>OX457053.1:18915597-19118097 GCA_949752735.1 Lumbricus terrestris | reverse complement strand
GTTACAGCGAACTATAAAAAGATGTATAAAGAACATCAAAGTGAATGCATCATATCATATTTAGAAATTAGTGGACCATTCAGAGTTAAGTACTTTAATATTCAACTGTGCTTAATTAGAAACTTCAATGAAACAAAAACTAGAGCTGACTTGAATCAAAATACCACATCCTGCACAGCGCGACATCAATAAACCCTGAAAGCAGTTTAAATCAATGCATTTCTGTCATACAGCCTCAATGCTTTATATTACGTTGGTGTGTTTTTCAAGATTTTTTAGTTTTAGTTGATAACATTATTAGTAGCAGAGTCAGTCATCAAAGAGTCATTCTTTCTTGGCGAACAATGTACAGAACAGTAAACAAATTCCAAAGCTACAGACCAGCCATCCAAACTGCTCCAGAGCCCAGTAGGGTTCCTGACTGAAGGGTCAGTGTCTTCCGTTAATTGTTGGTCTGGAGGTTAAAGGAAGATTTAACCTCTTGTGAACCGTAACACAGATTTTAAACTGGGTTTATGGTGGATATAAAGCAGGTCTGGACAGGACCATCTTATCCATTAATCAAAGTAGGCACTGTGCCTAGAGCCTAAAAACTTTGTGGGTGCCTACGAAAGTAAAAAAGAAGTTATTGACAAAATAAATTTACCAAAATTGTCATTGTCCAAAAAATAGAAAAATGAAATACAAAAGTTAATCACCTTAAATATTGCACTGAAACAGTTTAAGTTAAGCTGTTTTACATTGTATTAACTTTGCCACTCCTTACATCAGCGCAATCGCAGAAAACGTTATTACAATGTCATTTCCCGCGTTAATCGCTCGTGAATCATGATTAAAAAATGGGTTCACATGAGTCACATGATGTCAAGAAATAATGTGAATATGTTCAGCTGCAAAGCCAAGTTAGTTGCAAGAGTGCCCAGGGCCTACAACGACCTTAAAACGGCCCTGAGTTGTCAGGCAGAGTGTAATCCACAGCTATTAGCACACCCAAAAACCAACTTGACTTCTCTGAAATTCAACATAACATCAACAAAACACGTTACCTGCTTTGTCTTGAATGGTGTCATGCTACAGTATTATAATGCAGCAATAACATCACTGCGCTCGGCTGTCCACAGCAACTTAGAGGCACCTTTCACCCGCTCTGCAACAATGCAGAGCCATTCCTTCATTGTGGTTGGTCCAACAACATGGAACAGGCTTCCCTTGACTATATGACACTTCGCAAACTGTTCATAGTTTCACAAGCTGTTGAAAACTGCTTTCTTTTGCTTGACCTGCGTCAGGAGCACCTCTGCATAGTGATCTTTAAAGGGCACTAAATAAATTACGATCGATTGATTGGTTGATAAGGAACATACCTTTCGAGCTGGGCAGATCGAATCAAGACAAGCTGACATGTTAGGAGACTGGACGCAGTTGCAAGTGTCACTTAGTACTGCACAGCATTGGCAGCAGGGCTGATCCTCTTTGCCACAACAGTAGCAAGCCTGACTACAGATGCCATGAGACTGAAATTAAATCACAGTAACTGAATTGTAAAACTTGACAATCAGGAATACAACACATGTTTCCCCAAGTGTGGCTATAATGACATAACGCCAAACTGTTTGTTAGCTTTGCATATCAACCTTCCAGCATTGCTTTTCATGCTGAGTAAGACTTATCATAAAATATCTATCAGTCAAGGATTCAGCACATGTTTTCTTGTATACTATCTATCCTATGAGCTGTGTGAACAGTTAGGCTGCAAGTTTTAGACTTGCAATTATACTTAAAATTTGTGCATGACAACAGTGTCATTAGATTGTTCACTCCTCTAGGCTCATGCATTGATCAAGCACTAGAAGTTGGCATCATGTTGCTCAGTGCGTCTAGTACACGCGGTGCCTAAAACTTGCATGCCTAAAAGTTGCAGCCTAATTATTCACACAGCTTATAGGACTAAGATAAGATATAGAAAACGTGGGCTGAGCCTTTGGTTTCTTTGGTTTGTTGGATGTGTCTACCAGTCTTATGACATTCTGTTCTAGTTTATTCTGTTTTATTTAAGAAGCGATAAAGGCCTCGCACAGTACAACCAATTCAGAGGCACTCTCATCACGAAGAAATTTCTTGAAAAAGAAAGTCTTAAGAGAATGAGCAGAAATGGTAGAGCTCACCAGATAAGATCTACCCTCCCTGGATCCGCCCCTGGCTACTGTTATGTACAAATTAATTAAAATCAAACTGACGAACCTGTAGAATGGATCGGATGACAAGAATAAGTACGATCAATAATATATAACCACCAACGGCAATGCAGACAATGGCTGCGACAGGTAACGCCAACGAATCAGATGCAGGTGATACTTGAGTAGACTCCTAAAACATCAGACACGAAATAACGAAACAATATCGCTATTCATTCATTCATTCAAGTATTTATATAGCGCCTCTTCAAGGAAACTACTCAGAGGCGCTCCCGACTCCAGGACGCCAAACAGAACAGTTTTTAAGTGCTTATAGAATGTGAAAGAGAGTGATTTAGGGAACACGCGCAGCTCAAGTGGGAGGGCATTCCATACCACCGGGCCAACCACAGAAACAGCTATCTTATGGTATCACTGATACTTTTTGTCAATATCACAGCAAACAGTATTGCTTGAGTATGACCAATAGACCTTATCACTTAATATATAGATATTTTACACCATTTCTTCTTCCGCTATCTTATTTACATAAGATTTCATGTGTCAACAAAGATTTTGCTTCGTAAACACTTCTTGATCTATCCTATGCATTTGGGCTGCTGATCAAGCACATTCAAATTCTCATATCAATGACATGTCACTTTTAAATCGCTTTTTGTGATTTTCTCTCACGTTTTCAGTCATCTAATATGTTCATAATGCTCATTCATTCGCTCCTTACAGAGATTTCCATAAAAAGTCATAATCATAATACCAATTTCTGATTACGAATCAATTTTTCATTACATTATTAACAAACTCACCATTAGACTATAATATCATCCCTGGTTGCAAGCCAACAATCTTCAGCTTCATTTGCTGAAGTGGTGAATGACACCAGACTGGCAGAGGTTCTACAGGAGAGAGTAAAAATAGATATACAATATCATTTTAAACAGGCATCACAAATAATTTCAAAACAATTACCTGTGCATGCTGAATAAAAGTGAATATTATAAAATATTAATTTTACCTTTAGCATCACAACAGTACTCTCTGAACAACTGTATTTTGATACATAATCATATTTGGTACATAATAATATTGTCAGCTCTCAACACATCATCACAACAGTACCTTCTGAACAACTGTATATCTTGGCTTGATACAATCAGCTAACAACCATCCAGTGCTCCTTGATTAGAGTGCACAGCTGCCTCAATCAATCAATCAATCAGCATATTTGACTGATCACCATCTATACATAGTATAGCACAGGTGCATAGTTCAGATGGTCATATGTAATGGTGTCAAAAGGCAAACCCAAAGGAGCGTAAGATTCGGCTAACATGGTTAGATCAAAGATCAGTCGGTCAATTACTCTTTGTAAACATAATACATCTCTAGACATACAAATATTATGGTGTAATACATTATATTCCATCATCCAAGTTTATGAATGTATATTGAGATAACCAGTATCATATAGGTTAATGCAGAATAAGATCCATACAATTTAATATAAAATCCTATTTTAGCGTATTAAACTCCTCAAGTGAGAAGTAGCGTATTGTTCATCAGTCAGCTTCAATTTCAGCAGGATTGTTTTCATACATCCCACTTCTATTTAGACTATTTTTTTCAACGATCCAGCTTCTGTTTTGGCAATAATTAGTTTCATCAATCCCCTTCTATATATAAGTAGCAATTTTTTCATCAATATCAATTTCATTTAAATACAAATTACTGGCCAGCAATCCAGCTTCGATTTCAGCGATTTTGTTTGCATCAAACACACTTCTATTTCAGTACAAATTATTTTCATCAGCCCGGCTTCTATTTATCACGAATTCTTTTCGTCAAGCTTACCCCGACTGACTGGAATATTTTAATACGCTAAAATACGATATTGGGCGACTGAAAATGGTATAATGCGCTAAAATACGATTTTATCCAATTTAAAATCGCATACAAATGAAAAATCATTAATAATATTTACAATGATTACTTGAAAAATAAAATAAAACAACTAATTACATACAAGCATTGCCTTGAATAGCTTCAACCGCTGTCATAACAACACAACTTGCCTGTAAAACTCCACCTCATTCTGTAAGCTATTTTTAGCTCAACCAATCACAGAAGAGAGACAATACGCCATTTGCAGGCAAAGTGTTGGCTATACACAGAATCGCTTGCAGAGGAAAGTCACTATATATCGGTTTTCACGTCTTTAAGAATATAAAAGTTGCATATGTTAGCCTAATCATGTCAGTAGATGCGACAAACACTGAGTATGCCTGCACGCAAGAGATGCGCAGTTTGTTAGCTATAGGAAACTGATAATTCACGCAAAATTACAAAGTCGATCTGCGTGCGCTCAGTCCCTTTTGCTGTCACTAGCCTACACGTTCTCACCTATAGGCTAGTCACCTTCACTATGAGGAACGTAGCCCTTTACGTAAGTGTCCCTATTAACGGGGTCAGTGATCCTTTCAGGGCCCATCCTTGTGGTTATTCCCATTTGAATATGTGACTTGTAATTCTTTGGGCAGCAAAAAAGTGATTGGTTAAAAAAATAAAATGATTTGATTTGAACCGTGAGCTATCAGTGGTAACAATGGTAAGACCCTCGACCTGGGTGGGATACGGCCTCTCCTTCACGTTGCGCTCCCTTTTTGGAACTCAAAAGCTTTCGTTTTCCATCTTAAGACTGCTTTATTTGACCGCGCTCATGTTTTGACCCACCTGATTTATGCCTAACTTAAGCGCTATACGAATTCAAGTAATGAAAATTAATGTAAACGCGTTTTCTAGAAGCGTGATTGGTTGAGCTAAAAATAGCTTTTAAAATGAGGTGGAGTTTTACAGGCAAGTAACAACACAGGCTCCGTTTTTTAGCATCTACCGGTGGAAGTCGCACGTACTTGAATAATTAAGTATGTATGTATCAGTCAATCAGCCGTTTATTGACTTAAACATGTATTAACATGTGTCTTGGTTTTATTATCAATCAGGATGACAAATTCCAACCCCTGCAATGCAAACAAAAGCAAATACAAGCAGACAGCCAGATGTCAACAGATGGTCAACAACACACATCTCAGGTTGAGCAAGAAATGAAACAGACACAGAAATATCGAGATTAATCTGCAATTGTCGTCAATAGGACAGCCCTAAAGAATAAGAAATGTGATGTAATGTAAATTTTCGAGAATTACTCAGCGCCCACAAAAGCCACGTCAGGCAGACCACCGGGTATACCGGCGCTATAAAATTCGCTAATGCAGAACCCATTTATGTAGGCCTAGCATAGCTACAGAAAAAACTATAAGATCTTTGGTTACAGATGGATAAACAATTTGTTATGATCAAAGAAGATTATTATAAACATCGTTAAACGTAGACGTTTTAAGTCTCCACAGTCAATTTTTTATTTATAAATATAGTTATTCGTCAGTGTGCCTCCGTAAATATAATTTGTTGAATGCACGCGTTATGCTAACAAAATGTACATCTTGAATCTTAACCCTGATTATCGTCCAAAAAGTTGTCCAAACGCCATTAAAATAAGCCTCTCAATATTTATTATTGGTGCAGGTCGTGTTAGTTTGTGAAGCGTAGTAGGCCTACAGTTTGACAGGACATCATTATAATATAAACAGCGTTGCAATTTGTGATACACCACGTTCTTGCGAAAAAGATGGATGAGATGGACGATGGATTATCGTCCGCTAATCATTCTGTTGAACTTCCTGTGAATCTGGAGCAAAACAATCATAAGCTGAGGTAAGTTATGATACTTGTCATGTGGATCACTGCTATCGTCCATTTACGGTCACCCACCCATATATAACAGTAAGCGCTTTCCAGACTGTAAGAAGAATAGAGGGAGTACTGAACGCAGAAAATATCTTCTCAATGTAGGGCTGGGTAATCCCGAAGACCGAGTGCCTGTTTACATAAACAATATGGCTGCTCACGACTTTGCTGAAATAGAACGCTGCGACTTTCTGACCTAATCACTTATTGCAATGCGCTTAGTAAGTAATGACCATTTGGGAATTACGAGTTTTAGGTAAAAAATCGGATTTTTATTGGATTATGTGTATTAATGTGTCGCCACAAACTTTTGGCCTTAACCGTATATGTACATTCTATTGCGGCACAGGATTTTTTGCTTGTGGCGGTTAGGTTGGCTGTGCACACTTATCACATCTGAGTTGTACGGGTGTGTTGCAAACATCTTGTTATTTAGCAGAAATGTTTTTATCTAGGCTTTTAGATTAAAGTTTAATTTAGCTGGATGGCCAGTTCAGTAGATGTTTGTGCTAGACACAACTAATCCCTGATCTCTCTCTGGCAATTACTGCACCCAGATCTGCCTTGAACATCTCGTGACAACTGATTCGAGCATAATATTCAGTATCCATGAATAAGCTAACTGATTTATTTTGTGTCAAAATTTGTTGTCATTTGCAAGCTGCACTGACTTGTTGGTATTCTTTTCAATTTTAGTTACCATAACTGGCGGAATGAACTGAAGAAGCAGAAGAGAAAAGCTCAAAGGAGGAAAGTTGCGCAGCTCCGAGATTTCTCGCTTTCAGAAACAAACGGTAGAGATTTATTTATTGAAACAGTTTCTATCTTTGAATTAGTATTTTGAGATGAAAATATTTCTGACTTGAAGAAAGTTATTTGGTCAATGATATCCTATGTATGGTCCCACTGATATGTAAATATACACTTGACTGTGAGTTTGTAAAATTTTCATCTTTTTTGAGCAAATAATTTTTTTGTTCGATGTACTTGACAGATAAACTTCACTGAGATGCTTGATAGTGAATACATAAAATGCATATTGCAAAGTTGATACTACTAGACTTGAGGTGTTTTAGAAACGCCTATTAACCAGTCAGTTTATAATCAAATTTCTGTCAAAGTTCAAGGATCCATAGACAATTGGAGTGCCTCTGAGTAGGCTTCTTCAATTGACACTATAAATTCTCATAATTAATTAATTAATTAATTTAGTTACAGTCTTTTACAAACAGGAGCTAGGTTCTGTATAAGTTTTTTTAAACTTATGTGCTTAGTTCTTGTTGCACTGTTCTGATAACTATGTAGCATTATGTGCGATCATTGTTATGTGTATTTCTAGCGCAAGAATCGACTGAAAATCAGAATGTTTCAGGAGAGGAAGAGAACGAAGAAGAGGAAAAACAGAGGTGAGCAGTCAACGTATAATTCATGTCAATGTGCAGTAAACAACACTTACAATGATATAGTTTTGAGCAACAAGTCCCCAGAATAAACGATGAGAGTTGAGTGGAAGTGTGCAGATCTAATCCATGGACTCTTTATAGTCATCTAGAGAAGTGTTTCCCAAACTGTGAGTCATGACCCAAAAGTGGGCCACAGAGCTCTGTTATGTGGGTCAGTTGGGTCACAATAGTTTTTCGGGAAATATTAATTTTTTTATTCATTTATTCGTAGATTCTAAAAATTCATTTATAAAAATGGAGAAAGACATTAGGATATGATTGGGCTATGACTGGCTGTCGTCGTTGTGACAATTTTTAAACGGTGTCCGTAAATCGGCGTATTTTCATGCAGGTTTAATAAGCAAATTTTAGTACATGATGTTCTATTAAATTACTCAGTGGTTCTCGAGGTGGCCACAATATTTACAAGTGGGTCCCGACCCAGAGAAGTTTGGGAACCACTGATCTAGGGCATAATTGAAATCCGGATTGGAAATCTAATTTTGCACCAATTAATAGAATTTACTTTTTTGTGGGTTTGCTATTGGGCTGTGACAACTGGTAGACCGTGTCCTGTCATTAGCCGTAGTATTTAGTAAGTGCATAAAGATAATAAAATGACATCATCGTATTCACTTTGCCTCCAGCGTTCGATCGATATCTCTGCTGTTGTTATTGAAACGTTTATTCTTCTACTTAGACAGTTGCAGAATGTACTGTGGCTTGAGCGAGAGAAAGCGGCACAGACGTTATTTCTTGCTAAGAAGGATCGAGAAGAAAAAGAAAGGCAACAAAAGGAGGACGAACAGGTTAGGAGTTGCTTCTGTGTTTCAGTAATATAGAAACCATTTGCCAAAATCATGATTATTTTTAATTAATACTGTATGAAGTAATTCTATAATTTTCTGTGTTGCAACTGTAATCTTACATTTATTAAAGCACTACCCAGAGAGCAAAGCAAATCAGAGTACTCTGTGCAGGTCAATATGATGCTAAATGTGATTAAGAATCCAGTCACCCAATATCATATTTTAGCGTATTAAACTATTCTGGTCAGTCGTGGGTAGGCTTTACGAATAGTAGTCTTGAAGAATATAAGTCGTATTGATGAAAAAATTTGTTCTGAAGCAGAAGTAGGATTAATGAAACAATCTTGCTGAAATCGAAGCGGTATTGATGAGCAATAATTTTAAAATAAATAAAAGTTATACTGACGAAAAATTATTGCTACCTAAGTAGAAGTGGGATTGATAGCAAAATCTTGCCCTAAGCAGATGACAGATATACAATATTATACATACATCTTTATTGACTCCTGAGGATTAGTACTAACTTGGCACCAACAAAAAGATTTTGTTGTTTTCCTAGAGAAAAATAAAAGAGGAATGGGAAGAGCAACTGAGAAAACAAAAGGAATTGGAAGAAAAGCAGAAAATTGAAAAAGAAAGAATGAAAGAGAAAATGGATCGACTGCAGAAGGTGAGTTTGTTTTCCAGGTCCTAAAAGTTATAGCAATAATAATAGTAATATCAATAATAATAATAATAATAATAATAATTACCAAGTGTTATAGGTGTCCAGGGCCACATTTAGGTGGGTGCTGCAACACCTGGGCCCACAGTTTTGAGGGGCTGCCGTTATAAGTCTTTTTCTTTAGCCATGTCTTCAGGCTGCAAACGCTCCTGAGTAGGATTTCTTGAAAGGGTCCCTTGGATGGATAAATGGATGGATGGATGGATGAATGAATGAATATGTGCTTGGTGGACCAGTGGTCACAGAGGGCATTGAAGGGTAATCACAGCTCCTGGGCGTGCGCTAGCCTTAATGCGGCACAACCGGTATCTAATGCACGAGGTGTAAACTGCTTGTGTGTAAAACCAACTGTGTCATTCCACGCAGTATTTTCTCGCTCCTTTCCTGGTCTCGTTTCATTCTAGCTCTTTGGTTCAAATCTTATGTTAAATTCACTATTCAGTATATTTATGCTTAGTATCTCTTTGTAGATTTCTCTTTGGTAGAACTTCCATTAAAGCCTTGATGAAAGAGAACATTGGTAATGGTGCATATAATATCTCTAGCCAGGTGAAGATGGTGCTGAAGAAGTTAAGTCCATTTTGAAGAGATGAAAGAGTCATTGAATAGGTGCATTGTTAAAGTGTTAGCATCCTTGAAATCCCATTTACGTGAAAAAAATGCATTTAAAAAATGCAATCATGAAAATTGATATTATGTAAAATCACATTTAATTGATTTCATTGGCTGATAAGATTTTCTTTCGTAGAAACCTACTGATGATTGTCACAATCCGCCTGCCCCTCCCAACTACAACGCAGACAATCAGGAACAAAAGAACTGTCCATTCTTTCAGAAAGTGGGAGCCTGCAGGTTTGGACTAAAGTATGTATCTTTTGTTTCATTGTTTTAGTTTATTGCGCCTATCTGTAATTGAACGATAATATGGCATTTATCATGGAACTTCCTAGAAAAAACTTTGTGAATTATCAAGGCACTATTAAAAGCATACTGATACTTTGCTATTCTCGCCTCTATTATGTCAAATCTGTGTTTGCAGGTTTATCAGATCATATAAGCACTTGAAACTGTTCTATTTGGCTGTGCTGGAGTCGGGAGCAACTCTGAGTAGTTTCCTTGAAGAGGTGCTATATAAATACTTAAAGAACGTTGATGTTCAGTTTGTGAATGAAACATCATTTGAGGCCTATCCTGCTGTTAGTTTTATGTGAGGTACCCTTGTAATGGCCTGGTCTTGTTATGACACCATAGAAATTGTCATTGTTGTTATTATTATTAATTTGAAAGTCAAGATTTGTGTCATATTCTGCAAAACCAGTTGTTAGATGGAGCACTAGAGCTTGTACTGTTTTATTGTCACTGTGTTCAATGTTGAGTACTAACTCAAGTTTTTTGCATTCATAAAATTTTACTAACTTGTTATTTGTACTTAGTTGCAAGAGAGCGCACAATGTGCCCGAGACCAGCACCACACTTTTGTTTCCTGGGATGTTTGCACATTTTGAGATGGAACAGAGTTTTCGCGATGAATTTGACTCAGGTCTGTTGCATCAATATCCTTTACTAAGTAGCATGCCGTATGAATAAATCTTATAGCGTAAATGTTATATTTCATATTAGTTGTTTGGTTGTGGATGGCATGATTCAGATATATTGCTGCTTTCACTAGTTGTCACTGATCATTTCCGATTCATCAATTTATGACGATACATAAAGATTGTTTTAAAAGTTTTTGACCTATTTATACGTTCACACGAATGTAGATAAGATCAAGTTTTGCTTTCTGTTGCTACCCATCAATTTCAAATTTTTTTCCTGAATATACCACACAAACAATTATGGCAGTAAAACAAAGGAATTAAGTAAATTAGTGGTCGTCAAGTGGAGACCAGGATCGGATGGTTAATCCCGCGATTAGGGCCACCCAGTTATCACTGAAGCGCAAAGCATAAAATAATGCACATGACAGCCAGTTGAATCATTTCAGAAACACATAATCAGGGAAGGAATTTATAAGAAATCAACTTCATCATGTCATGAACAGCTTTGAGTGTTACTGCTTTGCTTGTTTTGTTTTTTTGGTAAATAATGCTGTAACTAAGTACTTTTTATAAATGTGATGTGCTGCAGTAATGAATTCTGTTTGGGTAGCAGTAACTATAATGTAATGTATTTTGAAACTTGTATTGCACCGCTCATAGCAGTGACCATTCAGTAGCACTTCCCGTGCGATTACCCCAAGAGAAGAAATAGGTTTTTGGGAAGAGATGTAGGAACCATAGTTGTAAAAAAGGGGTTTTCTGGTCTTTTTTTCCAGAAAAATTCCATTTTTCGTTTCTTTTTTGTGATATTTTTTCCATTTTCATTGTTTTAAGTAACCTTATTTATTTATTTACTCTCAGTGATTATTGTTTTGAATTTTGAGTTTAGGCTCAGGTCAAATTTCATACAGTTTTAGATTTACAAATGGCTTTCAAAGCAGTAGTTCATCTGGAGAAGAATGGTGACGTAAAGTTGTCAAAATTGAGAGTTTTAGCAATTGATTTTTAAGGAGTGCCATTTTGTGCTATAGGTGATTGCTCCCAGAAGGGAATGCACCTAGCTTTTGTTCCCAGAACGGAATACACCTAGCTTGTGTGTAGATGCTGTGCATAAGATAGGTTAGTTGTTTAGTTTTGTGCAAAATTTATTTATAGATTTGACCCTGGAATACGAAGAAGGCGATATCTATGAGGAGTTCAAATACTTCTACGAGGATGTTTTCCCTGAATTTCAAGCAGTCGGTCGTGTGATTCAGTTCGTTGTCTGCTGCAACTATGAACCTCATCTTAGAGGCAACGTCTATGCACAATATGCCAGGTCTGATACCGCATTCAATGATTGTCATTCATATTATATACTTATGTTTTTGTAATTTGTGTAAGATAAGATAAGAATATTCTTTAATAGACCGATTGCTGTGTGCAGTTTGCTGTACACTGTACATACATGGTAAAATCAATGTGTACATGGTAAAATCAATGTGTACAGACATGGTAAAATCAATGTGTACAGGCATGATAAAATCAACGTGTACAGACATGGTAAAATCAACGTGTACAGACATGGTAAAATCAATGTGCATCATCTATAGACCCAATTAATATCTAATAATATCAGTTAATATTAAAGTTATTCTTAACATGTTTGACCACCTCACCATTATTCATTCATTCATTCGGACATTTATTTAGCACTCCTTCAAGTAAAAAAAGCTACTCAAAGGTGCTCCCTAAAAAGTGCTCATAAACGCACACATACAATCATGATTGTATGCTTTGCATAATTTGTTTCCTATTAATTCCTAGCTTTTCATGATATGACTTTCGAGCCACTTGCAATCACCCTAATCTCGTCCTTTTGATTTTGCTCCGTCCCCACTGTAGCAGCAGATTATTGCCTTGAGGTTGGACCACATAACTTCTCATTACCTATTTCGGTAAATATCACTGTAACCAGCTCGTTTGGGAGCACTTCTGAGTTGCCTTTTTGAAGAGGGTTCTTTATAAATTTTCGGAATGAATGAATTACAGGTATATTTTACATATTCTTTATAAGCGCATCTACTGACGTACTTTGGCTTGGCTTTGCGACCGCCTCCATAATGCTTAGAAGAATATTGCCTAAGTTGCATATGTGTCAGCTTAATTACCGTACTTCAATCAACGAAATTATTGATTGATAGGGTTCTTTTGTGCGGGCGATACACGTGCACATTTATGGTATCTGATATTTCACTCTTGATTTAAAAAGTGATGGTTTTAATGGTAATTAAGTGATCCAAGCAAAATGCCATGCGTCATGTATTCAATGAGATGATTTTTTTCTCTGTACACAATAGAATTGTGTGTTGATGCAAGTGTTTCTCATTTCTGTTGTAACTGATATACGCTCCTTTGCGATAATTACAGTTGAAACACAGAAATTAACCAAATTAAGTTTTCATTAAATTAGCAAAGATGAAGCACTCTCAGCGTACGAGAAATTCAACGGGCGATGGTACAACAAGAGACAACTGTCGTGTCAGTTCACAACGGTTGACAACTGGAAGTCTGCGATCTGTGGTAAGATATCTCAATTCCTTTAGCAATTCAATATAATTGAAATAGTTTTAATGCAGAACGTGAATGACTGCACATAATGCCGATGAAGAGAACTGGTTACTAGTCAAGAAGATAGGTCGTTGTCATGGGGACTCGTTTAGAGTTGTTGTCTAAAGTGGCAACACTTTTGTTCTCGCTTCATCGCTCAAATTCATTCCCTTCTTTCAAAACTCTCAATTTCTCCTTCGCTGGAAAGCACATCGATCTATTAACATCAATCTCTGAGTAGATAACCTTGAAGGAGCGCTGTATTAAATTCTCAGTAAATAAATAAATAAATAAAATGACACTGCATCTTGGCCAGCTTTCTCTGTACCAGCTCCTCAACCACACATCTACTCCAAAATTTGCATCTTGTTAATTCCTAACCCATATTGAGCGCCTCTGAGTAAGTCTCTCGAAGAGTCGCTATATAAATTCTCGATATGATTGAATAGGTATCTTCCACATTAAAACTAGCCTATATGAAACCAGAATATGGTTTAATAAAAAATGTTTGTTCAGATAAGTGCGAAATCTATTTCTTCACAATAACTAGATATATATACATAATTTATGCATTAAACTGTATACAATGGTTGCATATATAATTATGCTTTCATGTATTGTGATTTCTGGAGGTGCTAGGTAAATGTTTTATTACAATTGGATTATATTACAATATATATGAAGCCATTGTATACAGTGTAATGCAAGCATGCTACCTTTTACCAAGGGCACATGATAGAGTTCTCCCGGAGACTGGCAATCGAATACAAAGAAAGTTTTTTATTCGTATTCTGTATTCTGATTATTCTTGATAAGTCTTTTAGGTGCATGCTTTTGTGTAATGTCATTTGTAACCAAGAATGCAGTCGACTCTTACCTACATACTCACTTCATCGTATGAAAATGAATGCTGCTTACTTACTCATTTACTTACATTTGTTTACAGTTGTAACTTAGGATTTGTTTGTATGATGATACTATTTTCAGGCTTGTTTCGTTACAAGAAATGCCCGAAAGGAAAGAACTGCAATTTTCTACATGTCTTTCAAAATCCGGCGAATAAACGTTCAGAAAATACGTCGGACTTTCGTAGAACTCGTCGAAGCGACTCAGATCACGAGCGAGAACATTCGCAGAGACGAAAGAACGCTAATAGCAGAACGTATGAGAATCGTTCATCGTCAAGAACCAAGTCATACACAAGCAGTCGTCGTCGGTCACCTTCAAGGTCACTTTCAAGGTCACCTTCAAGGTCACCTTCGTATTCTCGCCACCGTAGGCGCCATGGGTCTCGGGCGCGTGTGCACCAAGAGGAAGTTGATACTGACGATCGAACGTCACATCGAGTCTCTCGGTCTTCTTCACGGAAACGCGATCGTACACCTAGTTCCGTATCAACTTATCGTCGGGAAAATTCGGCGTCCAGTTCTGACTCGGACAGGTCTGAGCGCGAATCAAGTCGCAGAAAACACCGCAAGCGTTCGTCTCGTGAGCGTCGCCGTGGACACAGTCGAAAGGAAAACACAGATGCGGATTCTGCTCGTCGTGATAGGAGTTCGAAAGCTGATTGCGAATTAGGAAACTCGAGAATCAAGAGTTCTGATGTTTGTTTAAAAGAGACGGATTTAACTTCTGATGATAAATCGTCTTCCTCGGAGATTTTGGAAGATGATGGTTTTGGAAAACATCGAAATGAAAATGGAGGTAGCGACAGAAAAAGTAAAAGGTAAACTTAGTTTGCTCTTCATGCATTATTAGCACGAATTTTTTTCGTCAAGCCTACCCCGACTTACTGGAATATTTTAATACGCTAAAATATGATATTGTTCAAACTTACTGATTCTATCTATTATTATTATTATTATTATTAAATAAATTTGTAACGTGCTCAAGGTCACACCAAAATGTGAATCTGAGGCGCGGATAGTCAGCCGCCAGAAGAAGATGCAGTCAGAGATCCATGTGCTTGAAAGCCAAGTAGTGAGTTTTGAGCTGCTATTTGAAGGAAGGAAATCTATCTATCTATCCATGTATCCATCTATCCAATCATCCATCCATCTATCATGGAATTTATACAGCATCCCTTGAAGATAACTATCAAGAGTCTCTCCCGACCAAGGCAATGCGAACAAAGAAAGTCTTGAGTAGTTTAAAGAGTTAGACAATTCCTGCAGAATGGAATGCAGGCCAAAGGTTCGGCTAATATATTCCAAACAGATGGACCACAACCGAGAATTTAAGCACTACATGTATTCTATCTGATGGCTGTGCGTGCATGCGGAATCACAATTTCAATTTCTCACCAGGAAGATGTACAAGTGTCCAGCCATAAATGGTGGTGGTGGCAGTGGCAGCAGTGATGGTGAAAGTGGTGATCATGATGATAATGGTGACATGCAATGACGACACCGAGTATATTATTGTAATATGAATTAAAGTCTTGCTACTGTCTTTGTTTTTAGATCAAAAGGTCGGCGTCATTCCAAGAAGAGCAAAACGAAGACAACAAAGAAGTTGAAATTGGGATAACAAAGATTTAAGTTGTCATTTGTTACTGATAGTCACCTTTACGATATTTGTTAATTTGAGAATCATAGTTTGCATCAGCGTTTATACATCAGTTTTATGTGTCTGCAGAAGAAACAAACTTTTTGCAGAGTTGTTGTGTGTCAAGAGTTTTGGTATTCTGTATTTCCACTCTTTACTTGCCAGTTAATCTACCCCATAGACACTGGATCTAATCTATCCCACAAACACTAGATCTAATTTATCCCACAATGTGTCCTCTTAGTGAGATTGGGATTGTGAAGAACACTGTTAAGGCTTTTTGGATGTGCTACTGAAGTGCCTATAAAATATATTATCAGTGCAGCAAACGGCGATAGGATGGGTGCCGGAGGGTGGAAAGCGAAGAAGAGGCAGACCAAGAAACACCTGGAGACGTGCATTCAAGGAAGACCTGGAGAGAATGGGGCTGGGTTGGGACGAGGCAGAGGAGGTGGCTGGCGACCATGTGGAGTGGCGAAGACTTGTCGACCAATGCTTCGAACGAAACAGGAGGAACTAAGTCTAAGTACGGTAAGTAAGCAGCAAAAAGGTGCATTCTGTATCTGAAAGAACAACACAGCCATGAGACAATTGCTAATGAAGATTCACCTGGAAAAGCATGAAGAGAATGAAAGAGACGTACAGAAGAGCAGGTACTCAGCCAATCGACATGAGACACTCCATCTTACCTATATGATCTCTGCCATCCAGTCTCTGAAGTTGAAGCGCGTCGGGCTTTTAGGGGCAAATCCTAGTACCACGGGCTTGCCTAGCTGCCAGACAACACCAAGCTTTCCTTGGTTGTAGAGCAATCCATCTGGAATGACCGATAACCTCCCTTCAAAGCTGCATGTATTACATCTGACCAGTCAAACTTTGTTTCGTAAAGCTATAAAGTCTTTTTACTTTCGCCATGGCTGGGCTGGGAGCGCCCTTGAGTAGATTTCTTGAAGGGGGCACTGTACAAATCCATAGAATGAATGAATTGAAAACAAATTGAGAGATGAAACAGACCGGTTCTGCTGTGCTGTTACAAAAAGTCAATAGTAAAAAGTTGACAGCAAAACATCTGGTAACAGGAGAATGATGATGAGAGTCCATCCTATTCAAACCACATCATAATTGATTTTGTGCTAATGAATTGCAATTACACTTACAAACCCTGTTACAATTACACTTACAAACCCTGTTACAATTACACAGTTCACATACCCAAGAATCTGCATATTACTGTTCCTGTACAAAGATAGGAATGTGTCTATAGATAGTGAAATACACGTTAAATTTGTATAACATCAGTCACGGTAAAAATTTAAGGCATAAAAATAGGACATTAGACCTACTCTTTAAAATGGATATCTTCAATTTACACTAATAAAGGACTCAGTGCAGTATATCAACAGATGTATTTCATATACCAAGAATCCAGAGCAATGTAAAGGTTCCTCAACTGACTCGTTACTCGTTGATGGTAATAGTTCTCTCGTACCATAAATCTCATCAATACTGCCAAATGGAAAAAGGAGAATGAAAAAATACTTGTAGAGTACATCAATGTAAGTGCATGAGCATATTAAACTGCCATGAAAACGAGTGCTGAACGTTAACAAGTGTTTTAGGGGGTATTCAGGTTTCTTGGGGGGTACTGCCATTTGTGGCGGACAGCACTGCTCAGCCAGACACTGACGATGCCTTTGACCCGAATTTTTGTTACGCCTTGTCACTTCAGTGCATCGCAGTCGAATTCATCTTTTGGGCGGAGAAACTTGACATATATATACATGTAAACAGGAGCTGTCGAATTTTTGTGCGGGGGAGAATGTTGTGCATATAATTTTTCTGGGGATGGTGAATAAAATCTAAATATGGGTACATATGAGCACCTCTCAGAGATGTCTAGATTAAACACTGCATGTGAATGACTTTTGTATGGTAGCAGGATATTGCTGCACATTAACCAAATTAGCATTTTGGCAATGCATGTGTCCATTAGCACTGTTAATGTATGATCTTCATAAAAATTCACAACAGATACAAAAACTTGCAACATGTCACTCGGTCACTTGATATCAAACAATGTCATGCAGTTGCAATGCAGTGTCAGCACGAGACGGGTCTGCAATACAGAATTCTATACAGCCAATCTACAAAACACTGCATACCGATTGTTTTGTGCGCAGAATTTCTTTCACCGTAATGGTTGCGTTATGTGCTTCATTCTCATAAAATTAACATTTCTATGTTAACCTTCAGGATTTGTGGTTTGGCGTAAAAGTCAGTTCGTTTTAATTCGTTGTATGCCAATCTGTTTCAACGTTCAGTTTTCTGCAGATCATTTCTGCAGATTTTACATTGATATACATGAGAAAAGCTGGCAACATTGGATCATCACAGTTTAAGTACTACACCACTAGCCAGGTGTTTTTGTAGTTACAATGAACGGATTAAGAATGAATGCTCCAATGTTGTATGATGGACCTAGTGGTATGAGGGAAATGCAAGTCACTAATTTTCCTTCACATCAAATCTCAAATCAAGTAGGTTCTCAGGTTTTACTTTAAAACTGCACTTTGAGCCAAATCAGCTCTTAAAACTGTAGTAAGAATCAAATATAAAATCAAACGGCATATTATTGATCTAATTAATCTGCTTGTGCAAGTGGTATGCTGCTGGTATTGTATAGATATTCAGATTTGTGCTGGATGTCCTGAACAAACAGGATACATAGCTGAATATGCATAAAATGCCTTTATAATACATGTATTCGAAATGCTTAGAAACATGACTAGTGTCAAATATGGCAGATCTAAAAGATTACTTAGCAATGTGCTTTTTCCAACTGATCAGTACACAAGTTCCAGCAGGTTGGTCAAATGCACGTGAATTTCCCCATCAAATGAATAGACCAAACACAATGAGAATGATAAATCTAATGAAAACCAGTTTTTTTCATTGTGCAATTTCTTATACCAATTAAATACATTTTAAATGCTTAGGACATGATATCATATATACAAAATTACAAATTTTTCACAATGTAGTCACACAGCTGCTGTCATAATCTATATTGAACTGCCGCTTAAATTTGTTGTTTCTTTGCATCAGTTTCAGAGCCTAACTGACAACTGATAGCATAACTCATTGTCATTTCACTAATGGCCTCACATATTCTAAGTAGCTTCAGACTGAAAATGTCTGACAGCCTTGTTCCAAACGATCTCATTCAAAGATTTCTTATAGTTCTGTTTTAGTAACCAATGGTTAGCACATATGACTTTACATTCACAGGAATATTTGTACATCAAATGATAATTCAAAAGGCTTTGGGTCATGCCAAGTGAATTAGCATTTAGCAGCATTGCAGAGGGAGCACCCAGCCTTATTCAACTCTAAGCCCATGACTTTAAAACACTTCCAAATTAACTTGCTTAATTTGCTTATCCATAGGCTAATATTAAAAATATAAAACCAGAAAAAACTTTTACATACTACAACATCAATTTTATCCAGAATTTTAAGACTTGCACAGTGGTTTTATTTAAACCAACATCGTATAAGTATTATGTAGCTGGGCTTGAAATGGTCTTTCCTCAGTTGCTGTCAGATAATTTATAGTAAATTAGAATGCTATACCATTACCACATTATGTTGCAATAGTTAGGCCACATTAAAATAATGCCTTAAAATCTGAAGAAAGGCACCCAATCCTAAAATTATATCCATGGCATTTGAGGCATTTTGTGAGTGACACGTCTTCTACAATTAATATAATTTTGTGACAAGCTATCTATGTCCATCTGTAAAATCCTTGACAGCTCAAAAATATTTTGTACAAAGATATAGGCCTACTGGTCTTCTGCCTGACCAAGCTGAATTGAAATTTCATTTTTAGTGAATGACAATATCACTAGCATCAGGAAGTGCTGACCATTCTGCTTCGATAAAATTTACTTCTATATACAGTGCACATGATAAACTAGAGAAGACATTTTCTCAATCATCTGCTTTGAAGCTCATAGTTTAAACTCCACCACCCTGACCAGTGGCGTAGCCAGGAATTTATGATGGGGGGAGTTTTATGGCCTGCCTGGATGCCCTTCCTGATACCAACCCAACAGTATTACTTAAATAAAAAAGGGAATAAAGTAAGAAAAACAATTGTTACTACAAACATTTGTTTTGTTTTTTCTTATTTAAGTGGATAAATAACCTTTAAAAAAACTTTTTCCTAAGCCAATGGGGGGTTTAACCCCCAAAACCCCCCTTGTCTACACCACTGACCCTCCAAAGTTCTCATATTCTCACCACCATGACCCTCCTCCAAAGTTCCCATACTCCTCGCTGTTTAGTTCTGGTGCTGGCACTGATGCAATTGCTCGTCGTATAATAAAATATTTTTCGACATACTTTTCTACATCAAGACAAGTAGTTCAGGGTTAAATAACAACAATCTTAACGACGTGCTCAAAGCAAGAATCTTTTCAGCTCATTCGCAAGCCAACTTGCTGTCGAAACTGCTGAGTGCGATTCCGAAGGCTTGCACGGCGCACATCGGGTAGTTGAAATCCATCGTAAAAACATCTTCAGACACTCGACCAAACTGCATCACGATGTAATCCACTAAGTGAGAAAACACACAAAAAAACTTTAAAGTTTAGAAATCTGAATTTAATCTAGATTTTTTGTCAAGATAGGTGTCTAAGACAGGGCTTAAAGTGTGGCTGGACGGTCATGGACGGCGTCCATGCACTTATTTTAAAATCTGAACGCCGTCCTGCCACTTATTGGCCAGCACAGCCTGGAAAGGTAAGGGGTGTCCAGGCACTTCTTTTGGAAAGGTAAGAGGCGTCCAGGCACTTATTTTCCACACTTTATGCACTGGTCCAAGATACATTACAGGGCTTAAAATTATCCTGTGCCTTATAATTTCTCTTTTGCCCATGGTCCTATAAGTAGTATCTTTAGTCAATTCATTAAATTCCACTGTTGTTTTGACGAAAGAATGAAGAAATGTTTCGTAAAAAAAACAACAGTAGAGCGAAAACAGTGACAACTCGTTTGATAAAAACTCTTTCATATCTGACAGTTGTGTTATAGTTCCTGTGAAAGGTCCCTAAAGAACTGCATATAAATAACAAAAAAATGCACACTGCAATTAATGCTGAGATACTAACCATCATTATCGTGCACTATCTGAAAGTTCTTCACTGAAGCCTGGGTTACGCGGCCATGAAAGTTCAACACATACGACTGGGTATCTACAGAATAAAACAAAGAAATAATTATTAGTTTTTAAATCTAATCTAAACTAAATAAAACTTTTTAGTCTCTCGCTGGTGGCCAACTTGGCTGAGTAATAATAATAACAGCCCCTGTCTGTCAACATGTCAAGGTGAACTTGGCCGCCTTTAAAGGAACTTTCTCCTCAAACCCTGAAGACAAGGCCTGACAATTCCGGACTAGTTTTTAAACAATAATAGTTAGCAATGAAGTCCCTGAGGGATCCTAAATACCTCGGAGCCAAAAAAATACACATTTTTTTAAATTTAAAAAATAAAAAAATAAATTTTAAATTTTTTAAAAAATATTAGTAATAATAACAATAATATAAGCTTGATAAATTTATGTGAACTGAGCGAATTTTTACATTACTTTTAAAAATTGGCATCTTTGCATTGCAAGGTGCTCATTGCATCAATGAGGAGGTCAGCATGATTAGGCGAGATTACAACTCAAAGGTTAGGCAGATGGATAAGGTGAACAGTGAACTGGAGTGACAATTTATCTAACCAGAAAACCACACAAACGACGTAATCATACAAACCGTCATTCCAAACCGGAGTTTTGTTATGGAGCTCCAACAGATTGTCCATTTCCTTGCGCTTCCAACGCTCAATGATTCCATCATGGTCCTGGAAAGAGATAATCAAGTTCAGTTTCAGCAATAAGCATCACCCACAGATTCATCATTTTACATCAATTGGCCAAATGTCCACAGACCTAATATTTACAATGAAGACCTATTATTACAATGAAGACAATTCACTTACTTCCTTCAAAAAGCAGCTAAAAACTCACTATCTCTCTGTTCAAAAAGCAGCTCAAAACTAATCACAGTTCCCTTTCTACCAAGTTCTTATGTTCGACAGCAAACAAGTCACTTTGCTACACCACCATGTCACGCTGCTGGAACACCTTCAGATAAAATATTTAGATAATCAATAAATATATCATTATTATTACTATATCAGTACAAATGGAGAGAGAACATGGCTAAGTTTTGTCTTACCAAAACAGCAATCTAAATGAAAACAAAAATGTCTTATTGATTATAATTATCCAGTTAACCTTATAGCAACCAATGTGTACCAAAATTCATGGGAAACATATGTAGGCCTAACTGGATGTTAAAGGGTTAACCTTACATCCAGCTGTAAAAGTCAATACTCAGCAATACTTGTCGACTGTAATTCTTGTACTACGGTGCATCAGCAGATGCAGGGGCGGATCCAGGGGGCCAATCTGGTTATTGCCCCCATTTAAAAATTGTTCCTCTGTCCCACCAACAAGACCGAAACTTTTGCCCCCACCCCCTTCGAAAATTTCTGTATCCGCCCTTGAGCAGATGTAGTGCTGATTAAGTTAGTAGTTTTCTAGGATAGAACATCACTTCAGATTTCTTATTACACATAATCATGTATAAAGTGCGATCATGCAAACAAGTCCACCCAGTAACACAGCTAAAACAAATGTCGAGCTTAAGAACTTTCAAAAAGCAATACGTACAATCTGCAGTTGTATTCCACGCCAAATTAGTCAGTCCCTACTATTTGAATTTGGCCAAACAGTAGCAATTATTACTTGGGACACCACAGGTTGTCATTAATTTTCAAGAGATTTTCAATAAACTAACCGATTGCGGTCGGATTTCAACTCTTTCGTGATCCAGATTCATTCCTGGAATGATGACAGACATTCTGCGCGGTCCCTTGAATCCAAGCACGTTTGTTTCCTACAAAACAATACATAGTTATCTGTGAATAATAAAAACATAAGACAATACACATCTATAGTAAGTAAGTAAGTAAGCGAGTAAGTAAGTAGGTAGGTAGGTAAGTAAGTAGGTAGGTAAGTAAGTAAGTATGTATATTCTTTAGTAATCCAACTGTATGACTTCACTTTGGTTTACACAAAACTAAGCATCATAAAGCATTCTTGCTGAAAACATTTATCTTGTTAGGACAAGCAGACAATGATGTCCTCATCAAGCGTCCCTACTAGCACTTACGGATCCCATCCCACTAATGTTTTAACATCTTCTGTGTAACCGGATTAAAATCCAGCATAAATGAATAGTAAACCTTACGTAAACAACGGCCGCCAATTCTCGACGCATCCTAGTTTCTTCGAGTCTTGGATCTTTTGGACTCTTGCCATGATCAAAAATGGTAAAGTGTGTTCCAAATAAGTTTGATCTGAAAATAAAAAAATATTCGTATTACTAGAAATTATATACAAACCAAATCAAGAAGGTGTCCTATCAAAAACTTATACATACCACACACAAAAATATGCACCATTAATGACAACATGATATTTATTATAACAATAAGTCTCCTTATCAACCATCCTCCTTAGCAACATACTCTTCTTAGCAACAGCTTTCCATAGTAGTCGCCTTCCTTAGGAACCATTCTTCTTAGAAACCATCTTCCTTGTAGGTATGATTCACACATCAATTATCCTGTACTACATTTTAATACAATATAGCACGACTGAAATTTAATAATGCCTCAGCTCCAAGATGTAAACCCTGCACTAACCTCATGATGCTAACTGTTATTATGAGCAGAGCATAGTTGGTCAGATGATAAATATTGCTCAAGTAACTAGAAAAGTCACCAGTGGCATGGTTCCACAAACACAAGTAATTGCCTGGAAGCTAAATTATTTGCATTAAAAAAATTTGAAAATCTTCAGGTAATTTTCCAAGCGTCTCGTAAATGAATCTCACCTGAGTTTACCAGCAAATGATTCTCCGTCCCGCGACAAATCAGTGGGATCAATGGATATCAAGTAATTAGACGTCTTGCTCTTTTTCCTTTTCCTCCCAGCAAGAAGAAACACCTAGAAAGAATACAGGGCATTACAGACAATGTGTTAAAATGTGTATGTAATGTAATGCAATGACAACAATTTCTATGGCGCCATAACACAGCCATGCTTGCTGTTGCTCGGACATAATGCAGTACCTTGCTGAAGTCACACTTCATCAGCCTAAAACATATGTAATATTTCAATACAGTTTGTAAGAACTAAGAACTCCATCAGCAGGCTGTCACCCGGGTTGTACTGGTAAATTTTGAGGTGAGTAGGCTACATGCTACATAAGTACATGAAAGACATAATGCAGGGCACAATGCCAGGAGACCGGAAAAGAGGAAGACCAAGAACAAACTGGCTGGGTAACATAAAGGAATGGACTGGATTGACATTGGGAGAAATGATAAGACTAACGGAGGACAGGAAACATTGGAGGAACATTGTACATGATGCGGCCGACCCTCGGATCGAGGATGGCTGAGAACATAACAGAACATGCTACCGAAAACATCAACTATTTTTCGGCAAAATTTTCTGATTTTTTTATTTTAGTCATCAAAATTTCTGACGACCTCTTTTTTAGTCATCGCATGCTTTTCCTACCATTTTTTGCCCAAAACATCTTCACCGCGCATTAAAACGATCTAATATCACGATTTTTTCTTCTAAAATCGCGATCTTATACTGTTTTCTGCTTGTCATTTTATTTCTATTCCAAATAATATATCTGCATAAAATTTCTCTCATTTCCTCAATCTAGTTTAGCAATTCTCAAACATAGAGTTAATAGAGGTAATTCCATCTTATCCAAGGCTGAAAGTGGTTTGAAAAAATTGCCGGGTCTCTTTGGTCCAGAGGGTGTTAGAAAGCAGCAAGATAAAAGTGTTTATTCAAGTGCCAATTAATACCCGGACAGACCGGGCTCACTTTCAGCCCTGATCTTACCTAACAGAAAGTTAATAAGTAAGTAAGCAATTCAATTCATCTCTTCAAAGTGCATATAAAAAACATTGATTTTAATCACATATATAAAGTCATATGCCGCAAAACAAAAAGCTACCTTTCTTCCATCGTCCCGTTCAAGGTGTAAAAAGTAAGTGGGAAAGATTCCGCGATCAATTCCCTTCTTGTCTCGCGTAATTCGACACTTCATTGTAACATTTTGGGGTGCAGAACGAAAAACGAAGTCCTCCAAGTCTTCTATTTCATCGAGATTTGAATCTTCACCACCTTCCTTGCTGTCTTCGTTGGTCCCAACGCTCTTTAAACGCAGAAAACATCATCATTCTTAGAGTATTCACATTTACTGTCATCAAGAAGGAAGAGCATGTTGAAGGACGTGGCTTGATGGAGATAGGACGGCTGGGATGATTGAAGTGTATTGTAATCAGTTATATGACAATTTTTTTTTATTCGTTCAGGTATTTTTAGCCAGTGGAGTGATTTGAGGACAGGAGTGATGTGATTGCGTTTATGGTTCTGGTGACAGCAACGACTGAGGGCATTCTGAATGGCTTCGAGGTGATTTATTTGGGTGATGTCTATGTTCAGAAAGAGAGAATTGCCGTAAAAAAGTTTGGCATGAATAATAGCTGTAGATACAGAACTTTCAGTTTTGAAGTCAAGCCTAAGACGGGTTCTGTAAAGATCACGTATATGCATGAATATGTAATAAATATGTAATCAAAATAATAATAAGAAGAAGCAGCGGAAAAAGCAACTCGCAATAAGGTCTGCAAATATGCCGCTATCTCACAGAGCGCATCACTTTGTTCCTGTGGCCATCGAAATCAGAGGAAGCTGGCACACCGAGTCCCTGGAATTTGCTCAAGAGCTAGGTGGCAGAATTTCTATAGCGACCGGTGATCAGAGAGAGACCAACAATCTGCTCCAGCACATTTCAGTCTCGCTACAAATAGGAAATTCGTTGTCCCTGTTGGACACTATAGAATTGATCAGTCAAGAGTCAAGACACAGAGAGGTTTAGAACCTAATGCTGAAAATGATCATTTTACTTGTCTGTATATGATTTTGTCAGTTTTTTAAGAAATAAATGTGTATAATAATAATAATAAAACCAGTAGTAATTTATTAAAAACAGCATTTTGTTACAAGAAACTACATGAAATATAATATAATATAATAATAATAATAATAAAAAAAAATTTAAAGTAATAATAATATATAATGTGAGTTTGATAAATTTATGTGAACTGAGCGAATTTTTACATTACTTTCAAAAATTGACATCTTGGCTTTGCACACATCATTTGGATAAATTAAGAACATACTTACTTACTAAATTATACATCTCAGAAACTTACATTCCTGCTGTCATCTTCATATGGCGTATTTCTCTTCTGCTTCAGCTTCCTGTCTACTTGCATTTTATTCAGTCCTTCATCTTCATTGTTCTGAGATCTTGAATTCTTCTTCACCGATTTCTGCTGCTGCCGCTGTTGATTCTGAGACATTATATCAGCGTCTGCAAATCATCACAAAAGAGTTTGAATTTAAAGACAAACTTGTGTTTAATCAATCTGCAAATCATCACAAAAGAGCTTCAATCTAAAGACAAACTTGTATTTAATCACTGCAGAACGAGAGTTTACAGCTGCACTGAAATGAGAAATTTACATGTACGGTACATCGTAATCATAATCTCCTAATTTCTAAAGCGCCACTCGAAAGCCAGGCGCGGGGCACCGGCTTATTCACGAGCGTTGCGCTTTGTCAAAAGGGTTGTTCGTGGTCCAGGTCATATCAAACAGTCATTCAATAGTAGAGTCCTTGGTGAAATATTGAGACAAATTCTGTAAATTATAAGATAATTGGTGTTGTTAATAAATAATAACAACTATGTTTTCTGAACTGCATGCTGCAAATTATGACCTAACCCAAATTTAAACTGGTTTCAAAGCATCTGTTAACCTCAACTTTTCGCAACTTACGCATCTGATTACCTTAACTTTTCTTAACTTACGTATCTATAAACCGCGACTTTTCTACACGGCTTCAGCCACCATTATGGTATTCAGCAGAGAAACATACCACAATTTAAAGTAGGAATTTCATTGTCGCTGTCAGTGTCATCCGTTTTACTCGCATCTGGCGTGACATTCAACACCTGTATTTTGGTGACTGTGCTCTCTGGACTTCCAGAATCTGGGCTGTATGGTCCAACATAACCTGCAATGAAATAAACAGTAACAAAAATAATTTTTAAATGTTAATGCTTAAATATAACCCACAGAAAACAATCATATCATTCAAATTATAGTCGTAGGTTTAAGCATGGGCGGAGTTTATCAAGGGCTAGGTGGGGCTAAGCCGCCCCCAAGGAGGCCCAAACTCAGCTTTTTGATCGTGAAAATGGTATCTTTTCAGGGGTTTAGCCTCCCCCCCAAGAAAGTCCAGACTCGTAACTTCTTTAACTTTTTATTTGGCATGGGCGGAGACTTGGGCGGAGAATGAAAACGAGCTGCCGAAGATTTTGGGTGGATGAACGGCAGGGCCGCCGACAAAATGTTCCATTTTTTGCCGGCAAACATTTCTGACGATCCTTTTTTAGTCATCCGTCCGAAATGTCGATGAAAAACCCAATTTTCTCTTCAACAGTAAGTAAAAAAGTTGATGACTTTTTTTCTTTTTTCTTTTTTAGTCATCACCTTGTTCAAAGATCCCTTCTTCTATCTTCAAACGTTATCTATAACCTCATAGCATGTTTCGTGAAGTGTGTGGGCATTTAGGGGGGGGGGGGACAAATGCATGGGCCGTCCCCCCACCACATCCATTGAGGGGGACCGTCCCCCCCCATTCCCCTATCTTTCCGCCCATGGTGATCAGCATTTCTTTTCACAGTATAAATACGCAATATATATCTTATATATAATTTATTTTACTTACAGAATATAAAATCTGCATTTCTAAAACATCGTAACACCAAAGGTCAGTTGCGAAACATAATTTTCCACTTACTGTAGGGAGCATCGTCATTCAAACTGACACCTTGATTCATCAGAGGGCGCATTGGATCATCTTTAATTGATCGGGATGACTTTTGACCTGAGCGAGGTCGCTCGTCGTTGCTCTGCATCATACTAGACGCCGCTCTCTTCTGCTCGATCTTCCGTTTCATCAGCTCACGCTAAAATAAAGAGCACAACAAGTCAACGACAATTTTTTCACCCACCTTGCTTTTACAAATAGTATACAAGTTCACAAACACCTGTATTGATATAGTTTACCTGCATCCTTCATGAAAATTCCCTTCTTCATTATGTGGAGCGCAGTGGTGTAGGGGAATGTATGATTCCATGGAGCCAGAAGGTTATGTGTTCGAGTCCACCACGCCCACGAATATACATGTATGCATGTATGATTACACGCACATGTGTATGAATATAAATAATAATTATGCATCTATCATGCATGATGACCAATTAGGAGGAGGCTCAAAGCACTTGTCCTTAATGTGGAGAGTATAGGCCTGAACCTCCACTCAAGAGGTTACTGTGTAGCAAACTTGAGTTTTGCACTTGCAATAATGCTCAGCACCTTTGGTGTTCTGTCATATGGCCGTCTGTGCACTTCTAAACTTACTTTGGGGCCCTACCTAGCGGGATCCTCCCTTCAGAGGTTCCCATTGTTTCCCTATCCTACTAACTCTCTGCACATCTTAGCATTCACTTACTCTTACTAATAATCATTATGTACATTGCATGACGTGTAATTGATTTTTGGGGGGAGCAGTAAAAAACTTGAAAACTTGAAATTGACGAAGGAGTGCAATAAAAAATTCAATTGCTACACTGGACTCTGAAGATAGCACGAGTTAACTAAACATTTGCACATACCTGCTTCTCCATCTTAGCCTTGTAAACATAACCTGTCTCGGATGAGTCTTGCTGATCTTCAGAATCAACACTAGAAAAATAACCAAGGAACAAGAAATATAGAAATAAATTCACAGAAACTTCACTGCCTTGCAAAAACGCTAGAAGGAGGAAGGGTTGCAAGTCAGAATTTGAGATAGAGCAGGGCAGTGGTTCCCAACTTTTTTTGACTTTAGGGTCACTTTTTCTAAGTTGGAGGGCATAAGGGCCACTTTTAATTAGTTGAAGGACAGTATACGGGCCACAAGGGCAAAATGTAATTAACTAAAAGCATATAAAATTATAACATTAAATCAAAACAGAAGGTTTTATGTTATTTATAGACATCAAAATAGAATAATTTGTAATAGAACATAATTGTGTTCTATTCTGTCCAAATTGTAAATTTTTTCATATATTTTTTTAATTCTTAGGGCCATTTTTAGGCCTGGCGGGCCACTTTTGCCACGTGCCATAGGTTGGAAACCACTGGAGAAGGCCTAGATGGAGACAGCATATTTCCAAGACAGGGACCAACTGAAGTAAAAGATTTTGTTCACACATGAAGGTAGAAATATGACAGCAGCATGGTAGGTATGCCATTAATTTGGCAACAGAAATTTTAATAATAGGACAGCTTGTAGATTTGAAAGACGAACCTTGGGCAGATCGATGGGAAGGGAATAACAGTAGTCAATATGGAAGCAAATGAAAGCATGAACCAGAGTGGTAATACCAAAAGATGAAACCGAATGCCAAATAAGCATAGCAACTCGCTCATTGTAATATCATAATTGCAACTTCGAATATTAAGGCAAATGCTCTGGATTTGTGTCATGCAAAGAAGCGTCATGTCTCAAATTAAATATCACATGCTAGGCAGATGGTTACAATTTGCACAGACTAAAGTTTAACTTAACATATATTTTTTATTACAGTGTAGGACTTTATGTATTAGGACAATTATGTCTTCATCATGAATATTTTATCTTCATGTGCTTTAACGGCTACAGTGCAATATTTAGTTTGAAAATACTCACTTCTAGGGCCAGAAAATCTGCAAAAATTAGCCCGCCATTAACATGCGGCCTCTTGGTTGACCTTAAAATCTTAGAACAGTCCTCTGCTAAAATACGTGACCCATGCCTTCACTAACATTTTTTATTGACATATATAATCTCGATTTGCTGTTTTCTGAAATGTAAACGAGCGACACTTTAACTTTTAATACAAAATTATCTAAATAAATCGGCAGGTCGCATTCAGAATGGCAAAATAAACAGGCCTGTCATACCGTTTAGCCCAGGAAGTGTTGATAATACAAATTAATATCAGTGTATATGAAGTCTAATATCAGTCTATATGTAATTCCTATTAGGTGTATGAAGTCTATTATATGTAAATGACATATCGTTGAAGTTTGAACTGATACATGCACTTCAATAAACACTACAAAACTGCTTATATGCAGCCCTGGCCTCACGATCATTAATATTATGTAACATATAAAGATTTGACGACGTCTGAAGTGCGTTTAAGTCGACTCGTTGAAACAACAACTTCAAGTCATTTTTCAATACAAATTCGATTGGGGTCACTGGTCAATTGCGCTATGCAGAATCGATTCGAATCAACTTGGGATGACCAAGTCAACCCAAGACAACTTACTTTCGTCGACTCCAAGGTCTACATATAAGGTTAGAGATATAGTCTTCAAAGAAATGGTAGCAACCAGAACCTCGTAAAATTGACAAAAGAAGCAGCAGTGAGGTATATTTCCAAGAGGAGAACAAGATCGACCTGACGTGATGTGTCCTATCGATTGGAATATGCGTCAGAAATTTAACTCATTGTTACATCATACAATGCCGAGCACTGTAGCCATGATTGGCAACTTTAACCTGAATTTGCTGCAGTGGAATGGATTACCAGTATGAAAAACTCATAAAAAGTCTCCGTTTATTCCCAAAGATGGTTAAGTAGCATTGGATAAGATACACAATTAAATCAAGCATTGTCCTAGGCCAGATTGGAGACAATTAGCCAGATATTACGTCAGATAACCACAACTGGACTGAATCAGATGTCATACAATGAATCAGATGTCATACAATGAATCAGATGTCATACAATGAATCAGATGTCATACAATGAATCAGATGTCATACAATGAATCAGATGTCATACAATGACTCGGATGTCATACAATGAATCAGATGTCATACAATGAATCAGATGTCATACAATGAATCAGATGTCATACAATGAATCAGATGTCATACAATGACTCGGATGTCATACAATGAATCAGATGTCATACAATGAATCAGATGTCATACAATGAATCAGATGTCATACAATGAATCAGATGTCATACAATGAATCAGATGTCATACAATGACTCGGATGTCATACAATGAATCAGATTTCATACAATGAATCAAATGAATCAGATGTCATACAATGAATCAGATGTCATACAATGAATCGGATGTCAAACAATGAATCGGATGTCATACAATGAATCAGATGTCATACAATGAATCAGATTCATACAATGAATCAGACGCCATACAATGAATCAGATTCATACAATGAATCAGATTCATACAATGAATCAGATTCATACAATGAATCAGATTCATACAATGAATCAGATGTCATACAATGAATCGGATGTCATACAATGAATCAGATGTCATACAATGAATCAGAGGTCATACAGCTGATGGCTAAACCTGAAAAGAGAATATCATAGTCAACTGAGAATTAAGCAGCATTACTAGAATACAATTGATGATTCCTACCATCCTGGTGGAACATTACCCCAAGCAGTCGCAGCCATTGTCTTCCGCAGATCTCTGAAGAATAGTAGATTTACACCTAAAAAAACATAAAACTAACAGCCAGATTATCTAACAACACATTCCAAATTATATTGATACAGGACCTGTAGATTTAAATGTGCAGTGAATGGCAAGGCCCTAAACAACTGCAGTAGTAGCAACTTTAAACTCATTTATATATAAAACTCTTGCTATATAGTTTCATTCATCCTAGGTTCGCAATCGTAATCGCAATTTCCAAGTTTCTAAAGCGCTACTTGAAAGCCAAGCTAACACATATTGTTATTCCCCGTCCAAATCTCTACGCTGTCCTGCCACCTATGTTGACAGCAGAACCTGGAGAAGTGATGGACGTCCAGGCACTTCTTTTCCTACACTCTAAGCACTAAATGTAGGACAGGAAAAAGAAAATAAATCTACAAAATCTCTTGGTTTTTACCAACACAACAACAGCACATGTCAAGGATACCAGCGTAAGCCAGCATCATATCAAGTCCACAACAGCCAGATGTTTTGGTCCAATTGCATGCTCAATCTGGGGAGGTCAAGATGAGTAGGTAACATAGGCGGAAATATTTGGTGGTGGAAGTCATTGGGTGGTGCAGAAGCAGAACCAGGGCAGGCTAACTTAAAGAGTTTGGCTTTCAGTGGCGAGTGAAAGCTGCAGGGGAGTGGTGAGATTGAGGGGATAAATGAACAGAGCCAGCCGGTGTTCTTTGACGAAATGTGATCATCGGTGCATGTTCTAACCAGCGAGTACTTCAGGGGGTCGGTCCTTGGGCCGCTACTTTCCTGATGCATATGGCCCATCTTGATGGATATGCCTCCAAAGTGGGACTGACCTCTCATTTCTATGCCCACGACTTGCAGCTGTACACCACTGGCCCGCTAGCGACTGCGCCTCAGCTGCAGCAACGTATGAAGTCGGGAGTAGAGGTGCTGGGGATTGGTTGATTGAGGTCTAGTCGGCTCCTCCTTCACCTGGATAAGACGTACAGATCGTCTGTGCTGTGCCACTCGCAGAAGGTGCCACCAGCTTAGCGAAGAATCTCTGAATATCTGCGGAGTGGAACATCAGCGCTGCTTTCAACCGCGGTGCGGGACATCAGAGTGTTATTCCTGGCGGACATGATGAGCCTTGTGGGACTGACGGTGAGAAAATGCTTTCACCAGCTGCGATTAATTCAAAAACTGTGTGAGATCACTGCCCTTTGAGGCTGCTTATAAACAGCTGCTGTCTGCTTCGTTCTCTCTCAGATGGTTTGGTGCAGCAGCATAAGTGTTAGTTTAATAAATAAATAAATTATTATCATAATAAGTCCGTGATTGAGGTTTGTCTAGGGCCCTACGATGCTATGCCAACAGCTTTCCTAAATGTCACGCAAAACGCTAGTATATTCGTTTAATTCAATCAGCAATTTCTTCATTTAAACGATATCCGAAAAACTCATTTCCCAATAGCACAAACAGAAGAAATAACATACCTTTGCGTTTTCTCGTCCAAAAACCTACTGCCGAATTTTCCTTGGAAACTTAGATTATATTAGCAACCAATGGAATCTTGACGGACACTCATTACGCACCATCGACATCCTCAAATTCTCATTGGTCCGTAAATTTAATATTCACTGCCGCTTTATTTCCAGTGTGTCAATCACAGTCGGGTGGCATTAAAGAGCTGCAGTACGTGTAGGCCTACTGATGTAACACCGAGAGGATATTGGCACCAAGCTGGGGGAGGGGAATAATCAAAGATAAGATAGCACTGTATCTAGAGAATGGTTCCCAGTTATTTTAATTAGAGAAAATGAGTGTGTATAGTCAATGTTAGCCTATGTGAGCCGTCAAGGCCGTAACCAGGATTTGATTTCGGGGGGTGTTTCACTTAGGCCTACCAATTTCCTTTCCACAAGAAAACTGATGACCTTTTTTCAGTCATCCGGCATATTTCGGGGGGTGTTTTCATGGTTTTATTTCATGGTTTTTACATCATGTGCTCATAAATGCATTATATTATTTTTCACATTTTCCATTTCGGGTGGTGTTCAAACACCCAACACATCCCCCTAGTTACGGCCTTGTGAGCCGTGAACCGGGGAATAATTTTTTTTCACTAATAGGCCCAGTATGGGAGAAAAGGCCAGGGCTGCTGATCAATATAGATAAAAACTAAAGTTATGACGTAAAGAGGCAAAACAAGCAGCAATCATAGCGCAAACTAGCTACCAAGATCTCTTTTCACACATAATTCATTCATTCATTCATTCATTCATTCATTTGTATCTACTCTTCATGGCAAGGACGATTTATACACAATATAGAATCCTTAATTGTCTTCATTGAAACTACTCATATGCGCTCCCAACCTCAGCGCGGTCTAATAAAACTGTGCTAAGATTAGAGGGAATGCTTGAGTTCTATAAAGAGAGCGAAATCAATTCCGGGTCGCTCGAGTGTCCTCCACCGAAAACAATAATAATGATGACTATCAATTGTGGCAATAATAATCAAAGCTTTTCGTCAGCAATCGTAAAGATACCGTTTTGGAAATATATTATTCGAATGAAGCATAGTTGAATCAAAGATATTAGAGTTTTACTAGAGTTTTAGAGTAAAACTCTAATATCTTTGAGCGAATTGTCTTGGTCCCAGTAATTATTTATTCGGTCGTCAGTGGCGCTCATGTCAATGTGCTTATGTGTAAACTCTTTGTAGCACCAAGTTTAGTTTGTGGCGGGTACGCAAAGCAGCGTTTAATGGCGGACGTTATTGTGTAAAGAAAACGAAGTTACGAGTTGATAATTGGGTGTCCGGCTGATATCTCATCGATTTCTTCTTCGTTTAGGATTTTCAGACAACATGGGCGACAAAGAAGGCGGTAATTAAATACGAAAATAATTGTATCTTGATTTGTAAATTGGCGTCACGCGTAACATCTCGTGCCTTCGAGCTGCCCCGATTTTGAAATCGCTTGTTACCGGATAATAAGAATACCTTAACTTACGATCTGTATTTGCCCGTATTTATAAGATAATAAAATTGAATTGAAGATGGTTTATAGAAACCGTGTGAAGCAAAAACCTATTTTTGTCAAAGAAGGAAAAGAGTACGCTCATGGTCTTACTGTGGACATACCATGGAAATAGCGGGAAACGGAATTCTGGTAAACATGGACATCAGTTAACCTGCCTGTTCACGTATGAACAATATGACTGTGCTAGACTGGGAGAGCATTTAGTATTAATTACGTATGATAGCCATTTAGGTTGCTTTCATCACTGTATTTTTGGCAGATTGGCGTTGCTGTATAGGGGTCAACCCGAATTCCTAAAACCCGAATCCCCGAAAACTCTGAAACACAAAACCAGTTTTTCCGAAAACAGTTTTATAACAAAAAGCGACCGAACCCCAAACTATTCAGTCAAATTGAATACATGGCATGGTGGACCTATAAGTGTTGTTGCTAACTCAATTTAGTGTCTAAAATCATCGGGTTTTGTGAAATTCGTTTCAGGGATTTGGACCGCATCCCTATATAGCCAACAAGCAAAATAGCAGCAGTTGATAATTTCTTAAGTGTTAACATTTTTTGACAAGATACAAATTATTGGACACCAGCCTGATGCTCCCCTGTTACACCAGGGTCATCCTTTTTCAAGATGTCAAGGAAAACTATGTAACTGGCTGTCAATGGAAGAGATGTGAAATTAACAACAAAAAGAGAAATAAATTTGACCCAGTTTGATTAGATTGGACTATTCTGGCATTTTAGCAGCTCTGTCATATAAAGATGGTGTGTAAAGCCACCATGCTAGTTGGACCAACAAAGCGTGTACGTTTTTGAATTGGTTTTTACTTTATGTTTTGTTGATACTGCATTTGTTACGTTACTAATTGGTTTTGGTTTGTTATAAGCATTTTGATACTTTATTTAGGTTTTGATGATGCAGTGGAGGAAAGAGTCATTAACGAAGAATACAAGATCTGGAAGAAGAATACACCATTCCTCTATGACCTCGTTATGACCCATGCCCTCGAATGGCCCAGTTTAACCGCCCAGTGGCTACCAGATATAACTCGGTTGGTTCACATTGTACCATGCATCGCAGAATCACTCTTTGCACACAAAATCTCTAATAATATCATCTAGGATTTTATACCAAAATGAGTTCAGCTAGAGAATGTAAATTCGTTATAACATGACCCTATTATGAGACTGTTCTGGATGTTGCTCCCAAAGACTGCTTTATAATTGATCTAATGCATAAAACAGCATCATAGTTTTCCACCGTCTTTTACACTTGCCTATGACCTCACTCTACCATCACCATATCGTCCACTCATAATATCTGTCTCTATGATCTTGAATATTTGTGATTTCGAGTTATCATTCGGTTTCGGCGATATCTCTTCCAGGCAACCACACATTGACTACATGGCATCAGTTTTCACTTACAGGCCCATCATCAAGTAAGGGAACAAAGCAACCAAGAGGGAAGCTCCTTTCAGTCCTGCACTGCGTAATTTGTCTGGGAAAAGCAAGTTTAGAGGAGACTAAAATCCTTGACTCTGCACATTGAAGAGATGCACATGATAAATTAGTGCTTTATGTGTGCATTTTATCTCAGCTGCCTTATCATGCTTGAATTAATTTGTAATACTGACCTGTGTGGTGGTATGGTTTTAAATGTTTTTTGTCATGTTTCATTGTTCTCTCCTGTTTCATTGTTCTCTGTAGACCGGAGGGAAAGGACTACGCTCTGCACCGTTTAATTCTGGGCACACACACGTAAGTAAAGTTGATGAAAATGTATCCTTCACCTGAACTATTAAACGGAAACATATCAATATATTATCTATGGATTTATATGGTGTCTCTCCCAAAATGACTATTCAGAGGCGCTCTCAGCACGGAAACTCTAGGGTTAAAATGCTTTTCAAGCGATGAAAGGCTGATGAGGAAAAATGAGTTATTCCTAGCTCTTGATAATGGAGGAAGTTCATTTCAAATGGAGGGATCGTCTACTGCAAGAACCTGATGTTGAGCAAGAGCAGTCCTAGTTAGGTCTGTGAAATTTTAATAAAATGCAATCCAGATGCCAGAGCTCAATCTGAAGAAGTGTCAGTGGCAGTCCCTTTATAAGCCAGTCTTTAATTTGTTATTGATCAATAGAGACTAGTTAAATCTCGTAAAAGCTGTGCTATGTTGATTGGTACAACTAAATATATTTTTGTCGCACAGTGTTGAGGATATGAGTCTGATATTTTATGGCACTGGATTAAATATGAATTTAAACAATTGTAATTGTTTTGCAGGTCTGATGAGCAGAACCATTTACTTATCGCAGGCGTTCAGATTCCAAATGACAATGCGCAGTTCGATGTGTCTCATCATGACACTGAGAAAGGAGGTAAACTTCCCAACATTTGACTGAGCAATGTTAGGTCATTTGAGATAGAATTGAATAGAACATAAAATTGTTTATTCATTTACATTGTTGGAACGTAATAATAGTAATAACAATAATAATAGGACGATTTTTATAGCGCCGTAGCTCAGCTTAGGCCGAAGGAAAGGGCACTTTACACGAGTTCAAAAAGTTTATGGCAGTAATGCGATTACATAAGTTGAATTTAAGCTTAACATTTTAGCAATTGGTCTGAGACATAATTAGCTATTAATTGATTATTAAAAGGGTTTAGGGTGCAGTAGACCCCCGGCCCCCAAAGGTGCATTAGGTCTTCTGAGGTTGAGGGCACAACCAACGAAGAATCAATAGTTTCGGTCATTTCGAACTGTCTGTCATCAGCTTTTTGAACCTTCTATAAGGTGGAATTCAGTATTTAGTTTTTCCATTTGAAATAATGGGGATAAGATGGATATTTAAAAATGATTTCTTCAATGATTTGATTTGTATTATGAAGAAGATATCTTTTCTGGCTGTATTATTTTATTGTTTTGACAAGACGATGAATAAAGTTTTTGGTTTGTTTATGAACAGAGTTTGGCGGGTTTGGCTCAATGACCGGGAAGATTGAGATCGAGATAAAAATCAACCACGAGGGTGAGGTCAACCGTGCCCGGTACATGCCTCAGAATCCTTGTGTTATAGCAACAAAGACTCCGTCGAGCGATGTACTGGTGTTCGATTATACCAAACATCCTTCGAAGCCAGGTTACTTTACAGTTCTTTTTTCTTGGGTTGAGTATTTTTTGCTTAGCTGGTAATGAGTTGTTAGCCTTTTGTCAACTTTGTTCACTGATGATAAGTTTCTTGGGAGATGGAAATAATATTACATGTTTTTTGAGTGCCTTGGATCTTAAAGTTTTGTCTATGTGTTTGGCAGAGTACGTATTAAACATTTTACTAGAGGCAAACTTTCGAGCTAGGCTCAATTGTCACAGATATTTTTGCATTTGCTGTGAACATATAATTTGTGTAATATTAGTTGAATTAGAAGCTGTGATGAGTTTGATTATTGAAGCACACCTGCTCAGTTGTGCTGTTTTATCAACTTAGGTAGGTTGTTGTATAACAATTGGAAAAACAAACTCGTAACGTATTTCTTGTGACCTCTGATTTTTTGTCTTGGAAACAAGAATGAGTGGCTTCCTACATATTCTCGTGTGATATTTTACTAAGTGTCTATGGTTGAGCTGAAGTCTTTTCTTGTCAATTGTCTTCGATTCTTGTCAATTGTCTTTCGCAGATCCGAACGGTGAGTGCCATCCAGATCTGAGACTCAAGGGACATCAGAAAGAAGGGTAAGTGGAAGAATTTCGTTCATTGGTTGTTTCTGGTGCTGCGGGGAACCAGCCTTCATGAGTCGTGTGAGGAAAATCATGAATATAATTGTGATTATTTTAGAAAGTCCATTTTGAGAATTTCGTTTATTGTTGTGTTTCATAAAAATTTGCCAATTTTTATTTACTCTTGATGCATGCAAATAACCAGAATAAAATGATTCAAGTGTGAGTTTGATTCTGGTCTGTCTTGTTCACTTTTTCCAAATGACATTTAAGCCGCAACATCCATCACTTTAATGGGTTGTGCTATAGGAGTTTAACTTGTTCAATTGTATTTATTTATTAGAACTTTACTCAGTTGTTTCTAAAAAAACTTCTATTTTATTTCAGTTATGGACTTTCTTGGAATCCTAACGTCAATGGCTATCTCCTAAGTGCTTCGGATGACCACGTATGTAGAGATAAAGACAATTACTTTTTCGACTATATAAGTTGCAGTATTTTTGCAATCTGAGAGTAGTTGATGCTTGTGGCTTGTATAAAGGTGATGTACTGATTACTCTGTATGTTCTGTAATAATGCTTCTTTATCGGTCAATAAGTTGGTTGTCTGTCGATCCCTTCAGCTATTTGAGGTATAGAACCTAGTAATTGTCATTAGGAATTTATGGAAAACTCCAACAGTTGTGATCTTTAATTTCAAAATCAATAAAACTACCATAAAACAGGTGCCAAATTTGTAAAGAAATGTGTTTCAGACAAGGCTATGGTTTGCAATTGTTTGCTAATAATGGCCACGTATAATTTATATATATTTATGACTGGTGTTGGCATACATGTTCGCCACCTGTGCATTTTTGTGTCGTATCTGCAGCATTTTGGTTTAAAGAATGTCATAGTTTTGTTGTGTTTTGTAGACCATATGTCTCTGGGATATAAACGCCACTCCTAAGGAAGGTCGTGTAATAAACGCATTGACCATATTCAACGGTCACACATCAGTTGTAGAGGTCGGTAGTTATACAGAATGTTGTTTATTTATTTCCTTTTTACAACGTTTTTATATTAATACTGCTATGTGATGCATGATCAATCAAATGCATTGATCTGATGTAGCGATAGACTGAAACAGTTATGATTAAAGGAAATAGTAAGATCCTTGCTGAATGATTGCTAATCTGCAATAAGACAATTACTGAGCCACTTAGTGACCACATTATGTTGTGTAGGGAGAGAGTGAGGCAGGGGGAGGTAGGGATGGAGGGTTGGACGGTCTTTTCAGCCACAGCAACGCGTGGCCGGGTACAGCTAGTGGTTTATAAAACATTGATCTTTAGCAAACCACAGCATTTAAAATTCTTCCTTGTTTCTCAGTGTTGTTACCTTTCAATGAGGTCAAAGGTCATCTGATTGCATTTCTCTGGTTTTGTTGCAAACACTAGAGCTGTTCTCTGCTGCTGGGGCCAGTTTTTCAAAGTCTCTTCCTGTACCGGGTCATTTGTGTTTGCTTGGTTAGCTATTAATTCTCTGGATTTGTTTAAATTTGGTTATTAACTGCAGTGAAAAATTAAGCGCACAGATCTACAACTGGAATCAGCAGACTAATTTGTTTGACAAGGAGAGTTGTTAATATTACTGTCACGAATGGCTTATGAGAGGTGATGATTTCGTGGATATTGTTGATTTGCCTGTCAGCTGATTATAACTGAATCATGTATCGTATTGTATCTGACCATTTGTAAAGCGCTTCTTGCAGCAAGAGCCTTTCAGAAGCGCTCCCAGTGCGTGCAACTCCGAGAGAAATGGCAGGTTTTTAGACAAGAGAAAGATGACGAAACTGTATTGTATTGTGGATGGCCGTTCATAAATCGCTTGTCTCAGCAATCTTTTGTTTTGATTCTAGGATGTGTCTTGGCATCTTCTGCACGAAGCGTTGTTTGGTTCCGTATCGGACGACCAGAAGCTGATGATGTGAGTAGCAGACTATGTTTTAGAACATCACAGTTTTATAGGTTTTTTGTCTGTCCATCTCTGCTTATAGCAAAGGAAAACAACATTAATTTAATTGATGCATCTTTTATAAACGCTATGAACTGTTGCCTGGGGCAATGTGGAGTGCTTATGTGTTGTTTTCATTGTTCTGTTTGCATTCCCAGCGCAGTGTTAGGTTGATAGAGCGAAGTATGTGTTGTTAGCAAGAAACGACTCGGTGATTGGTCCAGCTATCTGGAATAGCTTCCTGTTTGTCTTCACTTGCTTTCCCGTGACTTTGCTTTCCCGTGACTGCCGGCTCTTTCTGTCGTCTTCTAAAGACTTTTCTTTTTGACCAGGTCTCAGTTGGGAGTGCCTCTGAGTAGAAACTTTGAAGTAATGCTATATAAATCTATTTGATTGATTGATTGATTGATTGATTGATTGAAGTACATCTATGTCCTGAAGAAGTTTCTGCTTATTGCTAGTCTGTTGAAGTTAAAATAGTTAACTCTCCAGCAGTTGCAGGTTGTATGAGTTGAGTTTCTTGGCTGCACATTTGCAAGGTTCACAGCTCTGTTTCAAGTGCTGTAGAATGGCTGTTATTTTGTTTTATTCTCTTACATTGGATTTTGTGAAGAAACCTTGAAGTGAAATCCAACATAATGGCTACACAATATACTTGTACAACAGACCTGTCTAAAAAACAGCACATATAGATGTGTAATTACACTGAGAATTACAAAAGTACATGTATATAGTGAAATAAGAAAGCCTGATTAATTGCTAATTGCAACTAATCGCTGACATTTTTAAAAAGCCTTTTACTCAATGTCCAGAATATTGTCTTTTTGCATTGAATGTAATTGCTCCATTGGAACCACATAAACAAGTAGGAAGGTTATCGTTGTTAAGGATATCAGTAATCTTGAACACGAAGATTTTAGAAGACTTGTTATTGCTGGGGTTGATTTAATAAATGAAAATTTGCATCATCGTCTTATGTTATGCGACGATGCATTGGTTGTATTGCGTTCAACGTTTTCTGTTCAGCTGGGATACTCGTTGTTCAAACACAAACAAGGCCAGCCACACGGTTGACGCTCACACGGCTGAAATCAACTGCCTCTCTTTCAACCCATACAGTGAATTCATCCTTGCAACTGGATCAGCAGACAAGGTAAGGTCTTGTAAACTCAAGACTGACGGTTAAGGTAGTTTATGGATTAGATGCCAGGACAGTGAAACAAAATGTTGGGTTTTGTTCCAGTAAATGCATTAGCTGAATGCTGGTGGATTAAGTATGCATTAGTGTCAAGGAGCTGAAAGAAGAAACTTTTTAACTCGTGTGCAGTGTCATTTAGTGTTCATGAAGGAGTGTAACAGTAAGAGTGTACAAGTGATAAACAAGAAGCCTTTTTGGTCATGTGCATGAAGTCACCAGTTGATGTGGCACTCCGCATCACCGGTGGAGTTTATATATAGCGTTGCGAAGACAAAGTCAATTCAGCTTCGATTCGGCTTATGGACCAACTAGTACGTGAAACATAATTGAAAGGTTCCAGGTCTATGTTAGTTGTAAACGGAGCTTGAGTAAAATGAAATGAGTAACTTGCTCTCCACATATCCAGTGGAACTGCAGAATATTAGACAAATTCATTTGATAATTGCTTTAATGAATCAAGAGGGATAGCTCAGTACATCTTTTGATGTTTTAGACTGTTGCGTTGTGGGATTTGAGAAACTTGAAGCTGAAGCTGCACTCGTTCGAGTCGCACAAGGATGAAATCTTCCAGGTAAACAGCTTTTAATTTTTTTAGTTATGTCATGACGGCTTCATGAGCTTAAGCATGACTTGCTTAGAACGAGAAATGTAAGGAACAAGCTGTGCTTTGAATTTATTTATTATGGTACATGCGATATTGCTAGTCGTGGGTAAAGTGCATTTACCCTCTAGTATGTTAGCTTGCACGTCAGTAAAATATTAATTTCTTAGATGGTGTGGGGTGGGTGGGCTATCTGATTTGACCATGAATTAACTTTCTGTCTATATAGTGTTTGAATATAGCAAGTCATTTTTGTTGTCTCAATCTGTTGTGACTGTGTTTTATAGGTGCAATGGTCGCCACATAATGAGACTATTCTGGCGTCTAGTGGAACTGATAGGCGTCTGCACGTTTGGGACCTCAGGTAATGGCTTATGGTTAATTATTATTAACTATGGCTAACTATGTATTTAGTTTGTTTGTTTGTTTCTATGTGCACTTGTTATAGCGCCCCTTCAAGCTCCCTACTCAGAGTCGCTCCCGAATGCAGAGCGGACACTGCATCAGAATTTCATGCCGATTTTGTTCAGGGATTGATAGATTACAAGGATGACATCAATTGTCTGAGCAGTCTTTGCTGAAGGCAAAAGGACCTTGCAATGAGTTGTAAACTTCTATTCTTACAGTTAGGATCAAACCCTAAGGTTTTGAACTCTGGTCTTTCAGGTGGAATGCTGAACCACCGTGGTTAATTATTATATCCGACAACTTGTAGTACACAAACACTCTGGATTCTAGTTCACTGAAGTATTTATTTCTGCATCATAAGCTTCTATTTGATGTGGCAGATCACATAGTTATACAATTTCTCATTTTTATGTATCTGGCAAGCCATGGAAAATGTTTGAGACTTAGTAGTAGTAGTTTCAGTTTTAACGTCACTGTGTGATAACAAGGATCATCAGCGAAGCCCTCCTTCTTTATCCAGGCTTGGGACTGGCACTATCAGAGTGCAACCAGTGACGGAGTTCTTGAGACAAGTTACGATGTCCATGTTTGTTTATTATTTGCTATGTTTTAGTGTCAGCCTATGTTGTTGTAGTCATATGTTTGTCGTAGCAGTTTCATGGTATTCTAAAACTAATTGTTTGTTTAGCTGTCGAGACATAACATAATCTTCCATGCTTGTGTTGACAGTAAAATCGGAGAAGATCAGTCGGCTGAGGATGCGGAGGATGGTCCTCCAGAGTTGTTGGTGAGGATTCTGAATCAATTGTTCTTTGTTGCTAGTGCCAATCAATGGTAGTTACTATTGTTATCACACGGAACTTGCGCTGACAAATAATAACGAGGAAACATATGTAAAATTTACACTGTTGCCTCAAAGGAAGCATATATAAAATTTACAATGTTGCCTCACGTTCACAAAATGTTATTTGCTGTTTTGACTTTCAGAACTTTTTGCTTTAGAGGGGTCTTTGAGCACTTTTCATAATGTAGACTAAATGTGGCATATGATTTTTGGTGATTCAGAGGTAGTTTCAGAGTGCTGAACTGCGCTGTGTAGAGGCTAATAGATGTGTTTGAAAAATATGAAAGTGGTTGGGCATTGTTATTGTCTTTAGAAGCAAGAATGCTTGCCGGCCAATAAATTCTCTCACCATTACATACCAAATCCGCAGTGATTTAAATATAGATTCTTAAACAATTGATGTAGATTGTACTGGGATGTAAAAGTGACCATCGGAAACTTTCAGGTGAATAATGGATAGATTTTCTCAAAATGTCTATTTTGTTTTCCAGTTCATCCATGGAGGCCATACTGCCAAAATCTCGGACTTTTCCTGGAATCAGAACGAGCCGTGGGTCGTATGTTCCGTCTCTGAGGATAATATCATGCAAGTTTGGCAGATGGTCAGTGTTTTTGCTTCATAATTAGGTTTTGGACTTCAAAGATTGTCAGGTGGTGACTGTGAATTGGATTTGGATGTTCTATTTCGTATGACTCAAACGGCTTTATTATGTGTCATACTGTAGGACCTCATTCTATTAAGTTGGTTTCTTTAGGATATTTTATATAGCACCTCTACCAAGTTAGGCTACTCAGAAGTGCTCCCAGCTACTGCTAAATAAGAAAGTTTTGAGATTCACTGTGTCATAATTGATCATAGATCTATGTTAAAAATTTCACAATACTGTACATATAGAGGTTCAGCACTCCAGTGGTCCAACCTATGGCATCATGGCTGGCAACCTATGATGCCAAGCAACTTATGGAACAAGTTCCATACATTAGTCCATAATATGATGTTCTGTCAGGTTTAGAAATGATTCTTTTGGGTGCTGTTCGTTTTGAGTGTCATGCAGCTTCTATGATGTGATGTGTTTCTATGAACACTCGTGCCCAACTATTATATTGCTGTGTTTGGAAATCATATCAAGCACAACATTATATATAATCTATCTTATGATGTTAGGTTATAGAAAAAATAAAATTGCAATCCATGTTGCTGTTTGTGTTATGTGCCTATTCAGATGTTACGGTGAAACATAACAAGCATCTGATGTAATTAATTCCTTCTAAGCTTTGTTGCCTTAGTTTACATGCCATTGTTTGTCTCTAACAGGCGGAGAACATATACAATGATGAGGAACCGGATGCACCAGCTGCGGAGGTTGAACAGTCTGCATCATAGGCACAGTCCAATTAAACAAGACATTTAAGATGAATGCTACATGCGGAGACATTTGCGCAGGATGACTGGAGCCTTGGAACAGTCTTCTTTTTCACTTAGCGTTGTGTAAAGCGTTCTTTTTGTAAGAAAAGTTACTTTTGTGGCATGCTGTTCTGTCACTTAAAAAATGAACTACAACTCTGATCGGGATGATTCGTGTCAAGCATCGTTAGCCTTTCTGTACTGGTAGTTGAAAATATGATAGCCAGCGTAATATGATGGGCCCCAACTGATTCGGTAGCTTTTGTGACATAACCGGCAGCACTTTGTTCCTTTGGTCAGATCTGCAGTGATTTCTTTCTAGGTGAACCTCTGAAATCTGCTTTGCACGTTTAAGGTTATCGAGAGACAAGGCAGTGTTACATAAATTGGGTTTTAATACAAAAAAATAGTCTTACGTGTATGTAAAGTTTGCCGTTTTTATCTGACTTTATTTGCCTTGTAATGCTGATCCAACAAGTTTTGAATCAATGTTTTTAACTGATTGCTTATTTTCTGAACTTCTCCTATTGTGTACTTTTGCATTCACCACATTTCCAGAGGCGTAATTAAACTCCAATTGTTATCAAGTCGACATCGTGTAGATGAAAATTTAACAGCTATCTGATGGCATATAGAATAATAGTGATGCCATCAACAAATTGAGGATTCATATAAATGAAACAACTTATAATTTGTTGAAGTAGTCCAAACAAAAGCTAATGATGGGAATGCAGACTACTGGCACTGTGTGTAAGCAAGCTGAAGCAAATACAAAGTTCGACTTGAATGACATTTAAAAGCAGACACATGCAAAGTGGCTGGCAGTAGCGGCGCTACAGGGGCTAAACCCCCCTAAAAAAGGCCACCCTTTTTTCCCCATGGATGTAAAAATGAAATATTTGGATGATTTACACCCTTTAGCCCCCCCAAATTAAGCGTAAGGCAGAAGATTTCGACCATATGACTTAAATTTGACGGCAGAAAGTGGAAAATTTTCACCCGCGAATTCAGCCCCCCAAAACTGAAATCCTGGCACTGCCGCTGGCTGGGCCAGCAAGTCCCCAGTTTCAGACCAGCTACTGAGAAAACCCAAGGGACTGGCGCAGTGATGTAGTGGGTATGTTCGTTGCCTTGGAGCCAGAGGGTTGCATGTTCGAATCCACCTCAAACCACCGTATTGGGACCTTTGGGCAAGTACTTCACTCTCAATTGCTCAGCACTTCGGCGTGAAACTAATTCTGCGTTGTAGTCGGGAGCACTTCTGAGTGGATCCTGAAGGGGCGCTATATAGCAAGTGCACATGCATACAATGTCTAGACACAAGACCAAAGAGTTAGCACCAGGTGACAGAGTGCAGTATTTGCTGGTCTGGAGGACAAGCAACAACATCAAGTCCACTTATTTGAATTCACTTGTAAGATCAATTTTAAAATGAATTTCACACTTAGTGAGCAAGATATGTAGACAAATCCCAAATTGTTTCCTGGCTGCTCTTCTGGTCAAACGCTAGCACAACCAGCTATAATTACCAGTATAATTAAAATAGTGAGTAAGATCACCTTTGTTCTCTTGGGCAGCATGCACAATTTGGCTAGTCTGCCTCTGTGCAGTTGTGATTCCAATCTCTACCCCATTAAACAATATTTTGCTCTGCCATGTCTTTTTCAGCTATATGCAGTTCATTTTCACCCAACTTTTTAATATTAAGAATGCCTCACAGTCTTGATTTTGTTAGCTCATAAATACTTTGTTTTTGAGTCATATTTACTACCACGGTGATGTTGCCAGAACAAATTGCAGTACAGGAAAGTATGCTACCCATGTCAACAGTTTTATAAAGCCGAGGTCCAACATGAGCAGGTTAATTGACATCAAGCTACACAGCACCATGAAGAACTCGAGCCTCAAACTTGTAAAATGTGCCGCTGTGTTTTGGTTGAAAACGTACATGTGTTTAATATAAAACAAACTTTCATTCCTTACAATTGCAAACTTCAACTGAAGGCCAAACCAGAAGTTACACTGCAAGACCAAGTGGGTTCAGAACTTCCTTGCATATGCGTACGGGACATTTCGGCAGTAGGAGGGGGCAAAAAACTTAGTTGCCCGAAAAATCTGACTTTTTAAAAGTCGTCTACCCCAAATTCGTAGGATTTTCCCGTCCGAAAAATCTGACGACCTTTTTTCCCCCCTGTGCACCCGAAAAAATCCTCCCGTACCTGTTTTGCCCAAAAAAAATTCCAATTTTTTTTGCCCGTCCATGCCTCTTTTGCCCGAAAAACACATTTGCCCGAAAATTGGGGGCATTTGCCCCTCTGGACCCCCGCCTCGTACGCCTATGCATCCTTGCCATAGCAAGGATGCATTGGACATGGTCACAAAGCACATAAAATAGTTGGCGATTATTTTTCAGGAGTTTGAACCTGTAGCCCCTGCACCTCAATGCGCCCATGCGTCTAACACTCGAGGCATCATCAACATGGGCGCGGAGTTTATCAGCGGCTAGGGGGCTAGGCCCCCCAAGAAGACCCAGAGTCAATTTTTTTACCATGTGAATGGTATCTTTTCTCGGGCTTAGCCCCCCCCCCCACCAAGAAGGGACAGCCTCAGAAATTTGATCAAAAAATGGTTCTTTTCGCGAACACGGAACTCGCAAATGACTAAAAAAAGGATCATCAACTTTTTTGGCCCGGGAAATGAGTAATTTTTGCCGAGATTTCAGACCGAGGACTAAAAAAATATAAAGTTCTTTGGGCCCGAAAAATATTTTTCGGCGCCGCTCGTCAACAAATTTAGCCCCTCAAAGAACGGAAACCAAACTCTGCCCATAATCATCAATGTTTCTTCTGACACGCTCAAGGAAGAATAAAAAAGGTTCTGCATGTCACTCCAATTGTCTAAGCAGGTCTGTTAAATTCTGTCGTTTAGCTATGAATAATATCAAACAGCTTTTAAAGTAAACACTTGCAGTGTCGAAACCGTGTTTCTTAGTTTAGTTGGGTCAGCATTGTTAGCCTGTAAAATTGGTATAAGCGTCCAAACACCAGTGCTACAATGTTCTTTATTCAAAAGCACTGAAATACACTACTGTTACACCGTACTCAAAACAACTGTTTATCAATTTGCGAAACTTTGATCCTAATCACAAGGTTCAAATGTGTAGTGCTTGACGCCGTCCTTTGCGAACTGCTTTGGCATCTGAAAGAAATCATCAGGGAAATTGGTTAAAAAAATCTTATATAGACCCTAATTAAAAACAAAGTATAATACAAATTTAGTGGATTCAGAGAGTTCTGTAAAAAAATTCACACCCCTTAAATTTTGTTCAGGCAGACAGTTTGCCAGCTGCTAATGTGGATGGTGCCCACATTCCCCTTGTAGATTTACTTAACTGCGTACGGAGGGGCGCTCTCAACTTCAGATTTAACAAATCTACCCCCAGGGCTGTTTTTAAGAAATTTGTAGAACTGCACAACCCCTTCTTTTCCTTCCCATCCTCCATGGTAAATTACTTCCAATCGGAGAACAACCATTTTTTGATAGGTTTAACTGTATAGAAGTGCTTCTACAACTGCACAAATCCATTTAGAACTGCACATTTTGTGTACAACTGCACGTTAAAAAAGCCCTGATCTACCCTGGTGTAGCTTCCGTTATCTGAACATAACCTAACTACCGGTAATAACAGTAAAGAAAGACAGAAAGATGTAATAATTTAAAATACCATAATCGTCAATGCCTGCAATGATAATAAACCTTCAGCTACACTTGACAAAGCAGTTGTCTTGTTCAATCAAATACTAGTAAATGCCCAAAACAAAAGAATATCAATTTCAGTTACTAGAGAATATCTGCAACAGTCTGTTAACAATACAAAAGAGAATTATTTAGAAATGCCGTCCGTCTTACCGCTGGTTGGAAGTGTGGGTAGGGCAGTGTGAGGATGTAGACGACAGCCATTGTTCCCCAGACAGCTCCAAGCATCAGCAACATTTGTGTACTGGTTAATACGGAAACATGGTAAACAAAAGAAAAATTAAACAATGCACACGAGACAACAAGGCTGCTGCTAGACTTGTAGCATGCCTTCCTTGGTTTTCCCACATTAAATTTATTTACACTTATATGGCTGAAGTCTTACACTGGCTCCCTATCACCTCTTGGATCATACTCATGGTCTCCAAATCCCAACTTGCTGAGAGCGGTGCTTTATATATCTCAATTTTTAGATACGATACAATGCCGAGACCAAAGCAGCATATCCAAAACTTTTTGGGCCACGGAACCCGATGCATCGTAATATTCTCTCGAGGAACACCACTCTCAATTAAAAGCATAGGCCCTATGTATACATGTCTAAATAGAAATTATTGTAGAGATTTTATTTCTTCTTATATGAACAATTAAATTTTATTTCTTCTTGAAATGGCGGTCGGATGGCTACTGTTTCAAACTTTCAGTGCATTTTCAAAAGCTGTCAGTAACATTGTAGTCCAGTAAAATTTCTCACTAAAATTTCTTTTAATAACAACTTTTCGCGGAACCCCCACGCTCACACCGCGGAAACCCTGGGTTCCGCAAAACGCTGGACTAAAGTAAAAACGAAATCAAAATCTAAGCTTACAAGCTGTAACGCATTCGAATGCCTGGACTCCATCTGTCCTCCGTCATCGCATCAGCGTCCACGTGTACCTAAAATATTACAATATCAAAACAACTGACGACAATCTGGTTAGAACAGTTCTATCCTGAAATTTAAGGGGATCATCAATACTCAATTAAGTTATAAACTATCCCCATGACAATTAACATGACATTCAATCGGTTGGATTGGTCACATTGTATAATGGTGTTATAACATAAGGGGTCATTGAATAATTACGTAACGCCGAAAATGACCATTTTTGACCCACCCTGTAACGCTTCATAATGTTTCCAATGACCCACTCTCCCAGCGTTACATAATGATTTTTACCAAAAATCAGTTGAGATCTAGGTTTATTATTGGCCTATGTGAGCGCGTAATTCTAATTCATATTTTCATAGTGAATTTAAAATAGTATGAGAATTATAATTTGACAGTAGACTTAAAATATATGCCCTACAGAATTTTTTATTTATATAAATGACAGCCGTGCTAGAACTGCAATTGTCTTAAATTTTGTGTTGAACAATTAGAAAAAAAAAATTTACAACATTTTGTCAGTTTACACAGGAGACATAAAAAGGGCCAGAGGTCCAGCAAGCCAGCGATACTACTGCTATGTGTAAGACTGTTAACCATTTACCCGTTCATTTTTTCCCGTTAAGCCCGTTTTCAGCGGATATTCTCGGGGCAAACGGGTAAATGATTAAGACGTATTAAACTCAGGATTGTTGCTAGTTATTTTGATGTTGTAATGTTTTATATGTCTTTTCTATTACTGAAACATTTTTTATTAAACTCAAAACTGTCCTTTTTTAACCGTGCTAGAGTCAGGAGCGCTTCTGAGTAGTCCCCTTGAAGAAGCGCTATATAAATTCTTTAATAAATGAATGAATGAATCTTAAAGACTTAAAGATAGAGTTAATGACATTAACTGTCTAGGATATTCATGCAAAAGCACCCATTTGATCTGGACACAAACACAGAATAAGCCAAATTTTTCTGCTTATGTCAAGTGAATAAATAAAGCATGAAGCCTGATTGCTTAATATCCATGAGGTACTATATTTTGAGCCATCTAAATCAAAAGTGATCAAACATTACAACTCAAGGCAAGACTCATAGGGCAAGGCAAGGTTGTAATATATTTTTGCTGGCCAGCACTTAAATCGACATTTGATGGTAATTTCACTACCAGTAGCGTATGAAACAGAATCTATTAAAACACGCAGAACATGTAGAGTTTAAGTAATCGAGATATGTGGTTGATTCTGCGCAGAATTTTGTACAAGTTCATATTAACAATTTGTTATGTCCAAGAACTACTGGTATCAATAAAAAGATAGCTATTTAGTATTTATAGCATAGATGACCATCGCACAGGGCGTCTGAAGAAGGGCTAACCAGGTACACTTTGAGCCAAGTTGATCACTGCTGGACTTCCCTTGGTGCTAGAAAGTTAGTAGCCAAGATGTCTCTAAACAGAGAAATCGATCCGGGTAACTGCATATAATAAGGTCTCCAAGGAACTCTAACATACTCTTATTAAGTTCTTAGACACATACTAAGGATATTTGACTGAAGCACGAATAGGACTAGTATGTCTTGCCATACTCGACGACAATAAAGAAAAAAATTGAAATCATTTAGAATCATACGGGTTCTCCGAAGTTTCTCTTGTACTGTGGCAGGTCCCAGTTTTCATAAGGATCCTTCGCTTCCGTTGCAACTCGGGGCAGCATCGGGTAGTCACCGTACCCCATTCCATCGTCTGGGTAGGGACGGTAGTCCTCTGGCCGGAGACCATACTTCTTGGCAGCGGCAATTCTCTCCTTTTCCGTCTTTGGATACGGACCAGGCTTCCAGTCCTTGTTCCAGTCTATCAAGAAAAGTAAAAGCAGACAGCTAAATTAATAACAGAGCATGAGATCATTTTGGTGAAACTCAATTCTACACTCTCCACATCCAATTCAATGCTGTCTTGCATACACATTTGTAACATAGTTTAACTAGCTGAAAAAGTGCAACACAGTATTTACACAAAATACAGGCCAGTAGCGAAGCAATGAGCTCAGATATATGCAAGTTGTAGGTGATACAATGGATAACTTCTGCCAACATGGCTCTGACCATCTTCTATCTCCTACACTTTACTCTTTACTGATGCCAAGTAAAAATCAAGTGGGAAATTTCACCTTGTGCGATAATTACTTAAATTAATTTAAAAGCAGTTACAGGATCATCTCTGATAAGTTTCTCTTGTAGTGCTCCTATATAAGTTATCAATAACAATATCTTTTCTTTAATTAAGCGCCTGCAAGATGCACTGCGCTTTACATTTACAAGTTATGCAGTAATCTTAATTAAACTTAACTACTAACTGAACAGACAGTTTTGTAATTAAACGGCACTAATAGCAGCCTACAAAGCAAATCCGCCCAACGGGGGCTCGAACTCACTACCTCTCGCACTCTACGCCAGCGTGTTATCCATTGCGCTACCGGGCCCCCCAACAATACATTGCTAACTTTTTCAGCATCAGTGACAATGCCTCAGGCATCAATCATGACATCACAACAAAGTTCTGGAGTATTGAGGCGAGCAATGGAAAAGCATGACAATTTTTCAGTCTCGGTATATGGCCAACAGGGCTTCACTTTAATGGAGACCTGTACAATAATTATACGGTTTTTTAATTCACTGATCGCTACCTAATTTATTTCCAGTGCAACACTAAATCAGCTTATGAATGGTGTCATTTAAAAATTTCAGATAGTCTGTTTACAGCATCCTGAATATGTCTGAACCGACTGTCCTTGGGTAGTCATTGAGAATTGTACTGCCTGCGTTTAGTCATTCTCTATGGCTGCTGAACATGCGATTAAAATACCCTACAGAATCATCTACGTACAAGCCATATTTCTTGATAAATTTGACATCCTTAGATAAGCATTGCGCTCCACCACAGGAAATATCGCCCGTCCAAGTTTTAGCAGAGACGCCATCTTTCCGACTTTACAAACTACCATAACATACGCACGACCATTGAGATATATTAGAAGTGAGAATTCTATTTATAGATTTTTGATCTCAATGCGCTCTAATCCAAAGATTTTTAAAATCTTTGTTCTAATCTGTGTCCAAAAATTTCACATTGTGTTAATATAGCAATTTTGAAGATAGATTGACAAGCAACAATTTCCTCTGTAGATTAGATTAAGATTAGAGATACCATATTAATTATACCAAATATATACCATATATATTATACCAAATTAAGACTACATTGTAAACTTGTATAATTTAAAATTGAAGTACATCTTTACCACAATTTGGAAGTGCGTTAAGATAAAGATAAGATAAGAATATATCTTTCGATCATCAATTGGCAATTGCTAACAGCATTTTGGATTGCTTGTTACATGTTTAACGACATTGCCAAATCAAAGATGATTAGTGTCGCCCTCCTCCTTTATCCAGGCTTGGGACTGGCACTGGCAGAGAACAACCAGTGGCGGAGTTAGCATTTTGGTTTCCATGCATAGTAATTATACATGACATGTAATCGGACGATACATATTAACGGAGTAGGCCTAAAAGATAACAGAGTCGAGTTAATTTCCATGTTTTTCGACGAATACACATTCAGATGTATATAGCTGCGATTATAAAACCTAGTTCCTCTAATGTTGTACGTTTAATGATGTTTCGTGTTGTCTGGCTTCAATTATTGATGCGCTGTTGTACTTATTGTACTTACTTGCTTTCTGCGTCGCACCTGTGACGTATGACGAAAATGCGCTCATCTAAAATGTTCGTATTTAGTAAACAAAATCGTATCAAAAATTAGGACTACATTGTAAAAAACTTGTATCGTGCAATCATTTTCCTTTGGGTAAGTTAAGTTGTTTCGAAGGGCACATAGTTACGTGCATAATTTCATTTGAGAATATTTTGATATTTGAAAAATGAAAACTGATGTCATGAAGTTGTTTCCATTTTGTGTGTACTCTGTACTCGGGGAAATCTGGTCTTCAATTACTCTATATTCTACAATAGCGCTGTTTGGCTATTAAATGGCGTGATAATATGTATGGTTATTATACGTCTGAGTTAGATGTTGCTCTTGCGTAACTATAGTATCGGGGACCGAATGACGACACTAACCCTAATCCTAATCGACCCTCACGACGCCTAATCTGACCTAACCGACCCTCACAACGCCTAACCTGACCCTAACCTACCATCACGACGCCTAACCTGAGCCATAACCGACCCCACAGCGCCTAACCTGACCCTGAGCGACACGTCGGTCCCGATACTATTGTAATGCCGTGGCTCTTAAGTTAAGGTGCTTCGAGAATTGTCGTATCTCGACTTGAAAGAGCAAAAGATTAAGGATTCATTAGGTTTTAATGATTTTACTATATATATCAAAACTGACCGTTTGCGTACAGATACGAAAGGTTAAATTCTATAATGACTCGGTAGCAAGTAACTTTTTTTATAAATTTGATGAAAAATATTTCCTGACGAAATTGAAGCGGGTTTTATCGTGTGAGGGTCGGTTAGGGCTCAGGTTAGGCGTCGTGAGGGTCGGTTAGGGTTAGTTTTAGGGTTAGTGCAGTCATTCTGAAGCTGGATTGATGAACAATAGTTTTCAATGAAAAATGGATGAAAAATATTTGCTGAGGAAATAGAAGCGGGATTTATCGAACAATTTCTTGCCTAAGGAGAAGCTGGATCGATTAAAAGGATTCTCGGCAAACTAGAAGTTGGATTTATTAAAGATAGCAACGCTGCAACGTTAGTTCTTGGTGTCTACCGAGTCATTATAGAACGTCTACCGAGTCATTATAGAACATCTACCGAGTCATTATAGAACTCTACCAATACGAAATAACAACAAAATGTCTTCTGAAGTTGTGAACTATATACACTTGTAAGACTATTGCCCTAGTCTTTTTGAAGGAAAAGACAACGGGCTGCTGTTCTCTTCATTCAGTTTAAGAAGTGATCCAATACTTTTCTTCTACTCTTCCTAGGGGTGCGGCCTGAATCCCTGAAACCTGAATCAACAAACAAATTTCGCCCGGATCCCCGAAATCGATTTGAAAATCGTAATGATTTGTAGGTCTACACTAAACTGTGTTATTAATTGTTGGTCCATCTGTCTGGAATAGTCTCTCGCTGGAGGTACGCCTGTTACCTAGGGTTGACTCGTCAGTGTTTTACAGGCTCCTTAAAAAAATTTCTATTGCTGTGGTTGGACTAGTATCGCCTCTGAGTGGACTTCTTGAAGGGGCGCTATGTAGATTCTGTAAATGAATGAATGAACTCTTAATATATCCATGAAGCCATTATTCAATTTAACTCTGAATAGTTTTGGGGGGTTCAGCCACATTCTATTATAAAACTGTGTCGGGAATTCGGGCTTTAGTGGCTTTTCAGCATTATTAGAATTCGGGTTGACCCTTCCTAGTTGTTTCATGATAAGCAGCCACTTTCAAAACATGGACACAATTTTGATTACTTGTGCTTTCAATTAGAGTCTATAGCTGTATTTTTTGTCAAACAGTGATGCATAACGAAAACATTTGTCATAGGTTTCCAAAAGTCGCATGCTGGTTCTGGTTACAGGCCCTGTCCAATAATGTTAACGGCTTCCAGAAAAACAGCTGTTAAATGTTTAAAGCTTGGTCTGTCAATATCATATTACAGAGTTCCGTAAATAACAACTAAGTTCGGTTACTCTGTGTGAAATCTATACAACGAGGAGCAAATCGTTTACCATAACTGTCATCCGGTTTTCTGTGTAAACTTGTTCACAGTACCATAATATAAATCAGAATCATAAACCTTCTATGTCGTGATTGTCATTACCAGTTATTTACACTGTTAAGTTCGATAACATTGAATTTGTGTTGCATGACTTATGAAACGATGAGTTCAGTGTCTATAAACAGAAGCGTTTATTGACTTCATTTGCTCAATCATTGTGCTTCCAGTATTAATTTGAGCCTAATGCTCCATTTAAGTAAGCTGTTCTCTTTCATTAATGAAGGCAATGCAATGTTTTGGCATAGACTGCTGTTACTGTTGCATTATCATGCTCATCTGTTGTGTGCTATCATTATTGCTATTGTTAAAAATACAATTCCTATTATTATTGTTATAATTTATTGTATTGTGTCCGTTACTATGAATTTAAAATTCGGTTATCACTGCTGGTATTTGTGGAGTTAGCCACTTTCCCATGCAGCTATTCATGCTTCCATTGCAGTATTATTAATATTAAAACAATCCTTTTGTGATGACAACACCAGCATTCTTATTATTGTCAATACTTTTTCATGATTGGTACAATGGTGCTATCATTATACTTTATCATTTGGTGTCTTGATAGATTCTTGTGTTCTGGATTTAGTTATCAAGGACCTTGAGTTCATTTGCTGAAATACTTATTTATTTTTATTTTATTTATTTATTTCCTGAGCAAAAAACCAGTACAATTATGGCAGTGAGTTTACTACTTTAACATAATTTGGTTAACAAGGGAGACCCAGAAGAGATGGACAACCCCGCTAATAGGGCCAAAATTTTATTTAAAAAAATAATTAATTCAATTGCAGGAACGCAAAGATCATTAGAGAAAACACTTATTGACAAATAGAATACAATGCAGATGAATCACCAAATACATCAAAACTTTACTAGTTGACTTAAATAAGGGCTTGGCAGAGCCACTGAGCAGAAACCCTGACTATCTGATACCAGGAAGTGTTTTTGGTAGATATAGGCAGAGTTTATGCTTAAATAGTCTAGTATTAGGTTCGGATTGAAGATACATTGGAAGAGAGTTCCAAATTTGGGAGCCAGTGCATTGTATAGAGAATAGACGAGTGTTGGTATGTGCATATGAAGGATCATAGACAGTCAATTTTCTAGCTGGATAAGAGTGGCGATCAGAGGTAAGGCTAAAAAAATAATTAAATACAAGTGGTAAAAAGCCGTGGTTATAGTGTTAGTTATTAGTTAGTTATTTATACATAAATTCTCCTATTTGCAAGTGCGTAATTTGATCGATTTTTTATAATCCAAATTCATGGAAGTACAGAGCGGTGTGGGCTTGGCAAGGAATATTATATATATATATATATATATATATATATATATATATATATATATATATATATATATATATATATATATATATATGGTGATGATGATTATAATATTGATGAAGTTGAGTATTAAAAGATATCAGTTTTTTTATCTAGGTTGTCATAACTTCAGGAGTCATTCATCTGACCTGCGAGGTTTTGCTACTAGTTGATTATTTGCTAATGGGGACGACTTGGGCAGACATCGAACATGTTAACCAGATTCCGATAGTGCTGCTCGTCGTATTGGCGGTGGTGAGTTCACAATATTTGCCAAGTTTAATATAAACTTAATAATAACTTAGTTTCATTGTAAAGTTTGCTTCTTTTCAGTTTAAAGCACTGATTTACATTTTGGACTTTGACTAGGTCTGTTGTTGAGTTTTGGGTCACTGTATGCACGGCTTCAGGGGTGGATCCAGGGGGCAAAAAAATTTTCCCTGTCCCAAGACCGACAATTTTGCCCACCCACCTTCACAATGTCTGTATCCACCCTTGCTTGGCATCACCAATTGTGTGACTTTGGAAATTCAAAATTAGCCTACCAGTACTTGAATGATGCTTCTAAAGTGAACATAGCTTTAAGTACATGAAAATTATCTTTGTTGGATTTACTGAAGCACAAGTGAAGGCTATCTTTGATTTGTTGGAGTAAAGGCAAATCTTTCCAATTTAGTAAGTTGCATGTTTGTTCCAACTTACTAAATTGGAAAGATTTGCCTCTAGATGACTTTACATATTTAGACTAGACAGATATGAAGCTGCATGTGAAAATGGACCACAGCACAGGATTTGTTTGCAGGTTACAGACCTTTGAACGTGGTCATCAATCAAAATATTGAAATTGGGCTTACGCTTGCATTTGCTAGAGGACACATCCATCTAACCATCTGGCACATTTAGTTCATGGAAATAAAATATTGCAGATTTTTTTATGTTCAAATGATTGCGGGTAGTAGGGTCCACAATTAAGCATTGATCACTATTCTTGTGGTCTCAACTTAAGATAAATATTTTCAAAACTGGAGCTATTACAGTGACATTACTATTATTTTGTTTCTACACTTGGAGAGAGAAAGTACATTACAAATGTCAAATATCTATTTTAAGCTTTTTGGAACTTAACCTTAAATCAGTTTTGCAGAAAATCTCATCTTTCAGGTGCAACTTGTAAATCCTACAAATAAATTGATCAATCAGCATTTATATAGCGTCCCTTCAAGGTACCTACTCAGAGGCAAAAATGTCATAATATTTCCATTGAGTATCAAATTATACATGATTATTTTCAGATTTTTAAAGCTTCTCATGCTGGTAAATAACTTTAAGCCCTCCATGTGACCACAGTTCATGTGCAGCATCATCATATATGTGTTGGCAGAAAAGAATCAGTTGGCAGAAAAGAATCAATGCTGAGATATATTGTCATGACATGGAAACTTTTGTCTGTCATTTCAGGTGAGCAGTGAATATTGTCCTGGACATGGCAGCGTGTAAGTCATTTATTTTTGGTTGGCAGTGTTACTTCGTTCTCCTGTCGCATATCACCGCACCATTCACAAGAACGCAGAATTGGTGATTGCTGTTTAAATGATTTTTTGTAATGTAATATAAAAAATGTCTGATACTTTATGGTAATAGCCATGAAATAGTTACTGAGTGTGGCTATTGCCCCATGGTTTCAGACTGCTCAACCAATGAAGGGACATGCAAGTTGAACATGAATTTTCTATGGGAAGAGCAAAATAACGTGGTAACTCGGCTAGATTCCATGGTTGTGGTGTCACAAACAGTTGTAATACTGAAGATGAAATAAAGTTTTGTGGTGCTACGATGTGTATACAAATACGAGTGGATAATTGCTCTGTAATAGATTTTACATTGAGCACTCCATCAGATAAGTAGTTTTGATTCGATGTCTTTATGATTGTATTATGTCTTTGGAGTGTTTGAATGTGTCATAACAATGTCTTCCAACTTCAAATCTGCTATTATTTGCTCCTTCTGCCTTTCGGTCCATTACAATTTTTTAGAATGTTTTTGTACGAATTCGATTATAAATTTCATTTTTCTTGGTTACACAAGATCTGTGGCAACATATTAGCTACATAATGGATAAAACTAAAGAAGCAATCTTGTTCTGAAGAAGTACCTGCACACGCCTGGCATCGTGTTTTTGATCAAGAGACGAGATATGTGACCTTTTTCTTCAGTGTAAAACCATTCAAGATATTGACTCAAAACTGCTCCAGTATAGCTCAACATATGCAATGGCCTAGGAGGAAATGAACAGATCTCAATTCTGTAGAGAATGGACGATTGCTATTATTTGACTCTATACAAATTATATATATATATATATATATATATATATATATATATATATATATATATATATATATATATATATTGTCCTTGGAAATAGAAGCATTTTGGTGAGAACTCTGAGTACTACTGTCTTGGCAAATGTGATTGGTTAAAATAATTGGTCAGTATGTGTGGCATTTGATGTTTAAAAGTTAAAGAATGCTCATTTGAGTCGTAAACAAGGCATTTTTGTGCTCAGTTCTACACAGAGGATTCAGTCCTAAATGAATTTGTGCAGCTGTACTTGTAAGCATTTTTGTGCAGTTAAAAATAGTTAAATAACATTGTTCATTGTCTTCGGATGTGGAATAATGCTCCATCGAGATTGGAAAGGGAAATTCCTTAAAATGTTGTGAAATGTACATGTGCATGATTTGCCTTGTTGTCTTTGTGCGTTGCAGTTGTCCTCCTCCGCAGAAGTGTTGCCATGGTGGCAGCATGTGCTGCACGTTGGCGGACCCGAGGAGCCGAGAAGATGACTTCCACAGATACGACAACGATCTGCAGTTTGGCGTCTGGAATCTGTGGTACTTTTGGTAGGAATAATAACTACACTTACAGTAACTTAGAAATTTGCCTTCTATTGCAGGTAATACGATGTTGTGAAGTCTTTTATAGTATGAGGAATCCTTTTATAGTATGAGAAATGATTTGAATTTTTTTTTAGTGTGAGGAGTCCTTTATATTATGGGAAATTGTGTCCTTCAGGGTTAGGTTGAAGTTTAGCTTTATATTTGAGGTTTCTTTTACCCTCTCTTGCTATTATTTGACTGTATACAAATGATTATATTGTCCTTGGAAATAGAAGCATTTTGGTGAGAAATCTGAGTACTACCGTCTTGGCAAATGTGATTGGTTAAACTAATTGGTCAGTAATTTCTAAAATGCTTAAGCGTTTTGTTATCTGCCAATTTTGCCTCTCTTCACAGAGTACGGTAAATTGAATATCTTCATTTTAAGACAGATGCCACATAAATATCTTTTTATATTACATTGCAGTTCTTTGGTTATTTAGTTTTCTTATTGTCGCAGAGAACTCTTGAAAACTGTGCTCTTCTTGTAGGTTTGTCGTGATTTTTCTCTTTATGGCCTGCACTGGCGCCTGCGCGTTCTGGCGCCACAGACGTCGTCTGCTAATTGCTGAGCAGGCGGCACTTGCAACTGTCTCGTTTGGGTCTGTGATGCCTCCCCGTCGATCGCATTGTCTGCCGTCAGCATTGTCATCTGAACCGTCAGGGACAAATAGCCTGAATCGTTTCTCCTACTTTTCGACTGTGTTAGCATCAAGCCCTAGTGTACAAGAGCCGCAGGGAGAATTCCCCTCTCCTCCACCGTATTCGGAGGTAATCCTATCTAGCAATTCATGGGTCATTTAGATAATTTTATAAATTGGTGTGTCAGGACCTGTGAAATGTCGTTCGGAGTCATTTAATTAAAGGTAGAGAACAGAGCGTCAGTCCAAATCTCTGAATCCTGGTAATTAATGCAGCCACGTTGGAAAGTCATATAAGAAAGTAAGTAAGTAAGTATTTTCTTTATTACTCCACTTGCAAACGCACAATGGGACACAGAACATCAATATAATACATAGAAGTAATAATGGGTAATAAAAACATGCAAATTAAAATCACAAGTTAAATTATAGTATAATTAATAAACTATTATCGCCAAACAAGTTAACTATATAGCATTCTGGTGATAAAAAATCATAAAACCCTTTCCAATCAACGAATCGCATCGTTGATTGGAAAGGGATTTATCACCAGAATGCTATATAGTTATCTGACTGTTTTCCGAGACGATGGTAATAGTGCTTATATCTTTGTATCTGATCCTTTGACAGCCGGACTAGGGCTTGGTTTGGACTACCCTTTTGGATGACCCCGTGCCTTTGCACAGTGTAAGATAATAATCTGACGCATCATGGTTGGCGTTTTAGTGGCACTGTAGAAGTTTTTTGGAGACTATGATTTTGATCGTGTCTCCAGAGAGTCAACTCTTCCTGTCACCATCTTGACAACGTGCACGAGAAGTTTAAAGAGTCTCATTTGCTGTTTTTAGCTGTCTCCTGCATGGTTGATATTTTTAAATGGCATAAAGATTTTTGTTGTCGGTTAACAACTTCTATCCTATATTGACTTTTTGGCTTTGAATATATGGCTTTTTTCTTTACCAAGCTATCATCTTGAAGTTGTGCCTTTCTTCTGTAGATTGCCACGAAGTCATCAGAGATGCCAAGCAATACATTTTCTGCTGAACTGCCGCCATATTCCAGTGGATTTGGTTTGGATGCGCAGCACACTCAAGCTGGTAAAATGCCTGACATTGCGTCTATGTGAAATAGCAGTCTGTCTCATTGGAACTGTGTAGTTTCTATTTAATTAGAGCTAATAATTATAATTATGCAGATTGATGATTTTCTATCTTTACTTGGAGTTTTCTTTTGCATGAGATAAGTTAAACCGGCATGCTCCTCCTGTCATTATATTTCGTATAAATTAGACAAAGAGTGGGGTGTTTTTTCTTTTTCACTGTAAGGCATCGAGGCCTTGCTCACTTGTATTTACTGATAGACATTGTAAAGGAATTACTACCGGTAGTTGTAATGGTTAACATGAAAGGGTAGACTAGAACTATTAACAATCTTAGCTTTAAACTGTAGTCAAAATTAGACCGCCTTAAAAGGGCTTCATGTATGCTGTGTTTGTTCAGAGTAACTTGCACTCCTACAGTGCCAGTCCAAAGCGTGGATAAAGGAGGAGGGCGACACTAGTGATATTTGTTATCACACAGTGACGTTAAACTGAAACTACTTCGTTCAGAGTCAGGTGGTTAGATAATGATGTACTTTCATAGGCTATACCAACAAAGACATTGCGATATGTTGAGGAATCCAAACAATGGAAAACTGTTCTCAGTTGACGGCCATTGCCAAACAATGGTATTTGTTCTCAGTTGACGGCCATTGCCGAACAATGGTATTTGTTCTCAGTTGGCAGCCATTGCCGAACAATGGTATTTGTTCTCAGTTGGCCGTCATTGCCGAACAATGGTATTTGTTCTCAGTTGGCCGTCATTGCCAAACAATGGTATTTGTTCTCAGTTGGCAGCCATTGCCGAACAATGGTATTTGTTCTCAGTTGGCCATCATTCCCAGACAATGGGTAGCTTTTCTCAGCAACCATTGCCTCATTCACAATATTAAATTTGTAAGTTTCTCAACGTTCATATAAAGCCTCTTTCATCATCTCTCCAACACATTTAAATATTTTACAATATCCAGTCAGTTGCATGCATCATTGCATCGTTGTATTCGACATAGGATGACATTTTTCCAATGTAACAGGTGGTCACCTCAAAGGCGCGAGTCCGGGCAGCGAATCCGCTCCGTACCGCGGTATGTCACAAGTTCCGACGTCGCCACCATCCTACTCAGCGCTGTCCAGTGCCACCTCGCCACCAATATATACGGACAATTCTTCGCAGAATCGGTCTGCTGCGTTGCATCCTTCGATTAGACCGATTCTGTCGGCCGCTACTGGAGATGTACCTGGAAATACGGACAGGAGGCCAAATACTCCTCCTTGATCTGTCGATGCGGATGAATGTTTGCCGTCTTTCCATGTACCGGGTGACAATCAGTTGGTGTTAATTGTCAGCTGGATTTTTCGAGTCAGCCTGGATCTGGTTCTGTTTTATCCTAGTCGTAATAACTCCTTTGACGTGTTGTGTATAGCCAGCGTGACCTGAACTGTTCTGGTGAATGAAAAGGAGAGAGATGTTCGCTGTGTATATATCTCAGGTTACATTGCATTTACATCCCGATCTATGATTCTGTTCCTGTTTCTTTCCCCTCCCCCCGTTGTTTATTTTCATCCTACTTACCCCTCTTCTTCAAAACGTCCTTGTAACTGCATGACCCTTGCAATGGCATTGCTATGCTACAACACCATTTGAATTGTCACCATTGTTATTATTTGAAAAAGAGCCTGTCTTAATATGAACTGACCCAGTTTGCAATGATGTGTCTTCACGTGCACTGGCCTAGTCTGGGATCATGGTTGGCCCTCCATTTGAAGTAACCTTCCTCCCGCAGACCCGCACTAATCGCTAAGCTAATGTCTCATTTATCCTCGTCTGTCTCTCCTCCTCCCACTCTCTAAAGGCATAAAATTTCTTTTCCCTCAGAGTTTTCGTGCTGAAAGCGAGCGCTTCTGAATAGTCAATCTGTGAGAGGCGCTATATAAATTTATAAACACAATATAATCTGACATAATTCTACACTGCCTGTGCTGTTACAAATAACATTATGTGCAATTCAAATTTATGGTTGTGTTAAGAATTACGACGTATTAATTTGTATTAGATCTAGTTATTTTTTCTTCCTATCCCATTTTATAGACATGCGGCCTGCCGACATGTTTGCTGAACCATGTATTCTGCATTCCAGCGTAACTTACTGATTACACCTCTTGAGTCAATCATAAGAACAATTATCCGGTCATATCAAGACTTTGTCTAAGCTCACCGAGTGGCATTTGCGATACGGTGGTGAACGTCGTATGAGAATGTGTGTATATTGTGTTTGTCTTTAGTCGAGTCTGCTGCGTTCAGTGGTGGCACCAGGATTTCAGTTTTGGGGGGCCTGAAGCCTCCGGAGAAAATTGTTGATTTTCAGATGCCAACATTTATGACGACCTTTTTTTAGTCATCCGGCCGAAATCTCATTAAAATTTGAAAATTTTCCATTTTCAGCCGTGAAAATTCTGACGACTTTTTTTAGTTGTCTGGTCGAAAATCATGGAATATTTCGGTTTAGCGTGTAAAAAAGCCCCGGATGGCCTTTTTTTAAGGGGGGCTTAGCCTTTGATAGGGAGGGCTTAGCCCCCCGAAACGCCACCACTGGCTGCGTTGAGGAACCATCCATGTATTACGGCTGCAAGGAGAGGATGATTGGGTTTAGATTTGGGTGATCGGATTTTGCATACGGGTCTCTGTAGCGAGGGGTGGGGTCTAAAAAAAATGTACATATGTAAAATAAATTTATAAATATGGCTTCTGACGTCCACATTGGCTTATTTATAACTTCGTAATATCCTACAGTCATACGATGGCGTTTTATTACAGTGTATGAAAACTATTCTCTGCTGGGAAGATGGTAAAATGAATATAGAACAACTTTAGCTAGTTAACTTTCGAAAAAGGGGGGTTCAGAGAAGCTCAGTTGTACGTTCGCATGGAGTAGGATCCACAGAATGTATGGGGTGCAACGGAGGGGAGAGAGGGTATGAAAATAGAATGTTTGTGTACATGATATATGGATTACCCCTGATTTACTTAATTGCACTCTGGGTTGCATGTACTTTAGGAATTCCGAGCCAGAATAGCTTTTAAAAAAAGAAATTTCTAAATGGGGGCCATGGCCGGATTGGCCCCCCTGGATCTGCCCCTGCGTGATATATGGGTTACCCATGATTACCGAATTGCACCGTGGGTTGCATGTACTTTAGAAATTCACCAGTTTGGTGTTGAGCTTTGAAATGCTTTACTATAGTTTACACTTTTTTACTGCTAGATCGCTTTGCTTATTTTAATTATGTGTTGCATACGAAGTTATAGAACTGAATATCTAGGTGTCATTATGTAGCACAATTATTCTGTATTTGCTCGGTGCCAGCAGCAGAATACTGCTGTACAGTGTACCAAGTTCCAGCGTCTAGGCCTAAAAGGACTTGTTGCTTGGAATAATAGACGAGTCATCACTTTCTGTTCTGTGTTTTAAAGTTTGTTAAGTGCCTCTTATGGTGTAAGTTATTTACTTGATCATGTGCGGTCTGTGTGGATGAATAGATGAGTGGGTTACATCGATCCAGATGGATGGAAATGTGAGATGCATGATCCATGCTTGGATGGATGGAAATGTGAACAACGGATTGCTATGGACGAATGTTTGGAAGGAATTAGAGCTTTTGTGATGTTTTTCTGCTTTTTTGTTCCAAAATGTTTGACTGCTTTGATAGTTTTAAAACCGTCGCTCTGAACCTAGTCGTGCTTTTTGATCTGCTTGCAACTTTTGACGACTTTTTGTGCTAATTTATGAGAATAGATTTGTAGCTGATCAATGTAGACTGTGTACTATTTCGAATTTGAAGATATTTTATGCTTTTTATTTAGCAATTTGACATTCTTTTTGAAAAAATGGTGACCGATGATTTTAATTAGGTGTACGTGCGTTGCCCGATGTGCAGACCTGATATGCACGGGAAGGACTAAGGACTGATTTAATTACTAAAACTAAATTGATTGACTAAAGTGGTTGATTTATATCTGACTAAATTCACTCAAGCTATTTTGATGGGTTTAGTGAATCTGTATTAGATTGAAAATTAGTTTTCGCTTTATCGGTAGATTGGTTCATTGAATTAGTTTTTGATGAATATTCGAAGATCAGCACTGCAGACAATGGTGTTTAAAGTAGAATGCGTTAATTATTTTATATTTTCGGAAACCATTGCTTTACTCTTGAACCGTACGTGATGTCTGCTTAATATGTTGCAAAGTTGAATAAAAGTTGTGTACAGTGGAAAGTGCTTTTGCTGTGGTTTCAACAGAATTTTTTAATAATTGTGAGCACTGCTCTCAAGCTTTTGTGGCCAAATTGCACCCTGCAGAGTCTGTATTAGGCTTGTCTGATGCACCTAAACATGTTTGTCTATGAACTTTATGAGTAGTCATTGAGTATCCTCTTGAGACATGGCTATCTAATATTTGTGATGCCAGGGCTTGAAACATGTCGCTTGGTAAGCGTTCCTAGATAATGCGCTTGAAGCTGAAATAAGCAAGAGGAATCAGGAATGTAGACTATTCTTCAATGCGGTAGGTGGCTATGAATTCGCAATATTTTGCGAAGTAATTGAAAGATCTTGTTGCCATTTGAATTTGTTTCTTTATTATCCAACAAAATTGCACAATCATGGGCGGAGACTTCGGTCTAGAAGTTCGGGGGGGGAATGAAGGAGTGGCGCCACATTTTAGGCGGCCACCCAAGTCGCCGACGAAATTTTCCATTTTCATTGGCCAAACTTTCTGACGACCTTTTTTTGTCATTTGGTCGAAATCTCAAGAAAACATTTCATTTTTCCTGTCACAAAAAAGCTGATGACCTTTTTTAGTCATTTTATGTTTTGGTATTCTAGTCTTTAGTCTTTACTTCTTGCGGTGTTACCAGAATTAACCAATTAACAGCTGTAAAAATTTACGATGCTTTTTTTTCCCTTAAATTCCCTCCCCCTCCCCCCATAAGAAGGCGCAGACCCATAAATTTGTTCAGGGAAAATGGTTCTGTTCTCGAAAGGGAAAATTCAGAATGACTTTTTTTAAAAAGGTCAACTTTTTTGTCTGGGAATTTTTTTTTTTGGCGAGATTCCAGCCCGAGGACTAAAAAGTCATTGACTCTTTTGACCCGAGAAAATATTTGTCGACGCCACTCGTTCTGGACCGAGTCTCAGCCCCAACAAACCCCAAGTTCTTTTTAGCCCTCCAAGAACGGAAACCAAACTCCGACCATGTCTTTCTTATATCTCCCCTCCCTGCTCTGCATTGACCTATGATGTTCAAGCATTCAGGGCTTCAGGCAGACTGCTCGCAAATCTACGAATACCAATAGTTGAAAATTTCACGCCACTTTTAAATGTTATCCATGTTTTTATTATTGCTTTTGTATTTAACATGATGATATTACAGATTTAGCTGTGAATTGAACTACTTTACAAGTGCTGTGAGTCATCAATAATAAAAGGTCATCTACATACTCGGTAGTATGATTATACAGTTTCGTTCTACACTCGTGTTGTTCTTAGGTTACTAGTGCTGATAATTTCACCATCACCACTCTGCTTAGGCCTATTATTACGGCAGGGCTGTTTTTAAGGAATTTTTAGAACTGCACAAAATCATTCTTTTCCTTCCCATCCTCCATGGTAAATTACTTCCAATCGGAGGACAATGACCTTTTTGCTAGTTTTAACTGTACAGAAGTGCTTCTACAACTGCACAAATCCGTTTAGAACTGCACATTTTGTGTACAACTGCACGTTAAAAAAGCCCTGTATTACGGGACTTGTGGACAGGGGTGTAGGCCTATTCTGATTTTTTTAGGTGAGTAGGCCTATATGCTGCTGCCGAAAAAATCGACTTTTTGGCCAAAAATTTTAGTCACTGGATGGTTTTTTGATGATCTTTTGCCTGAAAAAACGTTTGTGAGGTGAGTGTACGCCGTATGCCCGAGTATACCCTGCTTTTGTCCGAGTATACCCTGCTTGTGGGTATCGAAACCGTGTTGTCCTTTTTCCCACGTCGTTTTCCTTGCGAAGGAAAGAAATCGTTTTTAGTCTGAAGTTAAACTGGAACATCTGATCTTAACTTAGGGGCATCGATCCATATATCACATGCTAAAAAATCGTATTTTAGACCCCTCCCACCGTACACTCCAGCTGCCCCCAACGTGTGGTCAACCACGGACCACCCTTTTGGGGTCAATCCACTCAATGGGGTTAGCCAGACTCGGTGGTGGCGGCGGCGATGATGATGATGATGACGACGATGATGATGATGACGACGATGATGATGATGATGACGACGACGACGATGATGATGACGATGATGATGATGACGATGATGATGACGATGATGATGATGATGATGATGACGACGACGACGGTGGTGATGATGATGATGATGATTGGTGATGATGATTGGTGATGATGATGATGACGACGATGATGATGACGACGACGATGATGATGATGATGATGACGACGACGACGATGATGATGACATACTGATGGGTGCGAGTGTGTGACTATCGTCTGTTCCGTCCGACGTGTAGGTCTATAATTGCACCAGATGGAACCGCCGGAGTCTGTGACTAACCCGAGGGACCCCCTTCTGCCAAAATGGTGGTCCGTGATTTGACCTTTGTCCCGGTTCGCATCTGTGTTGCCGGAGATGGCTCCAGCGACTGATGGGGGTCGACGAGAACCTGTAGGCCTACAACGGCTCCAGCTAGGCCTACCCTGTGGGAACCTTTCCAGCCCCGGCGACTGCAGGAGCGCTGCTGGCACTGAGCCTCGGACTCGTTGGCCTGACTGCCTGATGCCTCTGCCTGCCTGGCTGCCTGGCTGCGGCGAAGATGCTTCAGCTGCTGCTGCTGCTGCTGCTGCAGGGGTGTGCACCGCATCCTTAGAGCTGCGGCGGCGGCGGTTGTACTTCCGAACAACGATTGGATTGGTCGGATTAACAGATGGTATGAGTTAGGTGTGGAACGTATACGTTGTTCGACCTATACAGTTCCAGTGTAGTATAAGCAAGTTAGTATGCCGTTGATTAACATCGTCTGTCGTCTTCACTCACTCAGTTATATCGCCGAGCGTATCATTCAGTGAAGTGCTGGACCTTCAAGAGGATTTCCCAGTCCAGGATTAACATCGTCAGTCTTAAATTGCCTCCTCCTCTCCTTCTCCTCTCTGCCTCCTTGTCCTCCTCCTCCTCCTCCTCCTCACGGGTTGAACTCGCAAAGGTGAGAGCATGAGTCGCTTAATTAATTCCTCATTGACAATATGTGATGTAATGTTATGACTTCTAATGTAAAAACTTCCATCGAAGAAAGTTGTGCGAGGCAGAAGTGAGTAGTAGCTAGCGGTGAGTACATCTCAGTTACAAAATATATCTACCTATTCAGCCTCGAGCGAACGATTCACGCATGGATGCAACGAGGGTGTTGGTGGCTGTGGACTATCACAGAGGCCTATTGGCTATCCATTATCCGTCCATCCATCCATCCATATCATACAATTAGAGCAATAAAAATTAATGTCGAACGAAAATTGTAGGCTTAGTAGACCTACCATAAGTAGAATTCACACAAACGTTAGGGTGAATCGCCGGTTAGCGTACATATTACCAATTTACCCTTTCGATACTGATTCAACTCATCCTACGTAGAAGGTATACACTTTACACTGACGAAAGCTTAAATCCTCTGTTACTCTGTATACACCTACATCCCAGTGACAATGAGTTTGTACTTTGTTATCCAACCAGGGGCTCCAAAGCAAAAGGCTCATCTAGCAAAATTTACTTGTGTCAAAGACTTGATACAACGTGTGGCTGAATATGTATAGTCTAGGTGATGCTTGCAAATAAGATAAGATAGGTAAAAAATCGATCACGTAATTTGTTGCATGGTGACTTCGTGGATGGGTTAATTGAGTGAATGATCCATCTGTGGTCCATCTCACCCCAGTTCCCCTACATACATGTACGTTTACAGGACAATTGAATCTGCAGTTGTGTTTAATCACTATAATGCCATGGGTCAAGCTAGTTTCACGCATCGAAAAGTGGTGTTAGGTCATTCTCACCCATTGCTGCCAACTGGCTGGAGTAAGATAATGATAATAATGACGACGACGACGATGATGACGATGATGACGATGATGATGATGATGACGACGACGACGACGATGATGATGATGATGATGACGACGACGACGATGACGACGACGATGACGATGATGATGATGATGATGATGACGACGACGACGACGATGACGACGACGATGACGATGATGATGATGATGATGATGACGACGACGACGATGATGACGACGACGATGATGACACGATGATGATGATGAGATATTACAAAATGTCAATTTAAATTTCAAGTGTTTTCTCTAATCGTCCTATAATATTATATGTGTTTTAGAATTTAATTCAGCGAGTAGTTCTCGAGTCCAACCACAGAATGAAATCGTGCGTTGATACGGTCACTGAAACGAGTTCTTTGCGAAGTTCTTAATAGAGAAAGAAGAACGAATTCCAGTGTGAGTAATTCCATCGAAGCATCCTAATTGCAGCTGCTCTGCCTCCTCCTCCTCTTCTCTATAGTCTCTATGGAAACAGGGTTTCAAGCCTCCACTTGGCATTGTTCCCTGGGGACAACCCTCGGACGTGACGCAGCGCTCGTGATTAAGCTGGTGCTCTGTACCTAACTCTATCAAACAGCGCTCTATGAATTTGGAGTTCACACTTTTTACGATTAAGTCACGTGTACTCGTGTTATTCAAACGAATGATGATGATGATGATGATGATGATGATGATGATGATGATGATGATGATGATGATGATGATGATGATGATGATGATGATGATGATGATGATGATGATGATGATGATGATGACGATGACGACGACGACGATGACGATGACGAGTCAAGTTTTGAATAGTCACAATTCAGTTGCAGGCCTGTGTGTTATGTATGTGTCTATCAAAGCATACAAGTAGGTTTAGTCACTCTAGTGTATGCAAAACCTGTATGCGCCATTCAACAATGCCTGAAGTTTAATTTGGATTTCATAAGAGATATTTGAACTGTTCTAATATGTATGTACAGTTATTGTTAATGTGGTTGTAGTTTGGGGGGGAATTGGAAAACCATTTGTAACTTGTTTAAATAATATTTGACTGTAGGCCTATTTGAATAGTCTGCTGGAACCTAAAGTTTGGCATTAACGGTATTCCACGGATTATGTTCTCCTATTATAAATCTAGTCATCATCAGCATCATCACTTATGCCAGATAGCTTGTGATGAGATTCCAGTGTTGCTTTAGATTGGCTGAAAGCTTTCTGGAATGCTGAGTTAAAAACTTAGGCTGCTGCCTGATGTAACCATTGAGATGCATGATATATATAATATACACGCTAGAGAGAGTATGACGTATCTGCCCTGCAATAAAATTTGAAGTCAAAAATTTAGCCTACAACGCCCGTTACGTAACGACCAATCATAGGCGATTTCTTATACCGACCAATCACACACAGTCTTACAGCATCGATTTGAAAAATAAATTAAATGCATTTTTAATAATAAAACGAAAATGTCGATGCTCGCTTGTTAATTTTGCAGTTTCTTGCAATATTGACAAGTAAACATCGACAAGTTCGTCTTATTATAAAAATGCTGGCACTAGTTTAGTTATTTTTCCAGATCGATGCTGTAAGACTGTGATTGGTCAGTATGAGAATCGCCTATGATTGGTCGGCACAACTTTAGACAGATATGATGTGATTGGTCGGCACGACTTTCGTCGACTTCAATATAGAGACTGGGTACTCTCTCTAGTGATATATTTATTATATAATACACCTCTATGGATGTAACCGTTATTAATATCTGATTGGAACTATAAATAGCAAAACCCCAGCCACTACAAGTGGCAAGTTCACTGCCGTTCATCTGCATATTGAAAATATGATCACGTGTAATGATGTTTTCATGACTGGCATTCTATTAAGCCTCTGTTTCCTGTATCATGTAGCCTACAGTGATGTGCTCCCCGCCCCCCCCCTACTTCCGGTCTTAGACTTAGTCTGTGGCTTGTAGACATGCATTCGGTAATGTTACACTTATGGGCACACTGATATCGGTTTAGGTTTAGCCGCACAAACGTGCCATGCACTCTTGTGTTTATAGTGAACTGGGAGATTAAGATCGTGCGCGCAGTGTTGTGTTATAAGATTCTGATAATCACTTCATTGTGTTGTGCAGTAGACGCTACAGTTTGACTTGAATGGATGGATGGATGGATGGATGGATGGATGGATGGATGGATAGATGGATGGATGGATAGATGGATTGATGGATTGATTGATGGATGGATAAATAGATCGATTGATGGATGGATGATGGATGGATGAATTGGTGGGTGTATGGATGGATTGATGGATGGATGAATTGGTGGGTGGTGGATGGATGGATGGATGGATGGATGAAGTTTTCATTAGGCCTACTGTCGTTCATAAACAGCTGCAAGCAAGGGCCTAAAACGTTTACTCCGGTTGGTCAACTGCCATGAAATTAATGCGCTGGTGTCTGGGGTTTCTACCCCAGATCCGCTGGGGGAGCTTACCACGACGCTCCCTCGTGCCCCCTGGTCGTTAGGGGCTTCATGCCTCCAGCCCTCACAGCGTCGCCCCTTCAGTAGTCTACTTTCGGTTGGAGCACTCATAATAAAGTTTTCTTGTTGTGTCCCTGCTTACTCTTAGCTTATCTTCAAAGCTGCCACCTTACAGCTTTGATCCCGAAGGCCTATACTCTCTGGTCATTTACATTCATCGGCATTGGTATTTTCTTTAGCATGTTTTTACTTAACTCTTTCGGTTTCAGTCACTGAAGTTACTGTTCGAAATTCAAAGTGATAGTCTCAGTTTGGTCTTGCAGTGAAAGATTAACCCTCTGATAAACAGTGGAGAGATTCGGCAAACTGTTTATGAGAGCTTCGGTTCCTTCTTATACTTGCTTGTCTATATACTTCTTACTTGCTCATACCTGTATACTTGGTATAGGGCCCTATGCGATGGCAGGACGACTGTCAAGGGTAACTCCGCCACTGGTTATACTCCACCAGTGCCAGCCCAAAGACTGGATAAAGGAGGAGGGCGACACTAATCATATTTGAAATTTTGAATGGAAGTGTCGTTAAACAGGGGCAACATCCAAAGGCGAGAACAGTCAAAAAGACATGACACAGAACAGACAATTAATTGAACAAATAACTGTCAAGTATAGATCTACTTTATTACAAATTCTCCTGAATGAGAGATGTTCCTTTCCACACTGTTAATTGATTCTATTAGTGAAAAAAATTTTGAGTTCGTGACGAAGTGTCTTTGTGCCAGATCGGATATATGCCATTATCGTCAGCATCGTTGCATGTCGATTGGGTTCTTTTGAAGCTATTTCGATATCCCACCATGCACTACGGTCTGCCTTGGCTCCACGTCCACCATTCCACTTATCTCCAACACTCAATCCACCCCCTTCATCCAATTATCCCACTTCTCATCCCTCGGCTCAACAACGCACAGCACACAAATAAAAATATAAATTCAAAATTAATAATAGTGGGCTTGCGGGATATTGGGCTAATCCGCGCCAGGGGCCCTCCTGCCTTTGCGAGGAGCTTACGGGGTTTTACACCACGCCAGAGGCCCGGCAGGTACTAATACAAATAAACTACAAACACACAACAACAAAAACAAAACAACACAGAGCCACACAACCGTCACTCATAACAACCAGCTCCTTCATCCAATCCCCCTAAAACCATTCCTCTCAGGCAGCCGTGTAGCAGTTCCTAAAGCAACACAGAACATTCACGAAGATAAGAAATAGACCTATAGGCTATTATGTACAATGTAATGACAAATTGTGTAGTATTATTATAGGAAGAAAGAAAAAACGAGATTATCCTGCTGGGAATTAATGTCTCGTTTGTTGTCGATAAGAGAAAGAAACAGAAAGCATCTGAGGAACTTCAGAGGAACTTCAGAGGAAAGATCATACTGCGAGGCAGGGACGGATCCAGGGGGCCAATCCGGCCATGGCTCCCATTTAGAAATATCTTTATTTTTGACCAGCTATTCTGGCTCGGAAAGTTGACGTTGGTCCCCCCACCACATGAGCAGTCCCGCAAGCCCATCCCCACCCCTACCCCCACACCCACGAAGTCCGCCACACGAGGCCCGTATGACTAAAAAGTAATAAAATAAAAAAAAGGTTATCAACTTTTTTGGCGGATAAAATGGTATCTTTTTCTTGGGAAATGGAGACAAATGACAAAAAAATCATCAAATTTTTTGACGACCAAGACGAAAATTTTGGCCCCTCCTTCGAAAATTCCTGTATCCGCCCTTGCTGCGAGGGAGTGGGTTGCATCCGCCCTCATACGCAGAGGCGAAGAAAATGAAATCGCTGGCACCTCAGATCTATAGACTGCCTCTCAGAAACTATAACAATGCTTAATCGTGTAGCATTAGGCCTATATATTTGACCCAATTCCTACCTTTGATTTCGGCTTTCTGTTGAACCGTGTCTTTCTGTTCAAGATCTTCGAAACGATCAGTCATCTGCTTAGCCTACAAGTTTGTTGAGTTGCATCTTTAAGTTGAGCAGCAATTCTTTCGTGTAACCTCAAGTTTCTGCTTCTTTCTGATCGATGAATATCGAAGTTTTCTCTTCTAAACGACAAAATTGTTTCGATCAGTCGATTATTGGTCGATGTCTTACAAATAAAAAGTTACTACCCATGCCTTGGCCTATAGCGGCATAGCCTTTCAAACTTTACCCCACATCGAAATTTAGATTTTCGAAATTGCAATTTTTCTCATATAGAAATAATTTATTTTTTTCCTAAAACACTGCAGTTGTGCCAAATTATAGCCTACGTTTTTTAAGCAAGTAAAAAACTAGCAAAACCAGTGTTCTGCAATTACGCCCCTACGTCAACACGAACAGTCCTTACGTCAAACTATGGATATACCGTAATTTAGATCTTCTGTTTGTAATGATGATTATGTCTCAATCATTCAGTTATAGCATTCTGCAATTACGGCAAGCCTAAAGGTCTGTCGTTCGATTTTCGTCTTCTATAGTACCGGTAGCCTAATATAGTACCGGTAGCCTACACAGTTAAATTCCTTTTTTCTAATCAAATTATTCGACGGTTTTCGGTTTAAAATGACAATAACGGACCATTAAAGTTAGTCTTACCGGTCGAAATCTGTCTTCAAATGCAATGAATTTTTCTTTTCTTCGATGTTTTCGATGGGTTTCCTCTGTTTTTCGGGTCGATTTATCAACGACACGATGTGTATTAGGTCTCTAATCGATTTTTATATTCGTGTTTCTTCTAATCGTCGAATTTTCGACAAGTTTCTCTTCGAAATGCCTCACCATTAACCTAAATGGAGGAGTCATATACGTACGTCTGATCTCTTCGGAATTGATTTTTCAAGTGAGCCTCAACTGACTGTTTGCTTCCATGGCAACAATCGTGACGTCATCGTCGTAACAATCCCAAGATGGCGTCTTTATCAAAATTACGTCATCAGCATTGTTGCTGATTCGCTGATATTAGGTAATTTATTGTGTTGTATCTCATTGTAGTTTTTTGTACTGTATTTTGCAGGGCTTTTTTAACGTGCTGTTGTACGCAAAAAGGGCAGTTTTGAATGGATTTGTGCAGTTGTATAAGCACTTATGTACAGTTAAAACTAGCAAAAAGGCCATTGTCCTCCGATCGGAAGTAATTTATCACTGAGAATGGGAAAGAAAAGGAGTTGCTGAGTTCTAAAAATTCCTTAAAAACAGCCCTGGCATTTTGTTTGTATGTGCACTTGTTATAGCGCCCCTTCAAGGTCCCTACTCAGAGTCGCTCCCGATTACATATCGGACACTGCATCGGAGTTTCACGCCGAAGCGCTGAGCAATTGCGAGTGAAGGACTTGCCAAGGTCCGTATACGCGGCGATTTGAGGTGGATTCGAGCCTGCAACCCTTCGGCTGCAAGGCGACGAACATAGCCACTAAGCTTACACCATCGCGCCCCATTTATTTACAATATTTAGCATATTGTAAAGCGCCTCGAGATCTGTAGACCTATATAGTAGGGTTAATCGTTCAGAAGCGCTATCATTGTGCAAGGCACCGCAAGAAGAAGGCAGAGAAGAGCGAAGGAATTAAGAGGAGAATTATTGTGAAGTGAAGAGAAGGAGAAAACGCATTCCACAGAGAAGGTCAAATTGAAGCAGATGATCGAGACTGAGCAACAGCAGTTCTAGTGGACCTGCGGGAGGTGAGGGAGGGTGGGGCAGACAGGTCAAGTCTATTGGAGGAACGAAGTGGATGCATGGGGTGGCAGGAAACTGGATGAGGCCCAAGTATGACGTCAAAAACTGGATATCTCGAAGCAAGAACCGCTGACCCTTGATCAACATGCAGGAAATGACCATTTTCAAAAATTATATAGGCCTATGTTTAACTCAGTCATTCCATCCCAGACCTCCTGATGCATGTCTTGACTGTTCGGGTCTGTTCAACTCTGTTGTTCCCAAAACGAACCAGGGCTTTTTCAGCGTGTAGTTCTACGCAAAATGTGCAGTTCTAAATGGATTTGTGCAGTCGTAGAAGCACTTCCGTCACAGTTCCGTGCAGTTGCAACTAGCAAAAACAGGTCATTGTCCTACGATCGGGAATAATTTACCATGGAGGTTGGGAAGGAAAAGAAAGGATTGTGCAGTTCTAAAAATTCCTTAGAAACAGCCCTGAAACGAACAAAGAGTCTCCTATATGGCGACATAATAACTCCGGCAACTGCTCTGGGTCGACTAGACCGATTGCGGGGTATAATACATCTACAGTTGTAGGCTAGGCTACACGTTATCATTCGGCCATATATAAGGCCAACATTTAACTTATTACTATTATATAGACCACGCAGACGGGTCCCATCTAGTGAAAAATATATCGAATCACATCAAAGCTTCAAGACACGTTTCGTGCATTAAAAAACTCCATGTAGTCTACCACTATCAGACGGACGTGCCACTTATTACACGATCCGCTTTCCTATTAGCTAGGTCAAGGTCACTGAAGCTGACCACGTCCATAATCCCACGGTGCTGCATCCTTGCGTGCACTTGTCCGTCCGTCCGTTCGTCCGTGCGTTCGTGCGTCTGATGGAGCACGTGTCCAACTTCTTTAACCGGTTCCGCTTCGTTTAACGGAAGTCAATCAACTTCCGGTTTACACGACGCCGCGCAGAGTCCGAACCGGACATGGAATCCATCAATAGCGACGGTGGCGGCGGACATTGTGCGGCGGCGGCGGTAGCGGTAGCGGCGGGGTCCGTTCCTCCTTACTCGGATCGTCGAAATGGAAGTGCGCGCTTCACGGAACAGTATAATTATGTACGCCACGTCCGGATGACGGCAGCCCGGAGAACGGTTCGCGACCCTCGTCATGATCTTCTGACCTGATCCACCGCCGCCGGGTGTGGTGCGGTGGCGGTGGTGGTGGGCCGGTGGCGGTGGGACGCCGCGTCGTGCAGGGCCGGCGGCGAAGCCCGTTCGTGATGGTCGAATTGGTTTGCACGCTGCATGTTTCCCAGCAGCCTCTGCACTGTATGGTAGACGAACGTGCGTATGTATATATGTATGTATGTATGTATGTATGTATGTATGTATGTATGTATGTATGTATGTATGTATGTATGTATGTATGTATGTATGTATGTATGTATGTATGTATGTATGTATGCATACATACATGCATACATGCATGTATGTACATGTATGTACATGTATGTATGTATGTATGTATGTATGTATGTATGTATGTATGTATGTATGTATGTATGTATGTATGTATGTATGTATGTATGTACGTACGTACGTACGTACGTACGTGTGTGTGTGTATGTATGCATGCATGTATGTATGTATGTATGTATGTATGTATGTATGTATGTATGTATTTATGTATGTATGTATGTATGTATGTATGTATGTATGTATGTATGTATGTATGTATGTATGTATGTATGTATGTATGTATGTATGCATACATGCATGTATGTACATGTATGTACATGTATGTATGTATGTATGTATGTATGTATGTATGTATGTATGTATGTATGTATGTACGTACGTACGTACGTACGTACGTGTGTGTGTGTATGTATGCATGCATGTATGTATGTATGTATGTATGTATGTATGTATGTATGTATGTATGTATGTATGTATTTATGTATGTATGTATGTATGTATGTATGTATGTATGTATGTATGTATGTATGTATGTATGCATACATGCATGTATGTACATGTATGTACATGTATGTATGTATGTATGTATGTATGTATGTATGTATGTATGTATGTATGTATGTATGTATGTATGTACGTACGTACGTACGTACGTGTGTGTGTGTATGTATGCATGCATGTATGTATGTATGTATGTATGTATGTATGTATGTATGTATGTATGTATGTATGTATGTATGTATGTATGTATGTATGTATGTATGTATGTATGTATGTATGTATGTATGTATGTATGTATGTATGTATGTATATGACCAATTATATAGCGTCTTAACAAGAATCTCACGAAGGCGCGTGTATAGATTATAGGCGAATTGGACCGTTGTGGTAGGCCTGTCTTGCTTGGTCCGGGATTTCAACGCTGTTCCAGGTTGGGGGGGTCAACAAAATACCCGCTGAGCAAATTTGTCAGATTTCTGAATTTACCGCCCCACGCGCTGCATTATGAATTCTGCTATAAATGAGTACATCGACTGTACACTGGGTAATTTTGAAGAACAGTCGGAAAGGGAGAGGAATGCGCTGTATACGTGTCTGGCAGCAGCAATGACTGAGTTGCAGGCTAACTGGAATCGCTCATGCTTCATGAAGTATGCCTTAGCTGCACTCCGGAGCGAGTCATGAGATCAAGGATCATGAACCGCTATTCGAGCTTTCTTCGTTAATGCTTGGTGAACATATATAATTATACTGTTATTAACATATATTATTTGACCCATTCTGCAATCCAACCGTGGCATTTATATTTCGTACTATTCGTCGAGTAGTTTCGCGGCGGCACACTTGGGTTTTTGTGCTGCCTCTGATTTGGAAGCACGTGGGGCGTAGGCCTATGCTAAAAATCAACAAGGCCTACACAAAAGATAAGTGGTCTACACATTTTACAGGGTATGTTACTACTATAAGAGCTGCCCATTTATTTATTGGACATGTCAACGTGAAATGCTTTTGCTAGGATGCACATCCATGGCCTGCATATAAAAATAATTATATAGGCTAAACGTGACCATACCCGTGAAACTGAAATGGCTGAAGGACCAATTTAATTATGTGAGATGGAAAATCTAATATATTTAGAAATCCAATTTACTTGAAGTATCTGTTACATGTCTATAATTAGTGCGGTTTGGTCTCTGCGTGGATGTGCGGCGACCTTATAGCACTCCCTCCAGGCAGTTTCATTTATGAGAGTGCTGTCGGTTGATGGGTTCTCTAAAGACCTTGCAGGTACAACGCCATATTGAATTATGCTGAAGAATTAGTGCAACGCCTTCGGAGATCTGTGATCAGTGCACTTGCACTCCGGGATGGATTTAGCTAACTGCAGAACAGCTGGCGAATTTAGGATTTAATGGGAAAATTCGTAGCTCTTTATGAATGTTGTGGATTAGATCATTAGACGAATCCTTGTAATAGGATATAATTATATTAAAGTGATTGGCGCCCAAAGACAGTCGCAGGCAGGGAAGACAGCGATAAACAGCCACACATACACACCCACACATACACACCCACAGATTGGAAGACACACAGAGACAGACAGACAGACAGACACACACAGACACACAGACAGAGTGAGTGACGTTTATAATTACCTGTATATGTTTTAGTGCTATAAAATTAAATACAATACAATTCAGTATACAATTAGGTATTCATAACGCGCTTTAGCAAAACAAGTCTTGCACGAAAGCGCGCAAAATTAAAGGCCTACACGTGCTTGTCGTTTAATTATTGTTTTTCGATGTTATTTTGTGTTTTACCATTAAATTTAAAGCGCCCTTTTTTCTCAGCAAGCGTCTTTCAGAAGCGCTCCCACCCATGCAGTGCGAGTGAACATTAGATAAAAGGCAGGACTTGGGGTGAGGGAAAGATGAAGAAAGACTACAAGAGAGGACGACGGAGCGAACTGACGGAGAAAGTCCATTCCATAGGGATTAGGGACATCCCGGACATATATATATATATATGCAGGCAAATGATCTGGATTGAACCATGCCGTTCCTGATGCGAGGAACAGAGAGGTCAAGTCAATTGATCAGAAAATCCAAGACGATGCAGTGAAGTGGTAGAGAGGGGAGAAGTACAAGATCACGAAGATGCATCCGATTCAAAGCTCGAGGGTACGTACCGTACGTATTCTATTTTGTGAAAGGTACGTACGTATTTTAACGTACCCTATTTTAGGGTACGTAAACAATAATAAAATACGTTAGCCTCGTCATTGCTCATTATAAGAATGTTCGATTTAATTTAAGCAAACAATCACAGCGTATACACTATACAAGTATACAGCGTAGTGAATTGCTGCAATGCTAACCTATAATTATTCTAAGTCTGTGTTTATCCAGCATACAGTGCACTTAATGCACTAATTAATGTCAGTTAGTCGGCTCAGTTCTGCAGCAGCGCTTAAAAGTCCAACTCTAAGGAAAAGGTTAACCAGTTGCATCCAATTAGCCTAATTATTACTGAAGAATTTATCGAATTAAATTTACTGCTACGCTACCGGAAATACCGATTTAAATGACGCATACTGTTGACTGCATGTATACGCACTGTAACGTACATGTACATGTAGGTTATGGGCAGTGGCGGCGCCAGGATTTGAGCTTTGGGGGCCTGAAGCCTTCGGAGGAAATTTTCCATTTTCATTCGCCAAAATTTCTGACGACCTTTTTTAAAGTCATCCGGCCGAAATCTCATGGAAATTTTTCCATTTTCATCCGCCAAAATTTCTGAGGACTTTTTTGGCCATCCGTTCGAAAATCGTGCAAATATTTCAGTTTTGCATGTAAAAAACCGGGATGGCCTTTTTTAGGGGGTTTAGCCTTTTATAGGAGGGCTTAGCCACCCCCCATACACCCCTTGCGCGCCACTGGCTATGGGTCGCCGAGTAAGCCATAAACAAAATTTTCGTGCACATGTATGGTACCGTACGTACCATACGCGTATTGTATTTTTTGAAAGGTACGTACGTATTTTAACGTACGGTATTCTATTTTAGGGTACGCGTACCCTCGAGCTTTGATCCGATTATATATCAGTTGGGACTTGGGACTTAAGGTAAAAAAACTTTGAATTTATCGGTATATATATACCTATATATATACATATATATATATATATATATATATATATATATATATATACCTAGTCAACGAATAAGCAAATAATAATAATATGCCTATATTTGACAAAAGTATTTGAATTTTTCGGATATAAGCCTGTATATATTATGTGATGCCCAATAAGTGTGGTTTCTGGTGGTTGTGGGCGTAGGCCTAGTGTGCATGAGGGGCAGATACGGGAATTTGTTAAGATAGGGGCCAACATTTTGAGTCTTTGGTCTTTCGCTGAAAAATTTGAAAATCTTATGACCTTTTTTAGTCTTCCTCCCCCAAAATTTCTAAAAACCGTGGCAACTCTGGTTATTTGGTTGAAAGCTGATGACTTTTTAAATCATATATGCTTCTCCTTTCTGAGGTTTTCTTTCTGATTACCTTTTCCGGCTGCATTAGCCTAATTGAAAGTCTCAATTTCTGGGGGGCATGTTCTGCGCAAATCTCTAAATGGGGAGGGTCATAGCCGGATTGCCACCCCTGGATGATCCGCCCTTGGTGTGCATGTAGTGAAGTTGGAGAATCGAAGAAGACATGTATAGATTAATTAATTTAGTCAATGAAGAGGCAAATAATGGCCCAATATGCCCATATTTGAGAAAGGCATTTTTTAAGGTAAGCTCATATTACGTGATGCCGAAATGATAGGGTTTCTGGCGGCTGTGGATCGAGTGGTGGACAGGCATGCATTGGGGGTAATTGCAGGAAGCAGACGTGAGTCACGTGACCTTTTCGATCCTCGTTAAATTGGATCAAAAATATTGATCATGTTTCAAGAACGTCGCCGCAGATTATGTTTGTCAATTACTGGCTCGATCGTCGTCGTCTTCAGCCGTCATTTTCCGCCATTAGTTTGGAAAATTGGCAGATGAGATTTTGTTCATTAGACCGCTTCACCTAACCATGTAATACGAATCTCTCTAACAACCGCCGAGATAATTCAATAGTGTGCTTGGCTAAGAATCTCATACCCTGCTTCAATATAGCCTATATAGGATTAGGATTAGGAACTCCAGGAACGCTATAGCTTAGCGTCGCATACCCATATAGTAATAATGTGGCCAGCATGGGCGCCCGCAGAAATTTTTGCAAGAGGGGGCAAAACACAATGGTTATGGTTAATTTTTTTACCAGAGCTTTAAAAAATTTAAAATGCGAATAAACGGATAATTAAGACAAATGGGTTTTTCACAGAGGTTTCTAAAATAATGTAAATTTTTTCCCAGTTTCGCATTGCGCAGGCCCAAAGCTCGAGGGTACGTACCATACGTATTCTATTTTGTGAAAGGTACGTACGTATTTTAACGTACCCTATTTTAGGGTACGTAAACAATAATAAAATACGTTAGCCTCGTCATTGCTCATTATAAGAATGTTCGATTTAACTTAAGCAAACAATCACAGCCAAGTGCACAGCGTGGTGAATTGTTGAAATGCTATATTGTACTATTGTAGGCCTACGTCTATGCTTATCCAGCATACATTGCACTTAATGTACTAATTAATGTCAGTTAGTCGTCTCAGTTCTGCTGCCACGCTTAAAAGTCCAACTCCAAGGAAAAGGTTAACCAGTTGCATCCAATTAGCCTAATTATTACAGAAGAATTTATCGAATTAAATTTACTGCTACGCTACCGGAAATACCGATTTAAATGACGCATATACTGTTGACTGCATGTATACGTACTGTAACGCAGCGGTTCTCAACCTTTTCAGACTCACGGACCCCTTTCTAATGTTGGGTGTCGGTCACGGACCCCCTCCAGAAATTTGGTGCCTCTGGCGCATTATCGTGACTGTAGGCCTATGACTATGGGCCTAATCCAATATAATATTAGGTCTATGCTATAGCAGTGTAGCCTATATTATGCCGCTGCACTGCTGTAGTACAAATTTATTTGACTATAGTAAGATTCTTTGAAATTTATTAGAAAAAACCTGTATTTTATTTTAATACAAGCTTTGGGCAAGCATATTCGACCACAGTTTATCTATTCGAGGTGTAAGCTTAGGCCTAATGCTCGAAAACTCAATCTGAAGTTCTGAACCCATTTCAAACCTCAAGCCATGAACGATATCCGCATTCAAAAAGATAATTATGATGCTGCAAAAGGTAAAATAATGTTGAAAGCTTTCTCAGACAGTTTTGGATATTAATGTGAAGCTTGTATTCAAAATAATGCATCAAGTTAACTCTTGCATGGATGCAACATCTTCAATGTAGACCTACATGTAGTATCAATTATTTCAGTTCAATGACTTGGTTCAATCCTCGAGGTTGGTAAATTCCACGAATCAACGTTTGCAAGAAACGTAGGCCCCCTACTGCAGACCCACGAAAACTGTGAACGTTCAAATTACCAAAGTAGGAATTGAACTGATCCAGCTATGATTGAATATGTCCGGAAATTAAATTAACAAAATTTGGTTGATTGATCTGAGCATTTCCTAATTTCAAGATGAATTCATGCAATTGACCCGAATGTGTCAAAGTTACCCACTAGGCCTACTATTCGCTTTGCACCAGGGATCAAGTATTTTTTTTAAGGCAGACACTTTATCACTAGGCCTAAGGGTGATCAGGTTTGTCTGCATCACTTGCTTAGAGGAATTCAGGTAGTGTATTTAACTGCTCAAAAATTCCAGCCGGATACATGTAAGCCAGAGTTGAAACCCATAATAATGAGTTCTTATTCAAATGAATTTCAGGCTGAGGTCTTTTTCTGTAAGAAACATACTCAAAAGCATCCCGAAATCTAGAGAGTCTGTTACATACTTTTCCCCCTTGATAGCCAGCGAACTTCGGCAGGTCTACACATCAATAGGCCTATTCATGATTTCCATATCCGAACATAATGTAACAAAACAACGAGAGTTTAGTGGACGTGTCTTGGTGAAATCAACCATTTTTATGGCCTGATCGAATATAGGTTTCAGTCTGGACTCTAGGCTCTAGCGATTGAAACAAACCAACCTATCTAAAACAGATGAATCTGTCATAAATCAGTGTATGCTATTGCTAGTTTCATGCTGCCATTTAAAAGGAGAAATATTGAAAAATTGACAAAAAGTTATCTGTTTCTTTATTTTTTACTAAGAAATATTTAATTTTCAGGACTTGTTCGCGGCCCCCCCAGTCAGATGGCCGCGGACCCCCACGGACCCCCGGTTGAGAACCGCTGCTGTAACGTACATGTAGGCTATGGCAGTGGCAGCGCCAGGATTTGAGCTTTGGGGGGGAGGCTGAAACCTTCCGGAGGATATTTTCCATTTTCATTCACCAAAATTTCTCACGACCTTTTTTAAAGTCATCCGGCCCATATCTCATGGAAATTTTTCCATTTTCATCCGCCAAAATTTATGACGACCTTTTTTTGGTCATCCGGTCGAAAATCGTGCAAATATTTCAGTGTTGCATGTAAAAAACCGGGATGGCCTTTTTTAGGGGGGCTTAGCCTTTTATAGGAGGGCTTAGCCCCCCTACACCCCTTAGCGCGCCACTGGCTATGGGTCGTCGAGTTAGCCATAAACAAAATTTTCGTGCACATGTATGGTACCGTACGTACCATACGCGTATTGTATTTTTTGAAAGGTACGTACGTATTTTAACGTATTCTATTTTAGGGTACGCGTACCCTCGAGCTTTGCGTAGGCCTATCGTTGGTAACATTGGCGTTTTAGTGCGAAGAAATTTGTTAAGAACCAAAAAGTATGTAAGTGAATAAATAGGAAAACAAATTTTCCTTGGGGGCAAGTGTCCCCTCTTGCCCCTATGTGCGGGCGCCCATGGTGGCCAGTGACCAGGCAACTGTGTAGGCCTATATCTGCTAAGAATCTAAGAGGTCATCAGAAAGAAAGAAAGAATGATTAGAGCAAAAACATAGGAACAGTAAGAATACTAAGTGAAAAAAGGGTTACGAGAAACAGCAAACTCCCCCCTCTTTGACCTATGCGCCTCAGTGGCTGCCGTCGGACGAACGGCCGTTCACCCCCCCCCCCCCCCCCCCCCGACTAAAGAAACCTGGATCCCCCAAAGCTAGGGGACTACACTAAACACGGAGCTTAAGGCTTTGTTTGGTGGCGTTTGCAACGATGGGCATGCAGCAGAAATAAATGGCCTGCATGTTTTTCGGTCATTCGTCATTCGTCCAGTGCGTCTCTCGCGTCCAGTTGAAACCTGATGATGCGTATAGATCTACAGTTGTATTATTGCCCATTCACTTAATTATAGTCGTCCTTTGTTTCTCTTTCCATTGAACCTTAGATGCAGTCATTGCACTGCGTGTGATACAATCAGATAAGAATCTTTCATGCACGGGGTCAAACCATCCGATAAAGTCGTTTGCATAAAACGGACCACTGGACCAGTAGCGGCGCCGGGGGAGGTTATTATCATTATTGTCATTATTATTATTATTATTATTATTATTTTTTTTTTTTTTTTTTTTTTTTTTTTTTTTTGCCCCGAGGTATACAGGATCCCTCAGGGACTTCGCTACCGCCTAATATAATTAGTTATAATTAGTTAATAATCAATATTATTATTATTATTTATTATTATTATTATTATTATTATTATTATTATTATTATTATTATTGTCGTCATCGTCATCATCGTCATCATCATCATCATCATCATTATTATTATTATCACTATTATTATCATTGACTTACTTGACTTATGGCTTTGACGATGCTTTCGCACGTGACAGCCGCCCAGCTATGGAAAATCTCCACTTCTCTCTTTCTTGAGCTTTGTGTGTAGCCTCCTGTATTATTATCATTACTGATCATCAATACGAAATGTCCGAAACCCCAGTGGCTTCTTGTCATGACTTTGAATGATATAAGGCGAGGATGACTGACAGATAAAAGGATACGTCTCACGATCAATTCCTCTGTCATCAGACAATCTGTGTCATTGAGCAAGCCACACTATTTCTGTAGCCGTGTTGCTGCAGAGCATGCAGCCCTTACATACGCTGCACGGAGTTCATGATAATTTATCGCTTGACTGTGGGACGACTTCAAACAGGCAGAACAGTCTCTGCAGGCCGCGCTCTCTCTCCTCTGTCACTCTCCACACCCCAATGGAGGTCATTTTTCTCCACCTATCAGCTTCGATCGTGGTTATGGTTCACGGTTTGGGCATGTGGGTCACCTTCAAGTCCCGATCTTCAAAGGAAGTACCATAATGTCCTGCGAGAAGTCCTGCTGTGGTACTGAAATTGTGGATCTGTATGTTCCACAGATTGTTTATTGGTTTAGTGATGATCTCGGATTTTCCATCCGTCCGTTATTATGGCGTTTGTCCCACTGCGTTATTTTAAACCGGCTATACTATATTTTTTTACAGTGTAATGTGTACAATTTGCCAAAGCATGCAGTGCTTTAATTGTGAGGTACATAATAGTTTATATTGTCTAGATACACAGGAACATGTATGTGTATGCATGCATCCAGGCCCGCATTAAGGTAGGTGCTAAGGGTGCTGCAGCACCCGGGCCCGCGGGTTTTGGGGCCCGCATTTTCGGAAATGATGAAATTTCTTAGGAAGAATATTGCAGCAATAATAAATAGGGCCTACGAAGTTATCGTCAACTAAATTTTGGCAAAGTTCTTCCACACATCCGATTTATTAGCTCCAGCTTATGAATTGGTTGAAATCGCCGGAACTTATTGTTATTGTAAATTTATCTTTGGGAACAGAGCCGAATTAAGAAATCAGGGGCCCTGTTCGGGAAATTTTTTGCGGATCTTCGGCCAAAAATGTTGACCTTTTTTTAGTCGTTTGGTCGAAATTTGCTAAAAAATCTAAAAATTATCAGAAATTTTTTACGCATGTGTGGGCCCCTAAAGTGTGGGGCCCTTGTTCGGTCGAACATGTTGAACATGCCTTAATCCGGCCCTGTTTGGGAGGTAGCCTATCTTAAAATTAAATTATAAGCCATGCGGGATTAGAGAAATAACGTTAGAAAACATGTTATTGTAGGCCTATAACTCTTAATTTAGGCCTACCTATTATAGCCTATCATCTTCTTCTCTAGTTTTCTGCCTCCGAGGCTGGCTGAAATGTCCGATGCCTCTTCCTCAAACTTTCCATAGGCCTATCCAAGTATCCATATGCTATTATCCACAACCTGTCGTGGTCCTCATCTTATTCGCTTCCCTTCCTTTTTCCTTCATGACCGTTCTTCGCATTGAGTCTGCCCACAACCTGTGTCCTACCCACTTCCTTTGTCTCGATCTCTTTCTCTGTATATATGTCTACTCTTCTCCGATAGTTCTGTCTTATACCTAGATAATTGGTGCAAGAAGATCATGACGCTCTAAAGAGCGGTTTGCCAGTATATTATTGGAGTCTGCGAAAGAAATATGATGCTATAATTATTATATTAGACCTGAAAATAGGAAGAAGGAACTTATAAATTAAAATTCATGAATTACGATAAACTGAAAAGAGAAAGCAGGAATCCAGAGAAACGGATGATAAAACATTGGCAAGGAGTGCACGTGGTGCTGTTTGGATTTGAGACATGAACCTTAAGAGCAAGCAATATAATCATAAGAAGACTGGAGGTCTTCGAGATGTGGAATTGGGAACAATGAAGAAAATCAACTGGATGGAACATAAGCATAGGGTTTATAAATATAAATAACAATTGAAGAGGCTAGTCCTTCTGTCACGTATAAACCTAGGCCTACATCTACTAGTGTAGGAAACTTTCCCTCAGAAACAATTGCACGCGTACCAAAGGAAATCTCCTGGCTGTATAGTGTATACTCATTAGGAAATATAAATTATATAATTACATGTATATGTGCCTCCATGGTAGACCAGTGGCTGACAGAAGACTGAGAGGAGGGCCCGCAAGATTACCACAGCACCCGGGCCCGCACTAGCCTTAATGCGGCCCTGCATGCATCCCTGCACCATGCTTAGGCCTACACTCTTACATATGTATAGAATGATTACTTATGTATGTAGCCTACACGTGAATTGAAAAGCTGCACATGTATAGAAAAATTACGTAATACGTATGTGTATGTATATATGTATAGAACAACTACACATGTATATACATATGCATAGAATAATTACACATGTATCTGCATAATACATAATAGAATAATTGCAATGTATAGGCTACGTATGTAGGCTACATATGCATATAATAATTATGTATGTATATGACCTGTAAGAGATTGATTACTGATCTGACGAAATGCGATGTCAATGAGCAGTTCTTATATACGGTATATTATATATTATATACATTATATTTATATATATATTATATATATATATTCAAATGTTGCATTAAAGAAGGGTTGCGTTGAGTGATGTTTGCTTTGTTATGAATGAGACCAGCTTCTCATGATTAGCGTTGCTTATGGCGAGCGTTGCCTCCTCTGGCGCATATTGCTTTGAACCAGCATCGTCTCTGCTCTGCTGCTTTCATTGACCGTTGCTTCCTGTTCTATAGGTTAACTCTGTTTAATGTCGTTCACAGCAGTTCGTGATCTCTGTCCGATTTCCTGTGCATGCATGCTACAGTTGTGGCGGCGGATAATTCGGACGGTGGAATACACATTGTGCTCAGACACACAAATGTTATTTCGACCGTTTGTCCTGTTCGTAAGGGGAAAATCTCTTAGGGGAATTAACCGATCGGCAGTTTAATTCCGAATCTTTCATCCTGGACCACCCACAAAAAGCAAAGAACTATAATGAGGAAACTGCATGTAAGCTTATGCGCAGACATGAGTGCTGCTTGGTACATCGTATATACATACGAGTGTTTGTACTGGTTGATGATAAACCGTTGATGTTACAAAAGCAATTTTGCTTTTTTTCTTGAGAAAATGTGGGAGTCTGAGAAATCAGAGTTCGCTTTTTGGCTCTACATTGCGGGCGAGATCCTGCTTCCTTTAGGCTCATAGAAAATGAATTGGGTTAGTTATTGGGCAGTTTCCAATGCAGGATTGGGTCCGGAGAACCGGCAACGCCCCAATTGCAATGATCAACGCCCATAAATCGACCCACAATGACCACCAGCTGGTCGATGTTGTGTATACAGTGGTCTATACGGGTCCAATTCACGAACGAAAATAGACTTTGAATTAAAGTTGAACTAAGCAGCGGTGGCAGCAGCGCAGATGGTGGACATATAGAGGAGGGTGAGGTCGATTGACGACCAACAGATGAAGGGGATGATTGGAAAGATGGGTTGGATGATCGTCGATCGATTGTGACTTGTGGATAGTGTGACCGGGTGCTTGCTTACTGATTAATAGGAGGACGGTCACATCCATGGAGGCAGACTGTCATAGAGACTGACTTTATAACAGACTGGTAGACAGATAGATAGACGGACAGATGGACATACAGATAGACAGACAAATAGACAGACAGACATACAGACAGACAGACAAATAGACATACATACAGACAGATAGACAGACAAATAGACATACATACAGACAGATAGACAGACAAATAGACATACATACAGACAGATAGACAGACAAATAGACATACATACAGACAGATAGACAGACAAATAGACATACATACAGACAGATAGACAGACAAATAGACATACATACAGACAGATAGACAGACAAATAGACATACATACAGACAGATAGACAGACAAATAGACATACATACAGACAGATAGACAGACAAATAGACATACATACAGACAGATAGACAGACAAATAGACATACATACAGACAGATAGACATATATACAGACAGATAGACAGACAAATAGACATACATACAGACAGATAGACTAACTGACAGACATAACAGATGGATAAACAGACAGACAGATAGACGAATAGACAGACAGACAGACAGACAGACAGAAAGACAGACAAACAGACTGACAGACATAACAGATAGCTAAACAGACATAAAAGACAGATAGACGAACAGATAGACAGATAGACAGACAGACAGACAGACAGACAGACAGACGGACCAATTGATACTGATAGTAGACCGACCGTGGTATAGACAACAGTGACAGACTTGCAATGACATCATGACATGCAGTTTGTAGGATGAATGGATGGATGGGTGAGTGATTAGATTGATAGATATAGACAAATTGATTGCTTGCTTTGTCTGCTGATTTCTGTTAGATATTAAACAGTTGCAGACAGACAGACAGACAGACAGACAGACAGACAGACAGACAGACATACATGCATGCATGCATACATACATACATACATACATACATACATACATACATACATACATACATACATACATACATACATACATACATATTACATACATACATACATACATACATACAGACAGACAGACAGGCAAACAGACAGGCAGACAGACAGACATACATGCATGCATGCATACATACATACATACATACATACATACATACATACATACATACATACATACATACATACATACATACATACATATTACATACATACATACATACATACATACAGACAGACAGACAGACAGGCAAACAGACAGGCAGACAGACAGACAGGCAGACAGACAGGCAGACATACAGACAGATACACACAGACAGACAGATAGACAGACATATACATACATGCATGCATACATACATACATACATACATACATACATACATACAGACAGACAGACAGACAGACAGGCAAACAGACAGGCAGACAGACAGACAGACAGACAGGCAGACAGACACGCATATATACAAACACACAGGCAGACAAATAGACATATAAATAGAGGTAGACTGTCACAGACCGGCATAGCATTTATTGGATGGAATCGATGGATGGATGGATGGATGGATGGATTACAGGATGGATGGATGGATGGATTGAAGGATGGATGGGTGAATGGGTGGGTGGATGGATGGAAGGATGGATGGATAGATGAATGGATGGACGGATGGATGGACGGATGGATGGACGGATGAATGGACGGATGGATGGATGAATGGATGGACGGATTGATGGATGAATGGATGAATGGATGGATGGATGGAATGGTGAATGGATGGGTAGTTTGATGAATCGATGGATAAAAGTTTATTACGCGGTGGACTGCAGGATGGATGAATGAAATATAATGGAGGGCAAGCTATGACATACATGAATAGACAGGTATATATAGCCATGCGACGGTATCCATGGATTGGCCGATAATGAAGTGCACAGATATAAACAGTAGAGAGAAATAGAAAACCAGACATACAGTCAGCGAGACAGACAGACAGACAGGCAGGCAGGCAGACATACAGACAGACACACACACACACAGATAGACAGACAGACAGGCAGATAGACAGACATATACATACATACATGCATACATACATACATACGTACATACATACATACATACATACATACATACATACATACATACATACATACATACATACATACATACATACATACATACAGGGTGGCTCAATAAAAAATGTACCACCGGATAAAATGCGATAACTTCGCAACCGACTAACATTTTTCTGTGAAAATTTTCCAATTTTCAGGGGAATGAATTTCCAACAATCGCTGAAAGTTTCACTTGAAACTTTTCATGTTTGCAAAAGTTATAGCTGTTTAAACTTTCGATTCCATTTCCCCCAATTTCCGCGAAAATATGAACGTCACTTGGAGATTTCCATGTCAAATAGTATCACTTTCACTACGACCTGAGAATTCCGTTTTACAGTTTATCGTAAAGTATGATGGGAATATCCACTCTCTGCTTTAACAAGAGCTCGAATTATTTTTGCGAAGCTCAGTATGTCCTTGTTGATCGAGTCATGCGGCAACTGATCCCATAATTATTTAGCAGCAAGACTTTCTTCAGCTAGCCAATGTTCTCCAACTCGGGATGAAATGTCTTGCAGCGTTCCAGCATAGCTCCCCAGACGTGATAATCAAAAGGGTTAAGACCTGGCGAGACTGATGGTCATCCATCTTTGCCAGTGAATTTACTGCAGTGATGACAATAAGGTATATGGTCATCATTCCAGTCTTTGCTCACGCGACGTCCGAGTTCCAATTTTATCATCCGCAGAAACTTTGCCCATGACGTTCAGTAACGGATTCACAAATTGAGGCCTCAATATATAAAATATCACCAAATACTAAAAGCTTGCATCATAAACAACTTCTTTGCAGCTCTTAGTGAGGTCGTATGACATCATCATAATTTTGTGTGTTGTAATTTGCAAAAAAATTCTTGAAGAAATCACATGTTTTGGAGCGTTATTCTGCGGAAATTCGAAAAAATGGAAAAATGTTTTTGCACAGCTGTAACTTCTGACGTAATAAAAATTCATTATTGAGATTTTCAGGGATTGTTGCAAATTCATTCCTCTATAAATCCTGCTATTTTCATAAATTAATTTCGAATGGTTGCGGAGAAATTGCATTTTTGCTGGTGGTACATTTTTTATTGAGCTACCCTGTACATACATACATACATACATACATACATACATACATACATACCATACATACATACACGCACACACACATACACAGTTTACACACATACATACATACATACATACATACATACATACATACATACATACATACACACACACATACATACACACACACATACATACATACATACATACATACATACATACATACATACATACATACATACATACATACATACATACATACATACGCATAGATTGAGTATTCGCATATTACGAATATTAAGATTTTCAAATATTCACGAATATTAACGAATAGGCCTATTAAAACTGCCAACGAATATTATATTCGTAAAATTATGTTCTTTCAAGAATTCTTTATTCTTAATTCTTATTTTGCTATTTATGAATAATTTTAATGTTTAGCTTATACTGAATAAATTGTAAAAAATTGAGTTAGCCTACGCATAGGCCTATATCAGTAAGTGACAATAACTTTAATAGCTTTATTGTTAAAAACTTCAAGGTCTCTGCTGGGTCTGGCCAAAGTGGCCATGCGGCATTCATATCACATTCGATACTTAATGTTAGGCCTAGTCACTTTGTCTGACTTCTGGCCATCCTCCCCAACTGAAAAGAGGCAGAGCCACCGATGGCAGTTGGCAAGTAGCAGCAATAGTAGGCCAAAATTAGCGATAAACTTTAACTGCCTATAATAGTAACTGCAAATTGATAAAGTAATTTTATATCAGTGTAGCAGGATGAGTAAATATAAATACCAACGCAAGAAATAATAATGCCAGATTACAAGTAAAATTTTTCCTAATCTCAGCATGCTATGCGCATTGCATATTTTAATTCAGCCTTGCCCTGGATGCGGAGTAAATGTCGTATAGAGACATACAGAAACTTAAACTGCTTAATACAGAGCAACATTGCGGTTTCGATCGTTGGTAACGGCCAGCTATTCCGAGGGTCCACTATTCCAAAGGTCCACTATTCCGAATATCCGCTATATTTTGTTCGTTATCCTTGTGGTTAGGGTTACAGGGGGGTTAGGGTTGGGGTTAGGGTGGGTTAGGATTAGGTTTAGGGTTATGGTTAGGGTTCGGGTTGGGGAGGGTTAGGGTTATGGTTATGGTTGGGGTGGGTTAGGGTTATGGTTTGGGTTGGTGTGGGTTAGGGTTAGGTTTAGGGATATGGTTAGGTTTGGGGTGAGTTAGGGTTAGGGTCATAGTTAGGTTTAGGGTTAGGTTTAGGGTTAGGGTTCGGAATAGTGAACCCTCTGAATAGTGGACCCTCTGAATAATGGACCCTCGGAATAGTGGACCCAAACCCAATTCGTTAACGAATATTTGCGAATATTTACGAATATTAAAAAATCTTCATATTCACGAATATTTACGAATATTAAACCCTATATAAAGTCACGAATACTCAATCTATGTACATACGTATGTACATGCATACATACATACATACATACGTACGTACATGCATACATACATACATACATACATACATACATACATACATACATACATACATACATACATACATACATCCATACATACATACATACATACATACATACATACTTACATACATACATACATACATACATACATACATACATACATACATACATACATACATACATACATACATACATACATGCAGTTTATTTTCGTGTGTGTGTATAGGATGTGATGGACCACGTGTTTCGTGGTTTCCTCGCCGTCCTCGTCATTCTCCTGCTGCTCCAGCTGGTCGTCAACATCCTCGTCTCAACCGGTCGACCTGGTTCCTCCTGGTCCAGCTCCTCCTCGTCGTCGTCGTCGTCGTCATCGGTCGGTCAACCCTCCGTCGACGGCCAACTGGTGACGGGCGACAGTCGCCGCACCCACCGACCCCCAGCCCCCTCCAAGTCTCCGTCGTCGTCGTCAGAGGGTAGGCTGCTCGGGTTCTGGAGCCTGTTCGGAAGAGACGCCTTCGCCTACCTTAGCCTGCTACTTCAGGGCATGCCGATCCCACTCTGCCCAGAAGTGCCTTCAAACCTCGGTCAGTCAGCTTTTCGTAATAATAAGTTTTCGTAATAATAAGTTGATTACCTATAATCATATACAATAAGCCTTAAGGGATAACTCGCGGTAGTAGTGGTGGTGGTGGTAGTGGGAGTAGTAGTAATAGTAGTAGTAGTAGTAGTAGTAGTAGTAGTAGTAGTAGTAGTAGTAGTAGTAGTAGTAGTAGTAGTAGTATCTATAGTAGTAGTAGTAGTAGTAGTAGTAGTAGTAGTAGTAGTAGTAGTAGTAGTAGTAGTAGTAGTAGTAGTAGTAGTAATAGTAGTAGTAGTATAGTAGTAGTAGTAGTAGTAGTAGTAGTAGTAGTAGTAGTAGTAGTAGTAGTAGTAGTAGTAGTAGTAGTGGTGGTGGTGGTGGTGGTGGTGGTGGTGGTGGTGGTGGTGGTGGTGGTGGTGGTGGTGGTGGTGGTGGTGGTGGTGGTGGTGGTGGTGGTGGTAGTAGTAGTAGTAGTAGTAGTATATAGTTGTAGCCGTAGTAGTAGTAGTAGTTGGTGGTTGTGGTCTATAGTAGAAATAGTAGTAGGAGCAGTGGCAGCAGCAGCAGCAGCAGCAGTATAATGTAGCATAGTAACAACTACAACAACAATGAATTCAGTAACAACGTCTGTAGCATTTAACAAATCTGTGTATCAACAATAAGTTTACTAAGACTCGCTTGAGTTGAGCTATTGAAGTCTAATCATGAGACGAGCAATCTATAATATGAATTAGGATGATTAGGGGCATAGTAATTATTATGAGCATATCAGAATAGAGAGTCTAATCATGTGTGTCACACACAGATTAAGTTATTGCAATTCAGTTTGCCTGCACGAGAAACGTCTCAAGGGACGCTGCAAGGGAACAGCAGGAGCCTGAAGAAGACAAAGAGAGATAGAGACTGACAGACAGACAGACAGACAGACGGATAAACAGACAGAGACAGAGCCACAGAGATAGAGACAGACAGACAGATAAACAGACAGAGAGACAGAGACAGACGGAGAAACACGGAGAGACAGAGAGACAGCCAGAAAACAGAGACAGACAGACAGACAGACGGACGGACAGACAGACAGACAGACAGACAGCGGGATAAATAGACAAAGAGACAGAGACAGACGGAGAAACATGGACAGACAGAGAGGCAGGCAGACAGGCAGACAGACAGACAGGCAGACTGAGAGAGAAGAGGCAGACGAAATTATGAGGTGAACCCAACTGGAAGAGAATTCCATGGTAACGACAACGTGTCCCCCTCCCACCCACACACTTCCCGTTCCTTTATCCTTTATTGCCCTTCGGTTTTAACTGAGAGCCGTTTTTGAAGTTATGGATGATGGTGTAATTTGGCCGCTACTGCTGCTGCTGCTGCTGCTGCTGCTGCTGCTACTGCGCTGTCCACCCGAATCATAATTATCTTCCGATGGAGCTTGGCAATTGCCGGCTATGCATCAGTATTAATCATTGTTCCCGTTCCACATCGTTCGGCAGCCGGGAATCCATCCATCTATCCATCCATCCATCCGTGCCTTTAAATTTCCATCTGGACCACGGATTACGGCGGGACGAAGGACCAACGGATTATTCGTGATTACGCTGTCAGACTTTCGGTTACAAATCATCCGCAAAGAGCCTTAATTAAGCCAAACCGGAGGAGTACGGTACCACACAGCAGTCGGCCCTCGTCTCAGCAGGTGGAGGGAGGGAGGAGGAAGGGAGGGAGGGGACAGGGGTCTTAGAAACAATGGCCAGCAACACTCGACACAGTTGCACAAAGCTGCTTTTAATGAAATTTTTTGATCTGCACAACTCCTTCCAAGCATCCTCCGTGGAAAATGACTACCGATTGGATGACAGTGACATTGTTTTACTATTTTTAACTGCGTACAAATCCATTTACAACTGCACATTTTGTGTAGAACTGCCAGTGACGGCGCCAGGATTTCAGTTTTGGGGGGGGGGGGGCTAAAGGGGGTAAATCGTCCAAAAATTTTATTTTTACATGTGAAAAAAAGGATGGCCTTTTTTAGGGGGGCATAGCCCCCCTAGCCCCCCTAGCGCCGCCACTGAGAACTGCACGCTAAAATAGTGCCATGAAGTTGCAGCTGGCAGTATATGCTTGCGGACTTTGCGTGGTAACGCGCAACACTTGTGCAGATAGGTTGGTGTAGAACTGTTGACCTTCAGGCTGTCGTAGGGTCTTAGCCAGAAAAAATATATGGGTTTTCCATTTCGAAAGATTTCCAAACGGCACTTTAAATGGGTATGCCCGCAAAATACACAGGAGTAGCTTTTTAAAAAGTTTGAAAATTACTTATTGGTGAGGGGTTGAACCCTTTTTCCTTCCTAAATAAACTATGGAGTGTCGAGTAGTGTCGACATAAAAACCGTGGCAGGCGATCGTCAGAGACAAGGGTGTCTGGTTTAAGGCCACAATAATTACCTGGTTGAAGACGGTGCTTGCATTCAACCGTTCGGTACACATTATTAGCTGCGTTCCTCAGACATTACTTTCAATAAGGTATATATAACGGATGGTGGGAGACGCGGACGAAAGCGAATTACTAGACACGGAACCCCAATTTCTAGTAAATATGGCTTTCATGACTTCGGGATTAATTCGACCTTCTTGGCGATGTTGCGCTCAATAACGGCGAATCACTGCAGCAACAACGCTTCTGTAATTTCTGCCTCCGCAACTCTTTCAGAGTATAATCAATTGCCATCGTATACACTGCTTCTTTCGGTTTTTGGCCCATTGAGTCCTGCTGGTCACGTACAGGTTTCCGGTTCAAATCCAGGAAGATTGACGCCATAATTATTATACAAGTCTTATAAGCATGGGCGCCCGCAGAAATTTTCGCAGGGGGGGGCAAAATTTTTACGATAGTCACGATTAAATTTTGTAGTAGCAAGAGCTTGAAAATGCAATGCTGCATGAAAATTAGGAATACGGGTGTTTTTCAAAGAGGTTTCTCATGCAAATTTCTCAGTTTCATTTTGTGCATAATTTTTAATATGAATAGTTTCCTCAGAAATTTGTTACAAATCAAATAGCAGATCTATGTTAAAAAGATAGTTTCCTAAAGGTGCGCTGTATAATTCCATAGAATGAACGAATGACTAAATGATCGAAAAATAGGTGTCAGTTTTCAAGGGGCAAGTGCTCCTTTAGCTGCTTCTAAAGCGCCACTCGAAAGCCAATCGCAGGGTACCAGCAGTTTCACATGTTCTGCATCGAGTCAGAAACCTATTCCCAAGAGTAGTCAGAAAGAGGTCCGAGTCTGGTAGCCAGAGGGCCAGAGTAACTGTTAATGCGGGTGTCATTTAGGAAGGTAGAGGATCTGAGGATCAGATGAGTGTGGGTATCAATTCTTTTTAACAGATCTCTTTGTCAGTTTTGGGTGTAAATCCTGAGGCATGATAACCAGAGCCAAGTTTATCTACAGTTTGACCTCCCTGGATTCTGTACTGGCAGCTTGCTAAATGGACAAAATGGAACCTGGCTTATAGCGGACTTGATTTATATAATTACAAAGCTGGTGAATAAGCAGATCTCCCAGATGAAATGTCAGTGTAGCCTACTTTGAGAAATGCTCAAATTTTTGCGTTAGTATTTTTTTGGCAGTTGTGATTAATTGCATTACAGCTGTATTCCACTTAAGTAGGCCATAATCGATAGGCCTGCTGTTTGCATGGGTGCCCACAGGAAGGTTGAAAGCCAATGGTCATTGTAAGAGTTTTTAGAAAGGGCTTGAACATGCAAGACAGAAAGTTATAAAAGCATGTTTATTTCTATAGAAATCTCTAAATGTGGATTTCTGACTTTCATTGTCTGTATCATTCGTATCATTGGTGCATTAATGCAAAGAAATTTGTTAAAAACCCAAAAGTAGTAGTTAAAAAACCATAGGTTTCAATTTTCCAGGGGGGGGCAAGTGCCCCCCCTTGCCCCTATGTGCGGGCGCCCATGCTTATAAGGGTGTAACTTGCTGAATATAAAATTATTACGTCATGGTAATTTGCCCCTCGAGTCACTCAATTGGTGGTTAGTTACCACTCTCTTCAGCAATAATTGAAATTATTTCTGTATTATAATTATAGTGTCATTGAGTAGCCTAAGCGAAAAATTACTCAATTTCATACAAACTCTATATCCCTGTTAACCAGGGCTCTTTTTTTAGCGCGCAGTTGTACACAAAATGTGCAGTTCTAAATGGATCTGTTCAGTTGTAGCCTAGAAGCAATTCTGTGCAGTAAAAACTAGTGAAAAAGGTCATTGTCCTGCGAGTGGGAGTAATTTACCATGGAGGATGGGAAGGCAAAGAAGGGGTTTGTGCAGTTCTAAAAATTCCTTAAAAACAGTCCTGCTGTTAACCACAACAAATGTTTCGTGTCGCCAATTTATGCAACAGAACAATAGACAAGTACGGTAGTGAATTGAATTTGCTTCATGCCCACTAAACTCTTTAGGATTTATGAGAGAATTAAAGAAATTAAATTGAAATGATAAAAGTACGGGTGCACGTCGTACGTTCATGCGATATTATAATATTGTACATGCCAATACAAATAATTATATAGTATGTCTGATATATACTATTTCAGTTATTCTCCATCCATCCCTCTATATCACAAATGCCCTCTCCAATTTCCATTTGTCCATATCCATTCATCAATTCATCCACTCCTTTATGCATTTATCCATCCATCCAATCGTCCATCCATCCATCCATCTAATCATTCATCCAATCATCCATCCATCTAATCATCCATCCATTCATCCATCCACCAATCATGTATCCAATTATCCATCCATGATCTATCCGATCATCCATCCAATCATTCATCCATCCATCCATCCATCCAATCATTCATCCATCCAATCATCCATCCATCCAATCATCCATCCATTCATCCATCCATCAGTGTTTAATCAAGACGTCTCTGGGGGGGGGGAACTTTCCCCCCCAGGATTGAAATTTCCCCCCCCAGAAAAATTTCACAAAATGTTATTGGTTTTTAGTAACTTTTTATCGTTGTTTTACTTCAAGTGTTATAATATACCGTAATATTATTTACTATTATATGATTATAATGACATTATTTACAATTATAATATACGATACTATCATGTTGCAATGAATATAACTTACTGTATATATTTAGATAAACACTATTTTTTTCTAACTAAAAACAGAGATGACATCTCCTCCAGAAAAATTTGTCAAAATGGTAATAGTATTTAGTTGCTGTTTAGTGTTTACATCATTACATTACATGAACTGTTATAATAATATAACCGTAATATTATTTACTGGCTTTACTGCTGCATGGTTGTAGTAATTATTTACTGTTATATTATATGACAAAATCCAGCAAAATGAGTATAATTTACTGTTAATATTTGTACAAATACTATTTTTGTATAACTGAATGGCTATCAAGTGCTATCCTTCACATTTTAAACTGTCAAATTTCAAAATGTTTTGGTCCTATTATCTGAACACTTAGTAAAACAACATCATTACTACAAGACTAGTGGCTTCTTGATTTTGGTACCGGTAGTTTATTAGCTCTTGATAGATTTGTGTACTATTAAATATGATTTTGGAAAGTGTGTACTGGCCAGTAACTCAGGGCCATATGGAGAAAGTGGGATAAGCTGACAGTTTCTGATTACAGTGCTGAAAAGTCAGCCTATTTACTCATCTAAACAGTAATTCATTAGAATAACCCAGAACTGAGCTGCTGAACACGATACATAAAGATTTTCTTATTGTAATTATATAATATATATATTGAAATCCTAAAACAACTTTTTATATGTACTGAAATAATGGTGTTATTGTGTTAAAATGGCATCTTCAAAGGGTACCATTGCAATGTGGAAATTCAAGAAGTTTCTAATGACTCACTGAAAAAGTACAGCTATTGTGTTAAGATGACACCTTAAAATGCTGCCATTGCAATTTGAAAATTCAAACATTTCTGATATGTCACTGAAAAAGTACAGCTATTTTGTTAAAATGACATCTAAAAATACTGCTATTGCAATGTGGAAATTCAAAAAATTTCTAATGTCTCACTGAAAAAGTACAGCTATTTTGTTAAGATGACATCTTAAAATACTGCCATTGCAATGTGGACATTCAAAAAATTTCTAATGTGTCACTGAAAAAGTACAGCTATTTTGTTAAGATGACATCTTAAAATACTGCCATTGCAATGTGGACATTCAAAAAATTTCTAATAGGCCACTGAAAAAGTACAGCTATTTTGTTAAGATGACACCTTAAAATACTGCCATTGCAATGTGGACATAAAAAAGTTTCTAATGGGTCACTGAAAAAGTACAACTATTTTGTTAAGATGACACCTTAAAATACTGCCATTGCAATGTGGAAATTCAAAAAGTTTCTAATGGGTCACTGAAAAAGTACAGCTATTTTGTTAAGATGACACCTTAAAATACTGCCATTGCGATGTGGAAATTCAAAAGATTTCTAATGGATCACTGAAAACACAGCTATTTTGTTAAGATGACACCTTAAAATACTGCCATTGAAATGTGGAAATTCAAAAAGTTTCTAATGGGTCACTGAAAAGCTATTTTGTTAAGATGACATCTTAAAATACTGCCATTGCAATTTGGAAATTCAAAAAGTTTCTAATGGGTCACTGAAAAAGTACAGCTATTTTGTTAAGATGACATCTTAAAATACTGCCATTGCAATTTGGAAATTCAAAAAGTTTCTAATGGACCACTGAAAAAAGTACAGCTATTTTGTTAAGATGACATCTTAAAATACTGCCATTGCAATGTGGAAATTCAAAAAGTTTCTAATGGGTCACTGAAAAAGTACAGCTATTTTGTTAAGATGACATCTTAAAATACTGCCATTGCAATTTGGAAATTCAAAAAGTTTCTAATGGACCACTGAAAAAAGTACAGCTATTTTGTTAAGATGACATCTTAAAATACTGCCATTGCAATGTGGAAATTCAAAAAGTTTCTAATGGGTCACTGAAAAAGTACAGCTATTTTGTTAAGATGACATCTTAAAATACTGCCATTGCAATGTGGAAATTCAAAAAGTTTCTAATGGGTCACTGAAAAAGTACAACTATTTTGTTAAGATGACATTTTAAATTTTTTTTGCAATGTGGACATTCAACAAATTTCTAATGGGGAGGGGATTTGTCCCCTCCCCATTACCCCCCCCCCCCCATAAGTGCGCTACGCGCCTCACGAGCGTCCAAATTTTTCTCCCCCCCCCAGAAACCTCAATTCCCCCCCAGCGGAGGGGGACTAGATTAAACACTGTCCATCCATCCAATCACCCATCCATCCATCCATCCATCCAATCACCCATCCATCCAATCATCCATCCATCCAATCATCCCTACCTCCGATCACTCATCCATCCAATCATCCATCCATCCAATCATTCATCCATCCATCCATCCTTTCGTTTTTAACGTGGTTACTGCATATCTGTTCCTCTTTTTCAGTCGGTCCCCTTCAGAACTCGTATTCTTTGCTCAGCTATGAGAAGCTGTTGGCCGCAGTCGGGGGGCCATCCCTCGGTCCCGGGGGTCGGTGGCGCCCGGTCAACTGCACGGCCCGACATCGCGTCGCCCTGATTGTGCCCTACCGAGACCGCGACGAGCACCTCCGAATCTTCCTGCACAACATCCACCCATTCCTTCAGCGACAGGAGATCGATTATGGAATCTACGTCGTCGAACAGGTGTCTGTCAACGTCGCTCAGATAAAACGACAGCTCATAATCATCACTAGTATTTTCCATACAAGCAGCGCTGATGGCTGCTTTTATGAGCATTTTTACTACTGCTACTCCTACTACTTCTACTCCTACTACTGCTAGAGTTACTACTACTACTGCTACTACTATATGCTACTACTACTACTGCTACTGTTACTACTGCTACTGCTACTACTGCTGCTACTACTACTGCTACTGCTACTGCCACTGCTGCTGCTGCTGCTGCTGTTGTTGTTGTTGCTGCTGCTCCTGCTATATATATATATATATATATATATATTAAATTTCTATATATAAATATATATATAATAGTATACAACCAGTAATTATGGCAGTGATGATGATGATGATGATGATGATGATGATGATGATGATGATGATGATGATGATGATGATGATGATGATGATGATGATGATGATGATGATGATGATGATGATGATCATCATCATCATCATCGTCATGACGATGACGACGATAATGATGATGATAACAGTGATGCTAACAATAATGATACGAATGATGATGATAATGGCGATGATGATGATAATGATAACAATGATGATAAGAATGATAATGACAATGGTGATGATGATTATAATGATTGTATGATGGCGATGATTAAAATGCCAGGGTTTGAAATAGTCTAAAAGACATCCATCAAAGAGCCAATGCCTATATAGCTGCAGACATCTACCCATACTAACTGGTGTTTGTTTCCAATAAAGATTAACATATAAAAACCGACTTATAACAAATAGAAATTTAATTTTGGGGATTACACATAATACACAACCTCTCCTTCCTTTCCATCCTCCATCGTAAATTACTCCTCCTTATAGGAGAAAAATTGGCCTATATTTTTTTGCTATGTCTAGCTGCACAAAAATGTTTCTGCAAATAAAATACACAAGTCCACTTAGAAATTAGAACTGCACATTTTGTCAAGAACTGCAGACTAAAAATGTTCTGATCAAATCACTCCAGTTGACTGCATGGGCGCCCGCACAAAGGGACAAAAGAGGGCACTTGTCCTCCGGGAAAATAACACCTATTTTTACCTATATACTCCTTTTAGGTTTTAAGAAATTTCTTCACATGCACTAAACTTCTAATTGTATAAATGATGCACAGAGGTGAAACTGAGACATTTACAGAGAGAAACTCAGAAACCTCTATGAAAATACTCATGTTTTTAATTTCCAACCTCGCAATTTTCAAGCTCTTGCCAAAACATTTAACCGTGGTCATTGTGTTTTGCCCCCTGCTGCAGCGAAGATTTCTGCGGGCGCCCATGGTTGACTGCATGGTTGATCGAAAGACAGCGCTTCTCTGCATGCGGAAATGTTTGCGTGATATGTTGAGTTCGCGCAGTATGGACTTCAATTGACTTTGCGACACCTCCCAGGCTGTTCTCAATTTCACAAACTGTTAAAAACTGTTTTTTCGCTTGATATCGGCTGGGAGCGCCTCTCAGTGGTTACCTTGAATGGGCGCTATATAAATTACGATTGATTGATTGATTGATTGAGTATATATAAGAATAAGCCTGAAGCTTTTTTGCATTTCGTTTTCTGTACCGTACAGAGTCCGAGAGGCAGTTTCAACCGTGGCATGCTCATGAACATCGGCTTCATCGAATCGCTTCGGTTCTACGACTACGATTGCTTCATCTTTCACGACGTCGATCTATTACCAGAAAACGATCACAACCTCTACTGGTGTCCGACGATGCCAAGGCACATGTCAGCGGCTGTCGACACACTCTTCTATAAGTATGTATAGGTCTACATTGGATAATTAGGCCTAGGCCTATATATGCCTAATTATCCATATAAATATATATATTATTATATTATTATTATAATATTATATATATATATAATTATATATATAATATATATATTATTATTATATTATTATAATACTATATATATAATTATATATATATATATGTATATATATATATATATATATAAATATCATTCCAAGGGCTCCTGTTGCGCTCCGCCTTGTGCATATAGAGGTGCACACCACTGTGTTACTTTCTCGCATAGCTCGAGGGTACGCGTACCCTAAAATAGAATACGTTAAAATACGTACGTACCTTTCAAAAAATAGAATACGCGTATGGTACGTACCATACACGAAAATTTGTTTATGGCTTACTCGGCGACCCATAACCTACATGTACGTATACATGCAGTCAACAGTATACGTCATTAAAATCGGTATTTCCGGTGGCGTGGCAGTAAATTTAATTGAATAAATTCTTCTGTTATAATTAATTGAATGCAACTGTTCAACCTTTTCCTTGGAGTTGGACTTTTAAGTGCTGCTGCAGAACTGAGCCGACTAACTGACATTAGTGCATTAAGTGCAATGTATGCTGGATAAACATAGACCTACAACATAGCATTGCAGCAATTCACTACGTTGTATACATGGCTGTGATGTTTTGCTTAAATTAAATTGAACATTCTTATAATGAGCAATGACGAGGCTAATGTATTTTATTATTGTTTACGTACCCTAAAATAGGGTACGTTAAAATACGTACGTACCTTTCACAAAATAGAATACGTATGGTACGTATACCTCGAGCTTTGCTTTCTCGCTTAAAACTGCCTTATTTAGCCGTTGTTGGACTGGGAGCGCATCTGAGTAGGTTACCTTGAAGGTGCGCTATATAAAAGTCAATAAAAATAATAATGGTAATAATAATTAAATAATAATTCACAGGAGCAATTATGGTATAATGAGGTAAGAATGGAGATAGGATTGGAAAACGAAGAGTCGTTAAAACAACTTGCGACAAGATTGAAGCTGCGGGCATGTAATGCGATCTGATGGTTTGGAGAAGGAAATGATGCTGGCTTGCGGTGAGGGAAGGAGAAGACTCGGCAGACCAAGGATGAAATGGATGGACGAGATACACGACATAACTGGCATGAATTTGGAATAACTGAGGGACTTGTCTGCGAACAGAGAACAATGGAGAATGTGTATCAGGTTGATCGCTAGAGCTCTACGAGCTGACAGCACAAGGTGACAAGGTGAGGTAACGTATGGCGCTTGAAAAATGGTAAGTGCATGTGCTCACTCTGCTCGTTTTTCAATGAATGTATGAGTGAGTGAGATATGCTTCACCCTAGGGAAAAGGATTGTGTACAGATTTCATGCAAAGACGTTATGCTATATGTATGTATGTAGGCCTACATGTATGTGTACATTGGTATATTGTGTACAGATTTCGCGCAAAGACGTTACACTATATTATTGTGTGTATGCATGTATGTAGGCCTACATTGGTATATAATATTGTTCAATATATATTTTATTCATGCAGTATGTATGCGCCGCGTGCAGTTATACAGGCCCCGTGCCTATAAATGATAGTTGGCAAGGTAGTGAAATGAGAACTGCTTTATTAGAGTGATCACTGACGGCCCCCTATTTCAACCAAAAGCGGCCTATAGTTAAGAACATGATCTCAGCACTGTTATAAACACTGTAAGAAAACTTATACACGTAGGCCTAGGCCTACGTCCCTTTTAATAGCCGATGATTTCAACCCCTATACCAAGAGCGGATACAGAAATTTTCGAAGGGGGGGCAAAATTTAGGGTAAAAATGTTCGCCTTGGTCGCCGAAAAATCTGATGACCTTTTTTAGTCATTTGTCTCGATTTCCCAAGACAAAGATACCATTTCATGCGCCGAAATAGTTGATGACCTTTTTATAGTCATCAGTCATCCTGGTAATGGCCTCTCTGGTTGAAACCGAATGGGGGGGCACGTCCCATGCACTTTTTAAATGGGGGGCCATGACCGGATTGTCCCCCTGGATCCGCCCCTGCCTATGCCTACTTCTGGTGACCACGCATAGCCTATCCGTTGTGAGCACAGCTATAGCTGTTCTTCGTGTGCTGCAGGATAATCCATGGATGGATAAAAGAGAATGCTAATCAACCCTGTTCTATAGGTCTACGACGGCGGGCGCGGTTGAACATAAACTATCATAAAATTTAATAGAGGTCCGTGGACTCTGCGGGGGGCGGTCCATTTAGGAGTCAATGCGGCGGCGGCGTCAGAAGGCATCTAAATTCGCGCATGCATCAATTGATTTGCTAAGTTAAGTTCGGACCATAGTCGTCGTCGTCTAACCGTCCGCGACATTGCCGGAAATTTTCCGATGTACGTGGCGTCGTAAGGAGGCTTTATGCGCCATATTTCCGGGTTCCACGACGGTCGCCACCGCCAGAGCCGCAGCAGCTGCTGCTGCCTCAGTTGCCTGCATGTAGTCGTAAAGAAGAGTTTCTATGGAATTAGGCAGCTTCTTCTTCTTCTTCTGCCGGTGTCACGAAATAGAGTATCCCCCGTATTAATCGTATCCCCCCAAATGAAGAGAAGTCGAAAAAGTCACTTCCGCGTGTATTTTTTTGCAAATTAGTTTTCATCTGCTTTGTTTTGCCTTTCTCTGAACATTGCTTAGGACACTTAAAACAATTAGAGTCACTTCAAATTTCGATCACAGCACAAATTTTTCAATTATGCGCATTTTTCAAAAAAGGGGATAGTCTGGTTCATCCCTCCCGAATGCCCGGATAGTCTAAACCAGTTAATTCCATCCGCAGGGATAGATTAATTCATCCCCCCGGATAGCTTTTAGGGGGGATACTCCGTTTCGTGTCACCGGTCAACGTAAACCACGACGACGCCCGCCCACCCACCCCCATCCCCCAACCCCGCCCAAGTAGACAGCCGGTGGTCACTCATGCTCCGCTGAATACAAATTCATTTCCTCAAAGTCGACTCGCTGTTCCACTAAATTTACTCGGGCGCATTTAGGCGTTCGACGAGTGACGCCGGGTGCATGCAGCGCTCTGCCCGCCCGCCCGTCCGTCCGTCCGTCCGCCCGCCCGCCCGTCCTTCCGTCCGTCCGGCCACGACCTTCCCGTTAATCCAACACTCACTTGTGCATTCGGCAAAGGGCCGTCCACTACCCCCCCGCCCCCACTCCCTATTCTCCCGTTGGTTGGACGGCGTGTAATCTGATTACCAGCGTCCGTAAACGTCCGCCAAGCCATTGACCGATAACGAGCTCGTTTGCTCGTTTGGCGTCGTGCGTCGCCCGCTCTCTCGTCCCTGCAGCAGCGCCGCCGCTGCTTTCCCGCCGCTGCCCGTTGCTGCGTCACGCGACTGCTTCGCCTGCGCAGACGACATATGTCGGCAGGACGATAATGAAATCACCAAATGAAGATGTTTACGTCGGAAATGTGAAGCGATAATCACGATGATCACAACGCCGAAGTAGGCTATGTGTTTGTGTAGGCTATGTGTGTGACAGACAGACAGACAGACAGACAGACAGACAGACAGACAGACAGACAGACAGACAGACAGACAGACAGACAAACAAACAAACAGAGAGAGATTTCTGGTTTGGTGCCTGTGAACGAGACGATTCTTAACTGCGTCGAGCAAAAGCAGACTAGGATTCAAGGAATTAGAACGCGGTTATTTGATGTGTTGCCCTTTCGTCTTTCTTGGATCAAGTGAAGAGTTGACATCTATTGTTTTGCAGTCAAAGCTGAGGAGGCAGAGCAAAGTCAGAGAACAAAACTCAGGCTTCCATATAAAGTGTTTTCCGATGGACTGGCCGCAGACTGTGTACACTGTACAGAATTGGCTAAAAACATTTAGTAATAGGCTAGATGATTTACTTTGGGGATGCTCCCAGTCACAAGTCATCTCAAGTTTTCCAATTCCGAGTCATATCCATCTCGGCACCACGCCTTTGGAATGATCTGCCTCCTGAATTCCCATCTTTTTCAGTTCCTCCATTGTCATTACTAATCACACATCACCACCTTCTTCAGGCTCCTCTATTCATTCACACCTCGGGCTTTTCATTCGAAACTGAAGACACTCCTTTCAAGAACTCTTGTTACCTGCCTCATCTGATCCTCCACCCACCAATTCCCGGGCCAGACGACACCCGCCTTAGTTGCTGTTCCGCCCCTCTGATCCTATGCATGGCTACTTCAACTTACTTGACCCGGACCATCATGGACTAGGGCCTACTCTTACGGACAACCCTTTTTGACTCAACGCAGCGCTCGTGAATAAGCTGGTGCCCCGCGCTTGGTTTTCGAGTAGCGCTTTGGAAATTTGGGGATTACGATTACGATCAGTGCGAAAACATTGACACTAAATTGCAGGCTTTGAAACCAGGAGGTGCCAGGAATATCAATGCCGATAGAACGAATACCATAATTCTGACTTTTGCTTACGTCTTAAAGAGGACATACACATAGGCCCTAATATAGGTCTGCGAACATGGGCGGAGACTTAGAAGGGCAGGGGACTGACCCCTCAATGCTTGTGGTGGGGGGGGGGAACCGTCCATGCATTTGTCCCCCCAATGGTCAAGTGTTAGGACATTCACATTTGCTAAAAGAATACTGGTGACGTTATAATAACGTTAGAAGACAAGAAGAGATTTTTGAGCAAATGACGAAGTCACGAAAGGGCTAAAAAAGGGTCATCAACTATTTTGGCAGGGAAAATGGTATGGTTGTCAGAAAATTTCGACAAAATGACTTTTAAAAAAAGGTCTTCAGAAAATTTCGTCGACGAAAATGGAAAATGTCTTTGGTCGGCGACTCAGCCGTCCGCCCAAAATGTCGCGCCTCGGCGATTGTCCTTCGGCCGCTCGTTCGTCCCACCCAACTTGACCTTGTAGACCAAGTCTCCTTAATTCTATGTCTGCGTCGCTCTGCGAACAAGAACTACCAGTAGAATGTTAGCGAGAAATGAGTTAAGCAAATGGAGAAAAGACGTCCTGTATCTAAAGAACCGCGTGATCCGTTGATCAATTACCTGCTCTTTGGGCGTAATCCTTTTAATCCACCAGATGAACTTGCAGCAGTAGCCTACAAGCGATCGGACAGCAGGTACCGTAGGCTATACGTTCCATGGATGTAAGACGTCTTCTTCGGTTAAACCATGCACCTTCAGACGAACATATCGTACTGGCATGGAGTTGTGGGCCCGGGTTCAACCCCATGGGCGCCCGCACACATTTTTTTGTAGGAGGGGGCAAAAACGCAATAGTCCCGGTGAATTTTTTTACAAGAGCTGGAGAGTATGAAATTCAGAGCAAGGGTTATTTTTCTTAGTGGTTTAAAATTGTATATCTATAGGTACATTCTCAGTTTCAGCTAATCAGCTTGCTTATCATTAGTATCATTACTGATTCATTCATAAGAGCAGGAGACATTTCAGCAGTGAGGGAGCCAAAATTTTATTTCTGCCTCCCCCAAATAAACCCTGAATTCTTGACCGTGCACTTTTGCACCCACACCCGGGGAGAATGGGCACAGGTAGGCCCTACAAATACCCTGCAGGGGCCCGGATACATTTACGAACACATGCAGGCAGGGCAATTTTATGCAAAGTTTATGATGAACGCCTTTTACGGTAGGCCTATACTATTCCTGATACTTAACTTAGTAACTACAACCAGTAGGGTAAACCGTTCAGAGGCGCTCCCAGTGCGCAAGGCCCAGGTGAAGAAGCAGGTTTTGCATAAATCAGCGTCTGACCTCTCAGTTATTTTCTACAATTCTCATACCGGGTAGGTCTATAGGCCTAGGTCTAGCCATGATGTTTTGAGGAGTAGCGTGCTTTGTTTGGAACTGTTCGAAATGAAGCCTATATTTGATGATGGTGGCAACGAATTTTACGGAATGTAGACATAATATGTAGTGTTATAGTTACAAATAACTGAATTAAAAGTACAACCGAGTGCTATATTTTAAGCTATACGACAGTTAGCCGACTAATGTCTGATAAGACTTGTCACTTTTGTCCGTCGTGAAGTGTTCCTTGAGGCGATTGAAAAACGACGACGATAATAATTTGACGAGATGACATTTCCCGATTCTCCCACAGGGCCACAGTAGGCCTAACTGTTGTCCTTGTTGTTGCTTTTTGGTCATCAGAATTTACTCTTTCTGCATCCGTCGCAAACTGTGGCACTTTCGTCGACAGAAGTTTGGCTGATAGGTCTAATCTGAGCTAAAAATCGCCGCACCCCCTCTCGGTCCTTTCTTCTCCTCATCCATCCTCTTTTCATATCACCAATCACAACAAAAATCCTTTGTGGAACCTGGTTAAAGCCGTTTTGGTTGATGGGTTGGTCAGCAAGCGGAGTGACAGCCTGGGGTCAGATTTCGTCGTTCAGTGGTCATTCGGCTTGACCATTGGTCAGTTTGTCTGAATCGTTCTGTCATCCACCGATCACTGGATTCAATTTGACGATTCAATAACAACGACTACGATGATTGATGCAAGAAAGCGATTTCGCGTAAACGGAACCAAGAAATTGACAATTATCTGAAATGTTGTTTTCTATTCATAGCGCACGATCGGAAGTATATAATTATATATATATATATATATATATATATATATATATATATATATATATTATAATATATATATATATATATATATATATATAGGCCTACAGTGACCTATAGGCTACTGTTAATACCTGCATCTCATCCTTAACAGGAAGATTGAGCTCACGTTGGCAATAAAAAATTGTATTTCTTAACCACATGGAGGGCAACGTGTGTCCCCACACTCATTGGTTTCTACCACACTCATTGGTTTCTACAGCCTCAGGTCCCCAGACAACCGGGCTCAATACTCACACCTTGCGTCTACTGTGCCGGTGGCCTTTCCCACTCCTGGGGCCGGCCTTCCCCGTGCACCCTCGGCCTTCCCCCAACATCATACATGCATGAGCGTGAGTTTTGGCTCATTTCTGAGTCCCGTTTTTGATTGTGAGCCAAGTTGATTCCTCCCTGGATAGGGATATATTCTCTAACGGATGCCCTAATTAGAAAGGTTGCTGTCCGCTGTAGACCCAGATATATCCCTTATAATTCCTAAGCAGTTAAGATTTTACAAGCCATCAATTATAATATTGTTGATGCCTTGTGCTTTGCACTAGCCACTTAACTAGTTGGATTAGGCCTATATTCAATTACCACAAGGGCGGATACAGAAATTTTCGAAGGGGTGGGGGCCTAAATTTTCGGTCTTGGGACAGGGGAAAAATTTCGTCTTGATCTTTTTTTTAGTCATTTGTCCAATGTCCAAGAAAAAAGATACCGTTTTAGCCGCCAAAATAGTTGATGACTTTTTTTAGTCATCAGTCATCCTGGTCGGAGTAATGGCCTCTCTAGTATCCTGCTTTTCTCTCCCGCTGCATTGAGTTAATGGCTTGTTGAAACCAAATGGGGGGGGGGTCGGGGCCACGTCCCATGCACTTTTAAATGGGGTGGGGCCATGGCCGGACTGGCCCTGAATTACCATAGCAAGTATGTACAAACTATGGTTACACTGTGAAGCCTCTAATGGGCGTGGTTCATCCCTCGGGTCTTATAACAATGGGTGAGACAGGCTTGTATTAAGCTAATGATTATATAGTTCGTTTTGTGCTCTTCATATGTTGCAGACTGCCATATTGGAATTTATTTGGAGGAGTGGAAGCTTTCACAAGATCTCACTTTGAGCTAATCAACGGTTTCTCAAATCGGTACTTTGGATGGGGAGGCGAGGACGACGATTTGTATCAAAGGTTAGTTACCATAGCTACCAAAATAATATACATGTCTCCATTATCTCCTTGCATACTAGCCGGAGCATCTGCTACCAGAGCTCTGCGCCGGCTGCACCGCGCCGCCGCCAAGTCGGCGCGGAGCTCTGTCTGCTACAGGTTTCTGTGAAACTTACACCTTAGAAAGAGATAATTGAACATGTTCAGAGCTCTTACAGATCTCATCTGGCTATGCCGAAGAATCTAACCTTCTCAATTATATTTTGCACCAGCCAGCACTATTGATCTGTTCTGCATCGTAATAAAAGCGAGATAGAGGTTTTGATATCGGATTATGTTGTGCTAATGGTACATCAAACTGGTTGTACCCACAAGTGCTATCACATTTCTGTACTTACTTTCATGAGGGCAAATGTTCCCTTGTGGCATCAAATTTCACGAACCTCAAAATGCAATACCAATACATCATGATTGCCATCTTCTGTGTTTGACTTTGAATTTTTATAGCATCAGTTAAGTACTTAAGTACTTTACAAGATAGTGTACGCGACCATAGGCGTAGGGGACATTTCCGCAGTGGGGGGGGGGGGCAAAAATTTTACATTAAGGTCTGCTCAGAAAACTCAGATTGTACTATCTGTGTTTCCTTTCTAGATTGATATTTCACAATTTGAACCTCACACGATACCCTCTTTCAGTCGCCCGATACAGAATGCTGAGGCATTTAAAAATGAACCCAAACCCAAAGAGGTAAGTGATATCAACGTTTTCAGTACTTCAGGAGAACTTACAGCCTTTCACCAAAGGCCTACATAATTATACTCCACGACGCAGTAGCGTAGCCAGGAATTTTTCATGGGGGGGGGGTTTTATGGCCGGAAACCCTGTTTTTTTGCTATTTTTCTTACCTAAATGGAAAAATAACCTTTAAAAAAACTTTTTTTCGGAGCCAATGGGGGGGGTTTTGACCACCGAAACCCCCCCCCCCCTTGCCTACGCCACTGCCACGACGCTACAGTATTTCCTTTAATGTCGTAGTTCATGTAGGCCTAGTTAAGAGAATCTCGCAGACAGACAGGAAAATTATTATTAGCCTACACTATAATAGGCTAGTGATGCTTTAGAAAAAGCTAGCCTACGTTATCTATTGATTCTATTCCATTAACAATTCGCGATACTGCATTGTCAGGCGCTATGTAAATGTTCATATACATACATACGTATTACGTACATACATACAAACATACATACATAGGCCTACAAACAAACATACATACAAACATACATCCATACATACAGGGCCGTCTTATGGTCATTGTAGGCCTTAGGCACTTTTGCATATTAATCTATTCGTAGGCCCCTAGGACCTATCCAAGTCATGGATGATACCAGGGCTGTAGGCCTACTGGTAAATTTTGAGGTGAGTACACGCTGATCTTGGGAAAATTCCGTCCCTTCGGGAAAATTTTGTCCATTTTGCCGTCAAAAAAATTTGACTTTTTTTTATTTTTTATTATTTTTTAGTCATTCGGCCAAAATCTTGGGAAATTTCGTCCATTTTGCCGTCAAAAAAATCTGATGACCTTTTTTTATTTTTAGTCATCCGGCCAAAAAACACTCTTAAACAGCCGTGTGCGCCTGATTTACTAGCGTGTACGGTGTACCCTGCTTTTTTCCCGCGTATACCCTACTTTTCGGGAGGTGAGTATATGCAGTGGCGGCGCCAGGATTTCAGTTTCGGGTGGGCTGAAGCCTCGACCAAAATCTCATGAAAATTTTCCATTTTCGCCGCCAAAATTTCTGACGACCTTTTTTTTTTTTTTTTTGTCATCGACCGAAATTCTGTGAAAATTTTTCCATATTTCACTGTAAAAAATTTCGGATGCCCCTTTTTTTAGGGGGGGCTGAGCCTCTCGTAGGGGGCTTAGCCCCCCAGCCCCCCCTTGCGCCGCCACTGAGTATATGGTGCCGTTTTTCGCCGGAGGTGAGTATACGCTGTATACCCGCGTAGGCCTATACCCTCGTGTACAGCCCTGGATGATACTGATCCAAGTTTAAATCTGAGTGCTAGTGACAAATTCCGCACCCAGACTTTCTACGTGATCATAGACAGACTTATAACTGAGATGGGAAAGCGGCTAGCAGCTTACGCAGCACTACATGAAAGATTCAATTTTCTTCTTGACAGAACTTTATCAACTGAAGAAATAGTGATTAGAGCAAAGGCATTAATTGAGATATATCCATGTGATCTAGAAGATGCATTTATTGACGAATTTCTTTTCTTTTCTCGAATGTTTGCAGACAATAGATCTGTAGCTGAAATGATTAGGTCACAAATAGCTGACAAGCTGGTCTCCAGTTTTCCAAATTTATGTCAATATTGCTTTTCGAATGTATCTTTCTATTTTTGGAACAAGTTGTGAAGGTGAACGTTCTTTTTCTAAACTGAATTATAAAAAAAATTACCTTCGCTCAACGATGGGACAGGCACGATTATCCTCCCTTGCATTACTTTCAATTGAAAACGACTTAATGCGAGAAATGACATTTGAAGACGTTATAAGCGATTTCGCGAATGCAAGAGCCGCAAAATTAACTTAATATAGCTTAGCCAATGTTACTGTTTCGCTAGCTAACTCTAGCCTTAAAAAAGTTAGCTCGTTAAAATTAAATTTGCAAGTTTTCGTTTTCTGTTTGTTTTTTTCCGGTCATTGACCAATCACTTCATTTATTTTTTAATATATTTTTTAGGATTTCGTAGGCCCCTTGTAAGTTCGTAGGCCCCAGGCACAGTGCCTACTGTGCCTACTGGATAAGACGGCCCTGCATACATACATACATACAAACATACATATGTAAGGTCTTTGCTCTCTGTAGGCCTACTACCCTATATGCGTCAGCACCACCATTACACATACATACATACATACATACATACATACATACATACATACAAACATACATACATACATACAAACATACATACATCCATACACACATACATACATACATACAAACAAACATACATCCATCCATACATACATACATACAAACATACATACATCCATACGTACATACATACAAACATACATACATACATACATACAAACATACATACATACATACAAAAATACATACATACATACAAACATACATACATACATACAGCCATACATACATACAACCATACATACATACATACATCCATACATACATACATACATCCATACATACATACATACATACATACATACATACAAAAATACATACATACATACAAACATACATACATACATACAGCCATACATACATACATACAGCCATACATACATACATCCATACATACATACATACATACAAACATACATCCATACATACATACATACAAACATACATACATACATACATACAAACATACATGTCAACTGGTCATTTTATACTGGTTTTTATTTGAGCAGCCAAATAAAAAAAAGTCGTCCAGTTTGATCAAGGCATCTCTTATCGGGTTTACAAAGTGTCTTCAAGCAGTTAATGTCATCAAAGGGCACCATACACATTTGTTTGTGACTATGGTTACTGACAACAGACACAAATAATTAATTATTATTTTCCCTCACTGAGCATATGGGTAGATCATTAGAGGATTTAATTTTTATAATCCAAACTAGACACTTCTACGTTCCCATAATATTAATATTATATTGGGGCGCGGTGGTGGAGTGCAGTGTTCGTTGCCTTGCAGCCGAAGGGTTGCAGGTCCGAATCCACCTCAAGTCACTTCGTAGGGACCTTGGGCAAGTCCTTCGCTAACAATTGCTCAGCGCTTCGGCGTGAAACTCCGATGCAGTGTACGTGCTGCAGTCGGGAGCGCCTCCAAGTAGAGAGCCTGAAGGGGCGCTATAACAAGTGCACATACAAACAAATAAAGTTAGCATGGGTGACGATGGAGGAAACTGCATCAGTTGGTTTGATTTAATGTGTTGTATTCTAGGCTAGATCTACTTCAGAAGGGTCCAGAAAGGTTTGAGCAAGACGGCTTGAACAGTCTTCGTTACATTCTCAAGGCAATCGAAGAGCGAAAACTCTACACGCGAATATACGTCGAGATAGACGAACAGATCCTATCTGTTAGTGCTTTTACGCATCTTTTCGTCTTTATTAGACTGTTTATGCCTGCTTCCATGGGCAGAGAACTAGGGGGGGACGGTCCCCCCAATGAAGGTGTTGGGGGGGGGACGGCCCATGCATTCCCCCCCCCAATCGCTGAGCGTCAAGACTAAAAAAAAGGTCATCAACTTTTTTGGTGGCGAAAATAGAATTTTTTTCGAGATTTCGCCGGTCGTCAGGAATTTTGGCCGGCAAAAGTTGGAAATTTTTCTGCGACACTCAGCCATTCGTCCATCAAAAAAATTTCACGTCTTTCCGACGCCCCAAGTTTCCGCCCAGGTCTCCGCCTATGCCTGCTTCTAAGGTTGCATCACAGTAGAAATTATACCGTGGTCGCACTTCATATCAGTAACTGAAAATAATGCTGCAAATGCAGCTGAACATTGTGTTACATTACATTACACGAATAACTCAAGAGGCAATTTGGCAGCATACAAAAAGTTGCTGTTTATGATAAATAACTAATTCGTGACTTAATTTAGAGTGTATCTCAAAGGAAAACTAACCACCATCAGAGTACTCTGAGTACATAATATTACATAGACAGGGCATATGACAGGCACCGATAATTTAACACTAGCTTGTATCAATAATATATTTACACTCAAAGTGTACTCCCAGTATGTGTTTTGTATGAGCACCGAACGTTACCCTACACCACAAAGTGTACTCCCAGTGTTGAACAAGTGAGAATTTAGATTAAACGTGTAATTGTAATACCAACCCAAAAACTGAAAATCCTTTCCTTTAGGAGTACCAATACCGATTGACATGGCTCTAATTCGGTTCAGCGTGAATTTCAGTGGTGAGATCTTTCAAATGTATGATCATTGTGACTGTGTACAGCCCACTGAATAATGCATTATGATAAACAGTACTTTAAAAAACTTCGGACATGATTAGACGTAACAATTGGCATGCAAACAGTGGCTTGCAACATTCGTGTTTTTCAATTTCAGCCAACACAGGGACTTGACGCAACTTCCGAGAACGCGGCATTCGCAAGCGAAGAGAACATATTCACATCAGACACTGGATGACACTAGCTTCGCCTCTACGATTTAAAAGCATGAATTACAATCCACGGCTAGATGACGTCAGGAAATTGAGAGAGTGATGATAAGCAAATTGATGCATAAGTAAATTCGGCAAGTTGGTACAAAATTGGGGCAAGCACCTGCTGGCCAATGTTTTGCTGTGCAGTACTCCATTTAAGAATAAAGTACGAAAAGTAGTTGCTGACATGTCTTACATCTACCGGCTGAACAACGAATTATAGGCAAAGTGAAAGGAATTGTAGGTATGGGTGGACAAAGCATGAATATCATGGGGATATTACCATACTGCTCGAGTCTGACATACCATGGCGTATTACCGTATTGTTTGCGCCGGAAATACCATGGGGTACTACCATACTGCTCTAGTCGGAAATACCATGGGGTATTACCATAGTGGTGAGTCGGATGTCACAGTTACCCGAGTCTTCATGACGCCACAGAGCAATGTGGATTTGGCAGCTAGAATCCACCAAGATTTCAGGAGTCAAAGGTTCTCAACCCATAACACTATGAAGTAAACGGCTAGTTTTATGACATTGGGGTACGTTCAGTTGCAATTATAATGTTTAGCGATAGTTCAACGCCCTAACCAGCCAGAGAAAAAAGAGATTGCTGGAATTTCCACCAAGATTTCAGGAGTCAAATCGTGCCAGGGCAGAAGCCACTTGTGCCCACAAGCCAACGCAGCTATAACAGTGCACTGATCGTGTTCGCGGGAAGATCTGGTGGCAAGGAAAAGGACTGTCCACACTCCACAGTGTTCTAGGCAATATTCCTATCTTAAGGTTAAAATAAATGGAGTCATTAACATGTCATATCCATCACAGCCTCTCGTCAGGCCAGCTTTTATTCTTCAGTTGCAATACAGAGAATCCAATGCTTTTTTTATGCGCACTTGTTACAGCGACTCTTCAAGATAACTACTCAGAAGCGCTCCCGACTACAGCGCGGACACTAAATTGGAGTTTCACGCCGAAGCGCTGAGCAATTGTGAGTGAAGGACTTGCCCAGGGTCCCTACGAGGCGGCTTGAGGTGGATTCGAACCTGCAACCCTCCGGCTGCAAGGTAACGAACAAACCTCCTACACCACCGCGCCCCACTACACTAAGTTGGAGACTTTTCTGATCAGTCTGACAGATGTGCCAACTGCACAGAAACCTTCATTCTCATTGTAACAGAGCTCACCGACTGTTCAAACAAATGCGCATGACTCTTGTGGAAAACATTTCATTTAGGGAAAATATGATACAGTGTTAACTAGGTCTCTTTACTTGCAGCCTAGTCAAGTTATTTTCAAACTGTTAGAAACATTCTTAAAATATGTACATTGTACAACGTATGCCAAAGACTTTCACGTCATAAATTCTTCAAATCGTTTATGTAACTGTCCACAACGTTATGCTCGATGCCGATTTCTTTGTCTTGAATGAAACTCTTGCGATGTCCAGACAAAACCTAATCAGACAAAGAATAATGTGGTATAATGATTGAATGTATGTAGCTATGTATCTAGCTATTCTTTTAAAATTTTAAGAAGCTTACAAAGGTGCCAAAGAATCTTGACAGGCATCAACATGTCGTTGTAATATATTTGAAGTTTTAATTACATTTATGTAGCACAAGTTCAAGAAAGACTTGTCAGAGGCACTCCAAGCCTAATTAAAGAAAACCAGAATCAAAGTAAACGATTTTAAGCGGTTGTACGATAGAGCCAAAGAAATCGGCAAATTAGCGTTCTGTTTTAACTCGCATGCATGGCACCCTGAACTGGTTCTTGTGAATTGTTTCAATTGCATAAATGTACACTGTAACAGTTTGCGATTTGTCAACCAAATTGTTTCAATAAAGAAAATATTATTACTATTATTATTATTAAATATAACATAATTCGACATTTTATCCACAATCCACATGTCATTCTAACTCTTCAGTATGCCAATTTATTATTTACGAACACGTAACTAGTTAATTGTTAAAGCCTGACCTGGTGGCCTGATATGGAGACACGTTCCTTTGAGCTATTAATGGGGACGTAGGAGAAGAGACCCTCAGCAACACAACGCTTTTGAGTTTTGGTCGAACCGTCAAATAGCAAATGGACGGTTTGGAACACAGTCAGAACATCTCCTGCCGTTGATATTACCTCACCCCACGTCGCCACAACACTCCCTGACAAAGAAAAGCAAATTACCATCCAATGATACACCTTCAGAAGCAACCATTTTGGCACTCTTAATATCTATGGCGAAGCAACTATTTTGGCACTCTTAATATCTATGGCGAAGCAACTATTTTGGAACCCTTAATATCTATGGTGAAGCAACTATTTTGGCACCCTTAATATCTATGGTGAAGCAACTATTTTGGCACTCTTAATATCTATGGTGAAGCAACTATTTTGGCACTCTTAATATCTATGGTGAAGCAACTATTTTGGCACTCTTAATATCTATGGTGAAGCAACTATTTTGACACTCTTAATAGCTATGGTGAAGCAACTATTTTGGCACTCTTAATATCTATGGTTACCCCAGAATAAAATAAATGAGTAAAGAATTGAGACAAATTGCAGCATTCACCAATCTCAAATACTACTACAGGCATTGGCCCGCTTTTGTCCTGTGCTATTTTGTTACAGTGCCCTCCCAAGTACTCTCTGCTCGTTTTCTCTTCTAAGTTCAAAAGTCATTCTCATAATTTGTCATCTTTTCTTACCGATCCTAATATTCTCCTGAAACGTGACCGGGCCCACGTGGACACAGACAACGTCATGCTGTGTAAGGCGAGATGCCAGGATGATGCCATGCTCCTCCATAAGTTTGCACACATGTTCCGGCTGACAGAATGCGTGCTGCGGTGGCATACTGTTATACGGCTGAATGAAAGACACAAATGACGAGTCTGGAATCAACGTACTGATATCTGGTTTTAAAAAAACAGCACACTGTTAATTGTCTTTATGGTAAAAAAAACCCCCAGCCATTTTAGTCATAGTCGCATCTGCCACCACGCCAAGTGCACACTCTTATTTCAAACAAGCATTTTTAACATGTGCAACATTACAGGAAAGTATATCGAAGGCCTGGTTAACCTGTTACCATCTGTCCGGAAGAGCTGTTCATGATATCCAAATTTTCTAAAGCCATAAAGAAACATGAAGTTTGAGGCGTTTTAATGGAAGAGAACTTCAGACACTGGGATAGCAAAATGGAAGACACGAGAGCCAATGACAGGGCTACATCAAAACCCACAACCAAAGATGGTAGACTGCATGACGGAAGAATGTAAGGTTGAAGATGCAGGAGTGGCACACTTGCAAGGGGCCGAACATGTAAGAGACAAGTCAGCCGAAATCTTATTCTGAATACCATCGGAAGCAAATGTTGACTGAGCGCACTTAAGAGGCAGTCCGTATGTTACATGCGCACGAAGGGGGGATGGTCTCGGAAATATGTACGTACGCAAAATAAATGTCTAATTATGACATCCACATTAACCTATTTAAAACACTATTTTTTATAGTCGTCCGATGGCTTTTGACTATATTAAAATTATATTCTGCTCAGATCTAAACAGCAAACCATAGCAGTTCAGATATTTTACTTAGCCAATACGATGCTTAACAAAAATAAATAATAGCCTACGGCAAAAATACATGTTTCATAGACGCCTTTAGCAAAACAGCCCTAGTAAGGGGTGGGCTTATTTGTACATACACATAATGGTAGTGGGGAGGCAATAAAAAGTATGAGTGCATACGGGGGTCGACAATACGATTTTTTGCATACGTGATGTATGGATGGGATTGGATGGCCCCCCCTAGTCTAAGATTGTCAGATTCTCATACTGCTTTTGGTATGGTCCACATCTTTCACTTTAGAAGGTATGGGCTGCAAAGGTTGGCTGTCGCCTAAATCTCCAGCGTGTGACTTCTGTCGAGTGATGTTGTACTTCTGACTAAAGTCGTGATGATCACTTGTGATGAAAGTCAGTTGAGCCGAATTTGCAAGTTCAAAAGCACCTGAAATACAAGAAACTGTCTGTGCTGTCAGTCACGAAGGCACAAAAACACAGTTAACAATCAACAAACTAAGTTCTCGCTTCTGAAACTGGGAATAAAATAACAAGCTTCTGGAAAAGATGGATAATCAACCTGTTAGCTTCTGCTTACTTTTAAAGCTACTCTCAACAGCTGCCTAGTAGCCTACGACAGCTAGCAGCAATGATAGATTTATTAAATGTTCATAAGCTTGTTAAAAATTCCCTACCACTTAATTGAACAGACCCTCTGAGTAGTACCCTTGAACAGGTGCTAGAGATTCTTGAATGAACGAATGAATGAACGAATGAATGAATATATTCATGTGCGCAAACCTGGATCTGATGGATTTTTCAGTCCAATGAAAACCTCAACTTGCAGCAAATGATCGGATGCAGCATTGACATTGGCTTTTACAAAGCTTACATTAATCAAGTCGAAAGGCCGAACATACTTCAGGTAGTCGAAAGAACTCAGGAAGCACAAGGTCGCACCGTGATGACCTCCCTCTCCCTGTGTGCAACATAAGTTACGTGGTAATGCATACATATTAATCAATCAATCAATCTGAATTTATATAGCGCACCTTCAAGGTATCTACTCAGAGGTGCTCCCGGCCGAGATCAAGGGAAAAAACAGTCTTCAACAGTTTGTGAAATTGAGAACAGTTTAGGAGGTGTCGTATAGTCAAGGGAAGACCATGCCAGGTTGTTGGACCAATCACAGAGAACAAACGCCTCTGCATTGTTGCAGAGGGAGTGAAATTAATGTACATGGACAATGGACATTTAAAAAACTTTCTAAGCATTCCTCAAAGATGTATCTGATAGAACTCTCAGCACATACCCATATGGCTTAATCAAAACTTCCCACTTCAGCTCCGATAGAGAATTATTATAATAGCGTTTTATATATGTGTTTAAAATGCAAGGCATTATTTGATTATGCTAAGCTATGGCTAATAAGAACTTTCTCAACATTCTCAATGACTACCTCATAACCTGCACATACTATGTACTCGTCAAACATCAAATTACACCTGAACGCTGCATAATACAATCTGACCATGTGGCACACCTGTATTCGGAGCTTTAGTACTTATATTTTCACTTAAAAAGTACATAATCTGGCGTTGGTGGTAAGTAAGTTGGAACAGATGAAAGACTATATTGTTAGTCCTGAACTATAGCCAAGTGACATAACAAACAGAATTCCACATGCTTGGTTGAGTCAAGATGCAAAAGTCCCACACTACTAGTATTCTCGCAGAGGGGACAGCAAAAGCCAAGGTATCCACTCATATCTAGGCGGAGACTTGATCTAGAGGTTGGATGGGACGAACCAGCGACTGAAGGACGATCGCCGCCGAGGCGCGACATTTTGGACGGACGGCTGAATCGCTGACGACCTTTTCCCATTTTTCTGATCACCTCATTTTAAAAAATTTAAGTCGTTTGATCAAGAAAATCTCATGAATACATATTATTTTTCCCTTTCAAAATAACTGATGACCTTTTTTTTACTCATTTGTTCCATTTTTCCCTGTCAAAAAAGCTATTGACCTTTTTTTAGTCCTTACTTCTTCAAAATCTCCTCACGCTGCAGAAATTTACGATGCTACTTATGAACATTTCTTAAATATCGGGAGAAACATGAGCATGGACGGTCCCCTACCACAAACATTGGGGGGACCGTCCCCCTGTTCCCCCTATGTCTCCACCCATGTATCCACTGATCGAGTGCAATATTTTCTCAGAAGCACAGAGCAGAGAGAGATGGCAACAATAAACATGAAGAAATCCAACTCAAAGGCATTAAATAAAAAATCTTAAAACGATATGAAGCGCCACTCGGCACTATCCAAAAGAACTCACTTTAACCGGTAGGAAACAATCAGCAATTATTACCAGTAGTATATCTTTGTTTGTTCACAATTCTAGATGTCACACTGCATCCAGGCACAGGCCACATGAAAACAAACAGGATTCTTTGTTACCGTAATTGTTCTCATAAGAAAGGTTTGTCAGCTTTTTTCTATATAAAACTCTCAGCTGCTTACCTTGTCAATCTCTCGATTGCAGAATTGGTTGGCAGCCATCGTGGCCGCTTGTACGGCATTAGTAAACAAAAAGCTTCCATGTACAACGCCATTTGGTCGCCGATGGATTAGCGGTATCAACCTGGAAAAATAACAGGCACCTGCTAATTGCTACACACAGCAATTCACCCGCATCCCTCAAGCATTTTTCATTTTTCATGCCTCTTCATGGCTTTTCTTGATCAGCTTAATTTTGCATCTGTCTGGAGGATGGTGTCAGTCAGATTAGACATCATAAACTGTAGACACATTAAACATCATACACTGTAGATGCACTATATGCACCATACACTGGATACACAATTCTTTATAACATGGATTCAGATATAACAGGGATAAGGACGTGAATTCCAAATTCAATTAACTACCAAAGTGAAGTAAATGGTACGGGAAAATCCTATATCCATGGTCGGTAAAGGGTTAGCCTATGGAATCGGATAGAATATAAGCTCATTAAACTGTAACCTTGTTACAAGGCCTGTTTTCAACTCAAATGCCTCTAAAAGAGAACAAGATTAAAACAAGCTTCTGATGCATTTCAATTATAAATATTTATTCCTTCAACACAAATATGATTCAAAATAATTATTTATTCACAAAATCAAGATCGTTTGAAAAAAGAGTTTTTCCTTTCTGAACCTCAATATTTAAAGTAAAATGCTCATCTAAACTCTACATTCTGAACTTCAGGAGGTAGCCTACCTAAGAAATGAGGCGCCAGGTTGATCGGTATGAACAGCTGCTTGATTTGCAACACATCTCCGGGGTTCCTGGTGCACACCACCTCGAAACTGGTTTCCTGTCAATGTATTCAGCTTTCCTTCAGGGCTTTCAGAACTGCAAATTCTACCTGCCTGGATGATTCTAAAACCACAAGTAAGTATCATGCTTAATTTTCTTCCTATTTTTTAAACCAGCAGCATAACCTACATAACTGCTTCCTAATTAACGACTGCCACCAATCGAGAATCCATCTTGGCAAGAACACCAAATGTACACTTCTTCGGCATACTTTATTACGCACTCTATCCGTCATGCTGCCTACATCCACACTGCTAGCCACTTTGCAAGAAAACAATAGTAAATAAGAGCTCAAACAAATAATTGAATACTGCAGGTTAACATATCTTTAACTGTAAAATCAGGATTTGCAACAATCTTTTACTCAGATGAATGGGCAGCAAAATGTTAAAAAATGTTTCAAACTGCATCAATGGTACTTTGCCCTAACACAAGGATGCACTCTATGTATGGTTTAGTGTGAGGAAACAGCTTCCAGAGTTCCAGACCCACATTCTACACCGCCAAAGGAACCCCAGTATGACAGCTGGTGATGGGTGAGAAAAAAAAACAACTAATAAGCGAACTGATAATAATTCACCTCGCCAACCTCCCTGCATGGACTATGTTCAGTACCCAGAGTACCGTAAATTGTTGCAAGTGTACTGAAAGTACGCAAACCATTCTAATTTCAGCGGAAAGCTAGTGTTAGGAGGAACTAACATAGATGATTGCGCTAAGCTTGCATTTGCAGAAGACATAAATGCAAATATTCACCTTGTAGCACCACGGAAATAACTAACGTAATTTACACTAGTAAATGTTGGCGAATTTAAAACTACGCTGCACATCATATCTAGTTTTTGACATCCTCCTTTACTCAAGAAAACAGACATTTTGAAGGCACCAAAACTAAATTTGTTAAGATTGAAGTTCAATTTTAGGCTAGGTCAGGTTAGGTCAGGTCAGAGCCGGGTCAGGTCAGGTCAGGTTAACGTACGATATCTTTGGTAGAGGCACCATAGACATAATATTACTTAGAGTCGGAGACCGTTGAACTAAGAATGCCAATGAACGCCTCGGCGCAGCCCAACCAAAATTGGCCCAGAGGCCATCACGGAATTCTGGGTAGATCGTTGGTAGAAAAATGCAAATGTAATCGGATTTTTATGTAGCGGCTGTCTTTGGCCTCGACCTTGAGGGTGAGATCTTTCCCCACCGCTCGCCCGTTTGAATGGACGCCACGCCAATTAGGTCCCCGTGGACGGACCGTGCTAGCCCGAGATTTTTAATCTCTGAAATAGCCACCTTCGGGAATCGAACCGAGGCCAGCAAGCTCTCTTTCACCTCGTCTATGAGAGGCACTCCTGTGTTCTCTTGACTGCAGATGTCGCAACTAAACACCGATTTATTCCGTTAGTGTGTTGAAAGTTGTGGATGGAGGCACAAATAAATTAACGATGCGTCCATGTACAGCAATAAGAAATACCGTGGGGTCCGCATATTAAATTATGCGTCACTATTATTATTCTCTGTGGTTTAACTTCCCGACGTTAATTTATACTTTTCAAGGAAAATATTTTAGCATGTTTCTTTCTCTTTTAATTTTCTTGATATTAAGACCTATCCGACGACGGTCATTACTTTTTCAGCCAGGAGCGCTCATGAGAACACTATACTGTGAGAACACCTATCCATAGCCTACTATTGATTACACATTTAGGCCTACATGTAGGCTAGGCTCCGTACGGCACTCACTAGCAAAGAAATTACCAGTCAGTGTGCACTTCATAGGTAGGCCTAAGTGTATACGCAAATACGCAATGTATAATTTTTTCCCTGCAGTGGGTTTGCAGGCGGTTCAATAAAGTACATACTTACTTACTTAAGCTTATTCACCTGCTCACTCACCAACATATCCTAGGTGTAATTTCTAGTGCCTTGTGGGATATAATGTAAACGATGTTGGCGGAACAGCCCTGTAACATGGCATAGAGATTGTCGGAGGGAGTGCACTAAACATCATTATGCTGTAATACATAGGAATGAAGCCCATCAGATGAGCTAGAATAGGTTAGGCATCCAGTTCAACCACCCTGTCATAACCCAAACTAGGATCTCCATCCTCATTTATCAAAACCTGGCAACTGGCACCACTCGAAAATTTAGAAGACGAGGAAGAGCAATCCCTTTAGCTAGCCATGGGTATATAAAGTGTTAGCGACTTCATTTTCTTAGCCTCGGCATATGAGGACGGGTGACCAGTCCTCTCCCTCACAGTACCATCTTCCCACTGACGACAGTGTACGGTCGATTGGCTACCCGAAAATGTAGGTGATTCAAATTTTCAAATTTCCCACATATTACCATACTGCTGGGTGTGTGTGTGTGCATGTGTGCGTGTGAGGGGGGGGGTTGTGGGGTTGAAGCACCACAAATGAATGTTGCGTCTGTCACAAGGACGTGTCAAAATATTCTTTATTTGTCACAAAAACTAACAACAAATGCTATTAGATTTATTTGATTAGAAAACGCAGAAACATAAAAAGCACCAATTTAATTGAATACTTAACCAAACTAATTACAGTAACCATTGTCTTATACACATTGAACGCACGTAATCACAAAATACTGGTAATGCACGGAAAGTATACAATTCTGACCCAAGCCATTGTCATCTTAACAAAAGTCAGACAGACCCCCGTCCCAACAAAAACCATAATAAAAGAAGACAAGCAGGACAACAGTAATTAAAGACTGAGTAATAAAATTGTTGAGAATAAACAAATTCTAATAATAATAATAACAAGGGCCTTTATAATGACAATAAAAAATAAGAACATAAAGGGCCATTTAAGATGTTTGTTTCCATTCTTAAGTAATATTCATTCTCTGAAGGATCTTGTGTACCTCAGGGCATACGAAACAATATTACCAACAACAATAATAATAATCATATGAAAAAAATTCCGAGACATTTGGCATTTTAAACCAGTTTTCATCACTTCTTGACCCATCTCTCCACCGCCTGGATACCTGAATGAAAAAACTCAACGGATTTAAACAAATTGTGTGGGTCAGAATTTTTAGAGTGAGGTGGTTCAAATCACCCAAACCACCCTGTAGCAATGCCAACGATCAGGTACTAAATCTTATCTGTTTGCTAAGGCTTATCCCCCAGTTAGCCGTTTATGAGGCACCCCTGCGGCAGTATGGTCGGTTACGATGCCATATAAATTGTCATTATTATTATTATTATTATTATTATTATTATTATTATTATTATTATTATTATTATTATTATTATTATTATTATTATTATTATTATTATTATTATTATTACTGGTATGTCAATTCAGATTCTATGAAAACCTGATCAATTCTTCTCTGGGTCAGAATGAATTGGCAGATTTTGCGATGAAATTTCGAGAGGTATGGTAGCAAATCAAGAAACTAATTGAATCAATCCTTAGAGGATCCCCATACATTATTCATATAAAACAGAGTTAATCAAGAAAATTCTAATTCGTTTCATGATGTACACATAATAATAATAATAATAATTATCTAATAAATCAGGTTTCTATTGAACACTAAAATCAAAACCAATAACTCAACATAAGAGACAAAACATTAGCAAAATATTAATCGGATAAACTCCGTAGGGCACAACCGCCCATCCACAAGCCAAATTTTGATGATCTACTACACAAGCACCTGGAATTAACATGCGTAAGCATAGAACAACCTTCGATTCGTAAAAACCTTAGTAAGTTGATAAAATTTTAACAACAAATTTCTAAAAATTTTAACAACAATTGACAAACACATGCTTGGAATATAATGTGTATTGCATCCTTCCATGCAAAGATGTACACGTCTTAGATCAACATGCAACGCAATGCCCGCAAGCATCAACTAAATCATCTAGGTAACAAAACGCATCTCATCAGCAAACAAAACATCTACCCTCTTTCTGTATTCGGTGGTACCTTCTGAACACAGTGCCTGCATTCATCGGTGGTTTCACATCTGGACCAGTGTGGTTAAAGTAGAATGAAGTTTATTTAAAATATCAGTGGTCATGAGATGGATTCGTTTCATAACAACTACAGGCTTCCGAGGTCATGACGAGTTAGTTGCAGCTGTCGGCAGTGCATCACCATGGCAACATTAGTTTTTTGACATCACCATGGCAACATCAGTTTCCTGACATCATCATGGCAACATTAGTTTCCTGACATCACCATGGCAACATTAGTTTCCTGACATCACCATGGCAACATCAGTTCCTGACATCACCATGGCAACATTAGTTCCCTGACGTCACCATGGCAACATTAGTTTCCTGACGTCACCATGGCAACATCAGTTCCCTGACTGGAGAAAATTTCTTTGAATGTTAGGTAACTTGAAAGATATCGAATAGCCCAAGGTGACTGTGAGGTCCAGTCTATGGGTGAGTGCATTTCACTCAGGCAATTAAAGAAGTTCTTGGAGTAAATAGTCCAGAGACACATATAGCAATGGGCCAAAAGTGTACACAACTGATGAAGATTTGTGCGCTAAGACCATACTCCTATAACAAATGTTCATGCATACGTACATACGTACGTACATACATACATGTACATGTCCACTTTAACCACTGGACCGTTTCACAATTTTAAGGAAACAGGGTCCAGCCCAACAACCAATTAATCCACTTTGTTCGTCCAGTCTGACTAGAACCTTAATCAAGAAGCCTAAACAAGATTACGAGCTAAATCATTCGAAGAGGATAAAACATTCTATAGATTAGATAATTAATCAACGTTGGCGAAAATTCATCATAATACTGAGACTGTATTCAATAAGTCACTGACAACAAATTCCCACTTAACCCTTCAACGACCAGCATGCAATAAAATGCATGGAAAACTTATATGTAGCCGGTCGTTAAAGGGTTAACTTAACAGCACAGTAAACAAAACTAATGAACCACAAGAGACAACAATCCGTTGATACAGATGGCTTCAACTGTTAGTTGTGAATGAAAGAACCAGCAACAAGAGCCATCATAAATGGATGAGTTAAAGAATTCCCCTACCAGACAACGAGAACAAGTTATCAAATTTTTAACGAAGATCTTGTATCAACAAGTCTACCGCTTCGTAAGGCATATCTCTGACTGATTGGGTGCTTATGTTTGTCGAGGCGCCCTTGTAAAGGCAAGTGCTGTGTTACGGCGCTATAGAAATTGTCGTCGTCATCTTTATTATTATTACTATTAATGCTTATATCTGCTACCGCCTCTTGTTCATTCCTTTGCGGTCTTGTTCATACCTTTGCGGTCTTTTGGGTAACAGATATAGCAGAGGACCAACCAATCAAAATATAGAAGAGGGCCAACCAATCAAACTATAGCAGAGGGTCAACCAATCAAAATATAGCAGAGGGCCAACCAATCAAAATGCAGTAGAGGGCCAACCAATCGAATTCATACAGGAAGCTCACAATAACCGAGACTTATACACGCTAATTTGAAAAATAAACTAGATCTGGAAGGGATGACCTGAGAGAATCTTGCAGGTCTATCTCTACACCGCAATCCTGCCAGTACTGAAGTCTTTGTAAGGAAAGCATTCTCTGTGGTTGGTCCAACAGCCTGGAATGAACTTCCCTTGTCTATGTGACACCTCCCAAGCACTTCTCAATTTCACAAACTATTGAAGACTGTTTATTTTCCGCTTGATCTTGGCCGGGAGCGCCTCTGAGTAAATACCTTGAAGGGGCGCTATATAAATTACGATTGATTGATTGATTGATCATATTATGCTTCGAGCAGTTCCTTGGAAAGAAGACACAATCAACGGGATTGAAAGGATCTATCTGCGGAAGTAAAAGTGAACGCATAGCAGCTACTGGATAAATGTATGCAACAATGGAAATATCAAACGGTGGTAAGAAAATCATCGCACAAGGAAACCATAAGATCTTTCATAAAACCTTATGCCAAAGACTGTTGAGACAATTATTGTTGAGAACAATGCAAACAATTGCCACCTGCAATCAGTAATTAAGCCCGTCATCATCCTACACACTTGATTTTAATATTAACTTATGATTTTAATATCAACTTATGATTTTAATATTGACTTATGAATTTAATATTGACTTATGATTTTAATATCAACTTATGATTTTAATATCGACTTATGATTTTAATATCAACTTATATCAACTTTCAATAATCTACCATAAACATTTATGAGAAATTGATTGTGCAGGGCTCAGCAAATCAAGTCTTAATTAGGTACCGGTACATTGGGTGACAAGAAATATGTGCTGCATCCATGATATTCTTCGTGACAATAATTAACCATCAACTGTAGCTTCTTTGTTTTCAGAAAATGCTTTTCTGTAGTAGCCAAAGTTCTATGTGGAGACAGACTAAACAAGAACTATGAGAGCAATCAACAACAACATGCACTGTGACAAAGGGAGTTGTCTCATTTCTGACAATAATATCATATAGCACCGCAAACTACCGCAACAATGACAAGAAATCAATGAACTGTGCCAAGTTCTGACTAAGGACTCACTGCAGGACCTAAATAAAATGACAATGAACATGTAGGAAAGTTCTACAAACGATTTTTGCACAGTTAGGTGTCCAAATTATTCACCAGTCAAGACTCAAGAACAACATTTTAAGAAAAATATTTTTGATTTTTTACTCTATCACACATAAAATTACTCGCTTGGCTTTCTTAAAGCACTCAGGAGAAAAGTGTAATCTATGCAAGTTGTCACGCTTGCACCTCGATCAAGCTTATCCACAGCTTGAAAAGGAGCTTGAAAACTACATAACAGTCACTGCAAGACCTCGACCAGGATGTTAAGATGTGTAGCCTTATGCCTGGCTGCCAGCATTTGACTCACGAGCAATAAAACCCACAAGTACAAATTAATATAAACGGTGTCATATGCGAATGACCGTTTTGTAAATTTTCACTGGTAAGCCGACGCACCCGATAAATACTCAATGAAAATGAAACCAAACATGGATATATATATCGCTATCCAAAGTATATCATGCCTGTTCATCAAAATATCTGTATGCATATAATTAAGTCTCTTTCCATCCAACCTCTGCTACTTTCCGTCTGTCCATATTGACCTGAAAATGCTGACTTTGGTTAAGAATGGCCAATCTCATTGTCCATCATCCCGAACACATGACATAAGGCATCAACGTTCCTGTACATTGAGACCCAGTTAACAACTAGTTTTAATCAACCGCACGAATTCACACTTATTTCAAAATCCCTTATAAAAATCATAACTCAAGTTACTAATCAATCAGTCACTCAAATTCATTGCAAAAAGTTACAAAGTTGACATCAGAGACATTTGAATATCGACAGTCAACACATCAAATCACGTAAAGTCTAAAAGTCGTACACACAAACACACACACGCATAAAATTCGCTTGCTGCTATTTACAAATCCGATTTGACAACTGATGCAGACGATTCAAAAATAAAAAAAAAGAGTAGCAATGCTTAAAAACAGTCTGATTTAAAATAACTATCCTGTTTCGGCAAACCAAGTCGAAAGAAAGATTGGCAATTCTGCGAAAAACAAAAACTAATGACTACAAGTTGACATATATCCAACATCACAACTTTTGATTAGTAAAACTGCCCGCTTCACAGCAAGATGGCAAGTTTCGGGGCTGAAAAACTAGCACCCGCGGCAGTCTCCAGGTTCCAGTACATCACGGAAGAAGTCCGATACATCCACCACGTTAAAACGAACTGAAGGACATCACGTCTATAATCGTACTCATATCACTGAGGATCCATAGCTACACGCGACCGATTCAGCACAGTTACTCAAAATAACAGCACCATAAACTTCAATGACTGGCTTTCGTCAGACGTACGTTTCCTTTTAAACCCGATCTCGCTTTCCCGAACAACATCGGTTTGAAATTCTGCTGCAGTCTACCACAAGAAGTTCTACTCCTGCTGCTCTCGGCTAGACCTACACTGATGACGTGTCACCACGAGTAGGCCTAAGTGATTTATGTGGTTACAGCCTCGGGGTTCCTGAAAAGTTTTCGCAATGTATTCGTTGCCATTATTCTCCTGTTGGACCGCACTGTAGTCTAAGTCAAGATGGGGGAGGTTGGTTGGTTTCTGTTTGGCATGCTATGGGCGGCACAGTTTTAACATCGTTGCATCCACAATGTTCCTTGTTTACGCCTGGAAGTTTACAAGAAACATCAACATTGGAAGCGTCCGACTCCTGAGTTTTCGACGTCAGCGTGCTGCAAGCGGTGACTTTTATTTTCGGGCCGCCGCCGCTCTCGCCCGCCTGCTCCTCCAGAAAACCGACGTCCAGCGTCTGCGACGAGACGTCAAACGACTCGGAATCGAGGACGATCTGGAGACAGGGACTGTCGTCCGTCCCGCTTCCATCGTCGTCCATTGTCTTCAGTCGATCAAGGTCGGTTGGCGCCGGCTCAAGGTCGTTCGTTCCAGTGGAAACGGAACCGGGAAGAGACATGAAATTCGATATGTCGATGGTGCTGCTAACTTCGTCTCCGGTGCCGCCAAGCGAAGGTGACGCCTTGACCGCTCTGCCGGTGCCGTCGTCAACGCAATACGCCCTTGCGGGTGTTACGACGCCGCTGCCTTCAGTGCAATCGTGTCTTGCAGTTTTGTCTGGTTGCGTGGCCTTCAGAAGGATGGACGACGTGCAGTCTCTCTTCGCGAGTCCACAGGAGCTAAGGCCTTGCAGCAGTTCGTACTCGTTCTTTGTTATCCATCGCCCGTCGCCGACAGGAACGATCTCGTACTCCTTTCCGTTGAGCAGAAGTATCTGGGTTTCCATGATCGTCTCCCCATCGATCACCCTCTCCTCCCCATCCACCTCCTCCTCCTCATCCTCCACTGCCTCCCCCATTTCAGGTGGCTCGTCGTCTTGTTTCGAGAGATGTTTTGAAGCGGCGGTCTCCGTTCCCTGGGTCTTCTGAGCGCAGGACAGGTCGAGCGGAAGGTGCTCATCCGGAATAATTTCGGTCGGACTAGACAAATCGGAGGAGCCGTTCAGACCGGAGACTTTGCTCGCCGACTTCTGACCGGTCGATAAGTCGGTGGCAGTGAGCGAGTCCTGGTCGTCTGGAGCGCCTCCGGAGCTCGAGAACAATCTCTTCGACAGTCCTCCATCTCCGCTCAGAGACGCATCCAACTTGAATCGTTTCACCGACAGGTCGACCACATCCGCTCCGTCGGTAGTGACGAGTTTTTCGTGCGCCGGTTTCGGATCCCTCTGGAAGCAGCTGGTGCCCCCGTGGCCCACATCCCGTCCCCTCACAAGAGCCTCCGCGGTCATGACCGTCTTCTTGGCTTGTAACAAGGATGACGTATCCAAAAGCGATACAACAACGTCCTTTGATTTTGCTCTTTCGTCGCCAGCTTCACCACGAACCATGAAAGACATTTCGGTGGCGCCTACTCCAGCGGCGCCTGACAGAGGCGCCCTTCCGACAACCGACGACATCTTTGGCACCACTCCGGTGAGTGACAAGTCCTGCCGGGGGAAACTGGAACTGGCTTCCACCACGTGAGACAGCTCGGAAGCCTTCACCGCAAGCTGACATAAATTATGCAAATCAGAACTCATTAGTATGGATTCGCTTGGGTTGGTGGCGGGCAGAGTGGGGCTGATCGAGCACAGCTTCGTATTAAGACCGTTGTTTGTCGCTCTCACTGAAGCGTGACTGGAAAGCATCGGAGAACGGTTCCGCTTGCGCGACTGGCCGCTGCTGCTCTTGCCATTGGCGCTTGGAAATTCTGTGTAGAGTCCATTCTGGCTGCTACGGTCCGAGTCGTCGTCAGCGCTCTCGTAGTTTATCATCTAAACAGAAATCGTAATCACAGCTAAACAATTCAACCCAATGAAAATGCTACAACAGCTCCCAGTCCAAGAACTACGTCTAACTACGTCTGTGGGGGCTAAGAACAGAAGTTACGGAAGAACTTCTGAGACAAAAAGAAGAAATGGTAATCAAGACTACTGAGATTTCAAACAACTATAACCTTTCTGACCCTGCAGTGGGGCACTGAACGTCCAACCCTCCTACTGTCTAACACAGTGCTTCTCAACCTTCTGACGCTCACGGACCACTTACAAAAATCTGAGTCTCGGTAATGGACCACCCCTGAAACTTTTTACCACTGGCACACTACCACGAATGTGCGACCCTAGAGAATAGCATATATCTAAACTCACTCCTATATATAGCGTAAATTTATAAATTTGCCATAAACCAACACATTCTATAAGCACCTAAAAACTGTTCTGTTTGGCCGTGCTGGAGCCGGCAGCGCCTCTGAGTAGTTTCCTTGAAGAGGCGCTATATATATACTTGAATGAATGAATTATTAGTTTCATGAAATGAAAAAATATTGACCAAATTAATCTGTTTCCATGTCTTTAATTAAGAAACATATATTTCCGGACTTGCTCGCAGACCACCAGGCAGAGATGGCCATGCACCACCCCTCCCCCCCCATTGGTCCGCAGACCACCCCATCACCGGTTGAGAAACGATGGTCTAACATTCAGCTAGATATCCAGCATCCTGCAGAATAGACAACAAAAGAAGCCACCTGTAGACCACACCCTGTCTCCGTACCTCTTCCTGTCCATTTGAGTCGGTAAAGAACTCGAATCCTCGTCGTCGAATCAGCGACTTGTCGCGAATGATGCGGTTGATGGAGCTGATGCTCGGAATGTTCTTCTCCGTACAGACAGCATCGTCCAGGAGGCTGCAACAAGGAAAGTTGAGACAATTGAACTGATGGAAGCACGTCTAAATAATAGGATCTAAGAATAAATGGATCGGCCTGAATTAAACAAAAGATATGGTTAGTCGGTTATCCAGAAGTTGTATCTATATATGTAGGTACTCATTAGCGCGGGTAGTGCTGTGCGTCCCAATACAAACTAGTTCCTCAGTCCTACTCCATCAGCTACACTGGTTTCCTGTTCAGCACAGAACAAAATTCAAATTGGCATGTCTGACCTACAAATCTCTCAGCACCAATACCCCTTCCTACCTTCAGTCACTACTAACTCCTTACATTCCTCCTCGTTGCTTGTGTTAATCGGGTACAAGTCTTTTAGCTGAACCCCGATGCAAAATAGCTAGTGGCCAATGCCACTAGCTGTTTTGCATGCTTTCCATGGCTCTGCACCCACGGAATGAAATCGGCTTCCGCTTTCTCTTCGAAGCTCAATTTCATTTCCTTCTTTCAAAAAGCGGCTCAAAACTCACTATTTCTCCTTGGCTTTCAAGCACACGGATCTCCAACTGCATCCTCCTCTGGCGGCTGATAATGATAAACATTTTATGTTGGATGCCAAAATAAAACATGTCATGTTATGAGCACTTCAAGTTCCTATTCAGAGGTGCTCCCTACTATATATGCAGCGCAGACACTCAATCGGAGTTTCACACTGAAACGCATGAGCAATTGCAAGTGAAGAACTTGCTCAGGGTCCCTACATGGCGGCTTGAGGTGGATTTGAACCCGCAAACTGCTGGCTCCAAGGCACCGAACATATTCAACATACCCCTACACCATTGCACCTCACAAGAAATGTGTCTTGCCTGTTAGCTAATGACTGTGGGCTGAGTCAGCTGTGAGGACTCCTTACTCCCCTAGGCAATTTCTGCATGTGCCTGTCTCTATTACCATGGCAGTTCAACTTGGTACTGCCGTAAGCTACAGTAGGAAGACATTCATTCCTTCATTCCTTATTCATAAGGCGGTTTTATGGCTTAAACCATCAACTTAGGACCACTCCGACCCAACCCAAGCTAGACAGGACAATTTTAAGTCTGTAATAGAACACAGTGGAATGACCTCTGAAGACTGGACAAAATGTCAGAGCCCATTCCAGTTCCAGGTCGCAGGGACAGTTACTGAGTACTGCCTGGTAGAGAAACAAAAAAAGCCTAGTCCTGCAACGCATTGGCCACGACCTTGGGATGCAGAGGCTGAAAAGCAGGGAAGATGGTGGAGCTTTACTTAAATGAAACCTGGCCGTATAAATTTAGAAATCTGCTTCAGGAAATCATGAAGAAAACCTTGGAAAAAACCATGCAAATATGGTAAATTCATAAGTTCCTGCAATGATCCTGCATGTTGTGCATGTACTCATATCTCAACAGGTAACAAACGGGGTGTAGCCTGCCCTTAGAAAGAGGGGTGGTTACGAAAAAATTCCCAGAAATTTGGCATTTTAAAGAAGCTTTGCTCAACTCCCTCCCATACCCAAATGAAAACTCAACGGATTTGAAAAAATTGTGTGGGTTCTATTTTTCAGAGCGAGGTGGTTCAAACCGGCCAGTGAGTGCAGCACCATGAAATACCCTACCACCAAGGCAACGGGAAAAACCCACAAACATCATTGTCTTCCAAACCTTGACCGTCCCATAATACACAAATCATATCAAACCTTTACCTTCCTTTAATCATTTATAAAAAATGCTTTTGAGTAGTCTCACTTGAAGAGGCACTATATAAATTCCTGAATGAATGAATTCCTGAATGAATGAATTCCTGAATGACTGGATTCTTAAGTGAATGAATTCTTGAATGAAAGAATTCATGAATGAATGGATTCTTGAATGATTGAATTCTTGAATGACTGAATTCTTGAATGAATGAATTCTTAAGTGAATGAATTCTTGAATGACTGAATTCTTGAATGAATGGATTCCTGAATGACTGAATTCCTAAATGAATGAATTACTGAATGAATTAATTCTTGAATGACTGAATTCCTGAATGACTGAATGAATGAATTCTTGAATGAATGAATGAATTCTTGAATGAATGAATTCTTGAATGAATGAATTCGTGAATGAATGAATTCTTGCTTGAATGAATACTAGAATGAATGAATTCTTGAATGAATGAATGAATTCGTGAATGAATGAATTCTTGAATGAATGAATTCTTGAATGAATGAATTCTTGAATGACTGAATTCTTGAATGAATGAATTCTTGAATGACTGAATTCTTGAATGAATGAATTCTTGAATTCTTGAATGAATGAATTAATGAATGACTGAATTCCTGAACATTTGACTAAATTCCTGAATGACTGAATTCTTGAATGAATGAATTCTTGAATGAATGAATTCCTGAATGAATGAATTCTTGAATGAATGAATGAATTCTTGAATGAATGAATTCTTGAATGAATGAATTCTTGAATGAATGAATTCCTGAATGAATGAATTCTTGAATTCTTGAATGAATTTGTGAATGAATGAATTCTTGAATGAACAAATTCTTGAATGAATGAATTCTTGAATGAATGAATTCTTGAATGAATGAATTCTTGAATGAATGAATGAATTTGTGAATGAATGAATTCTTGAATGAACAAATTCTTGAATGAATGAATTCTTGAATGAATGAATTCTTGAATGAATGAATTCTTGAATGAATGAATTCTTGAATGAATGACTTCCTGAAAGAATGAATGGATTCCTGAATAAATAACTTCCTGAATGAATGAATTAATGAATGACTGAATTCCTGAACATTTGAATGAATTCTTGAATGAATGAATTCCTGAATGAATGGATTCCTGAATGAATGAATTCATGAATGACTGAATATCATCCACACAATACACCATGACCAGCAAACCAACCGTTGCCTGATCTCCCATGCGAACATCTGCGGATTTTCGGCCTTACACTGGCGCACTCTGTTGACGACATCTGGTGTTGTCACCTTTGGTTTACTGCCTCCAATCTGACCCGGATTAATCGAGCCCGTCTTGCGGTATCTACAACGCAGAAACAAAACAAATTAGGTCAGTCAAGCAGAGACGAAGTTAAACTCATCAAAATATTATCATTATTATTATCATTATTATCATTATTATGACTCAACTCGGCTTCAATCCTTTCACAACCAGCCTAGATAATGATTTATGACCACGAAATGTTTACTGTTTTGTTTTACCCTATCATAGAAGGAGGTTGATGGTCTGGTCTGTTCAGGGCAGGGTAGGGTTACTCATGGAGATCTGGGGTTGAATATAGGAGCCCTTGGCTTAATGTAGGTCGGTGAAACCAGATCCCAAGAAAGTGGATGGGAGTTAGTTATGCATATAATTATGGTCATTTATAAAGTACCTTTCAAGAAACTGACAAGTTCGCTAAAAAAAGGCAAACTAAGAGTTCTACTAAAAGTTGCGAATAACCCCTACATGAAGATGCGCATGTAAAAATTTGATGTCTTCGTTTTCTTTGCTGTAGGAAGTAAGGAAGATTGGCTAGTGATGTCGAAATATCAGGGTATATTCATTCTACAAAAGAGTCCATTTCCGAATGATCAGAAATTTGACAATCTCTTTCCGCTCAAGTTGGTATAATTTGAAACATGGCCAACCACGTTGACAGACCAGACAGCCTATCAACTAAACTGTGATTCAAATGAGATATAGATAGACCTACCACTTAGAGACATCATAGGACTGAACTGAAGCCTGAACTGACAATTCTTGAATAGGAGCAGCAAGAATATCACCAAGTCAACACATTAAAATGAGACAATTATAATCAAAAATCTGCTTAGTCCTAATCAACAGAAACTGCTCAGAAGGCACGGTGCCGACCTGAAGCCGCAAACCACAGAATAAGAGAAAGGTTTTCAAGTGCAGATCATTTGCACAGAACAACCAGAAAGACCAAGAAGCTCGTGTAGTAGGCAGCAAAACAACCTATTCCAGAAGCGATCGAAGTTTCTGCGCTGAAATGGGGACATTCAGTAGGTCCTAATGGATGGATCCACATGGCATCAAAAAGTATGTCTATTTGAAGATCTGAGATCATCTAAAACCAGGTAACTTCAATACCAGCAAGAAATTAGGCCTGCCCTCATCACACTATGCCCACTGCCAACAAGACACGACAACATTAGACACTGCTGTAACACGGCTAGACAACGAAAATCGGATGACTAATTAAAAACGATGCCCGAAAGATATAGAAAAGAGGCCATGTCTTAATTCAGGAAATTAGAAACTCTAAACAGCGGAAGTCAATAGTCGTACACGCCCAATACATCAGAAATGGAATTCCTTTGGTTACGTAAGCGAAGACGAAAGTTCTTTCTCCAAAATCGATGGCAACAAATCAATATCGCGAAGAGATCAGAATTCTATTCCGCATTGCATCATTGATGGAAACTGGAATGTCATGTGAGCGTGGTCTCAGTCGTCGTCGGATGCGAAATGGATCCGGAAATTACTCCAGCGCAATTGGGAATCTTAGACTGATCATTCCACTGCGCTGTATTATATGTGTGAATAGCCGTGAGCGGTATAGTGACACAATGCCACTAAACTGAAACTGTACCCAAGGCATCTCCTCCTTAAAATTAATAACTGCTTACTGGCTTGAGAGACACCTGCATATAGCTGAAAATTGCACCAGGTATTTGATCGAACTAGGTATCACTTGTGTCTATCACTCTGCCTGGCTCTGCCATGGGAAACTGGCGATGTGGAACGTTGCTGCAGGTTTAGGAATCACCTGCCTTCCTCAAGCAGATATTCATTCATCATGAGAATTTATATAGTGCCTCTTCAAGATATCTACTTAGAGGCGCTCTCTGCACTAGCCTATAATAATTATGATGTTAAATGTCACTTGAACAAACAATAATTACATTCAGTCAGCGAAATATTGTTAAAAATAGGAATTTTCACTGGTCCCATTCTTACCAAAGCTATTAAGCGTAGAAGCAAAAAATGCAAAATCGTATTGTTTGTTTTGTTTGTATGTGCACTTGTTATAGCGCCTCTCTCTACTCAGAGGCGCTCCTGGCTGCAGCACGGACACTGCGTCGGAGTTTCATGCCGAAGTGCTGAGCAATTGCGAGTGAAGGACTTGCCCAAGGTCCCTACGCAGCGACTTGAGGTGGATTCGAACCTGCAACCCTTCATCTGCAAGGCAACGAACATACCCACTACACCACCGCACCCCACATATTGTAAATTAAAGTAAAAATGCATGAACTGCATTGATTGTATGAACAACCCTTAAGCAGGAACAGTAGAATACATGTTTATGTTCTAGCTGCCCTCCTTTATGGAGCTGAGACTTGGACACTCACTGTGGTCCCAGATAAGTACAGTAACTTGATAGCACTGGTGTCTGATTATAAGAATCTTGCAACTTACACATAGTTGCTACACCATGGGCGCCTATAATAATACACATGTCCTTGACAATGGCACACATCGTATATGCAGAAATTTCCACACACACACACACACACAGGACAGACCCTGCGTCACAGATGACTGAAAATAAGAGACTCAAGATGTTCTAATTAGCAATGTTTAGAAGCATCCACAACATAACAGCTCTGCCCCTTTTAACCTCCCATAGCGACTCGACTTGGACTCCTTCTCCGGAGTGCCATTTAAGGACAACCCATTTGACTTGACGCAGCACTTGTGAATTAGCTGGCTCCCTGCACATAACTGTCAAGCGGTGCTTTGGAAGCTTAGAGTTTACGATTACAATTACGAGAAATTCACTACGGCAGAAACTATGAGATGCTTCTTCCTCGTTACGCTGTAGTGCAAACACCTCTGCTTCACAAGTCGGTCCATCACTCTTAGGGTGTGCATTGATGTCGTGGGGCAGGTGGTGTAGTGGTGGCATCGTTGTCTTGAAGCCTGAAGGTTCGAGGTTCGAATCCAACTCAAGTTGCCGCGTAGGGACCTTGGGCAAGTCCTTCACTCGCAAAATTTTGCTCAGTGCCTCAGCGTGAAACCCGATGCAGTGTCCGCTCTGCATTCGGGAGCGCCTCTGAGTAGAGTGCGCGAAGGGGCACTATAACAAGTGCACTTACAAACAAAATGTCGACCTGCGATTTGATCTGTAGCATGCCCTGTGAACTGAACATTTATTGATAACAGTGCTAGTAGAACTAAAGATTTCTATCAAAATCCTACACACGCTGCCAGGGGCGGATCCAGGGGTGGGGGCAAATCCGGCCATGGCCCCCCATTTAGAAATTTCTTTATTTCTCACCAGCTATTGAGGCATGGAAAGTGGACATGCCCCCCATCAGTTTCGTAGGTGCCTCCCCATGAGGCTTGTTTAGGGTTTCAAAAATACAGTGAAAACGTTGGCAGAGAAGACAGAGCTAGTAAAAGGGAACAAAGTACTGTATGACTAAAAAAAGAAAAGAAAAAAGGTCATCAGATTTTTCGGCGACCAAAGACGAAATTTTTACCAGTCCCAAGACTGAAAATTTTGGGGCCCCCCTTCGAAAATTTCTGTATCCGCCTCTGCATGTTGCCGACAGTAAGTTGTTCCACTGTGAACTACAGTACTGTTTACAGATCTGCACTCGAAAGATCCTACTCCCTCTATTGATGGATTTTTTGTTGAGAAGTCCTGTCCATTGCCATCACGGTATCACAATGGTCCATCTGTGCAGACTAAGCTGATAAGAAAGTCTGTCACCACCCGTCATCGTCGTTCCATCATGTCACAACCAATCATCGTCGTCATCATGGGTGAGTCACAGAAGCAGGCTATATATAGCACAGCTCTGTTTTTCAACTCAATGTTTGTTCTCTGACAGCGCCAGTCCCAAGATTGGATAAAGGAGGAGGGCGACAATAATCGTCTTTGATATGACAGTGTCGTTGAACAGCAACAAGCTGTACTGGCTGGAGTACTGGATACTTCCCTCGGCCTTGCTCACACATAATCTAGAGAGTAGAGATACCATGTTGTGATTCGTTGATTAGAAAGGGATTTATTCACTGTAATGATGTATTAATAGATGACTTGTTTGTTGCTAATATTTTAGTCATTTCATTCAACCTGTGATATAATTTGCACATTTTAATACCAGTTATTTAGATTATTTCTGCCTATGTAGAGGCACTGGATTATCTCTGCCTATGAAGAGGCATGCGCGTTATGGGTATATGTGGTGGTGGTGGTGGTGGAACAGGTGTCGTTCTCTTGGCGCTGCATGTGGCTGCCTGTATAGAGTTCGTCAATCGCTTGTCTCTGAATGTGTGTTTGTCGTTGTCAAGGCGCCTTTGTAGTAGCATGGCCGCGTTACGGCGCCGTAGAAATTGTCATTATTATTATTATTATTATTATTATTATTTCAATGTATAATTATAACGATGTTTTATCCAGCGTGCAAAAGTCAGTGTTGCTGCACTAGATTAAGTTTGATTTCTTGATTTCTACAATGGCCATCAGAGAATTCGAGAGACAGACGTAAAAAAGAGGAAACAGCTCTCAGCCGAGAGGCAATATATAATGGGTGTGAAGCGTTGGTGATCAGCTTCATTTTCTTTAGTCTCAACAAGTTAGGGTGGATAGCTTCAGCACTTAATCTTTTCAATAGTCAATCTATTACCAGAGTACATAAGTAAGTATTTTCTTTGTTACTCCACTAGCAAACGCACAACGAGACACAAAACATCGTTATAATTATACATTGAAATAGTAACTGGTAATAAAATGTGCAAATTAAATCCCAGCTTGAATGAAATGCCTAAAATATTAGCATCAAACAAGTCATCTATACATCATTACAGCGATAAAAATCCCTTTCCAATCAATGAATCACAACCTGGTATCTCTAGATTATGTGAGAGCAAGGCCTAAGGAAGTATCCAGTACTCATAGCCTAGTTGACTAGGGGGGGGGGGTGCAAATGGAGCCGAAATAACTGCCCTGGTACTGATTTGAACCCCAAATTCTCGACTGACATGTGCTTTAGGAAAGCCACCACTACACCACCGCAGGACATCTGATGATCTGAGCAGCCCCTTGAAAACAGTGAGACACCATTTCTCAACAGCTATATACAGATAACACCATTCAGTTATCTGTACGGCTGCTAAGATGTCATTAACTTGTTATATATCTCTGTTCAGATGTCATCGAGATGCCTGTCAGGATCTTCTGATAGTAGTCAACTCATAGTAGTATAAATTTGTCAATTCTTTCATGTGACTCATTCGCTTCATAATATGACGTATTTAGTGCTGATATTATATATATGTATATATTATATATAGTTATATACATATATATAATATCATCATCATCATCATCATCATCATCATCATCATCACAGACATGACATGCACAGACCGGTCAGTACAGACCAGTGGAGAGAGTCGGGGGGGGGGGGGAGAGCTTTGGACACATACGGGCATTGACCCAGGTTGTCCTTCGTGCATCTCTCCCCATATTCTCTTCATCAGACAAGGTGGTCTAGCTGCTCCAAGATGTTAATGGTATGGACCTGCAGACCGGACAGGTTGAAGATGGGCAACATGACGCGAGACAGACTCAAACAGAGAGTGGTGCCAGACACCTACGGGCGTTTAGCCCAAGGATTTCGATGATGATGATGATGATGTGTGTGTGTGTGTGTGTGTCTGTGTTCTTGTCTGGTTTCTCTCGTTATGACTTGCCATATCTTTCTCTCGTTATATCTACTAATACTCAGTTACTCACACTTATCTTTTTCCTTCTTATCACATAATTCCACTACACTCTCGACCATCTTCGTACAATATTCTTTTCAGCACTTCTGAACTTAGGCTCTACTGTGAGAAGCACCTTATAAATGGTCAGATACAATACAATAGAATATTTAAATTGCATTGTGGTTGCCCGGGTCTTGTTAGACACCTCCATTTTTGGTTTACCATTTTCAGGGATCTCTTTACTCACTGTTTTCATTGCACTGATTTTCGAAGCATGTCATTTCGATTATTTTCTTGCGTTCCCCAGTTATTTACTTATTTATTTCTCCATTTCTAACTCACCCCTTCAAGCTCTGTACTCAGAAGCGCTCCCGACTACAGCGCAGACAATGCATCAGAGTTTCACCCCAAAGCGTATCACGAGTAATTGCAAGTGAAGGATTTGCTCAAGGTCCCTACGTGGCGGCTTGAGGATGGATTCGAACCTGGAACCCTCTGGGCCCAAGACACCAAAAACCACCACTACACCACCGTGCCCCACAATCTCCAAGCATGAATTGCTTGTCTCTGAATGTGTGTTTGTCGTTGTCAAGGCGCCCTTGTAGCAGCATGGCTGCGTTATGGCGCCATAGAAATTGTCGTCATTATTATTATTATTATTAATTATTATTATTATTATTAATATTATTATTATTATTATCATTATTATTATCATTATCATTATTATTATTATGAACAAGTTTGAATAGAATTAATGGCGAGTTACCGGTTGAGGATTTTGCTGACACAGCCATGCGACACTTGCAGCTGGCGGCTGATCTCACACGGACGAATTCCACCCATCGCCATCTTCAGGATCTCCGTTCGAAGTTCATCGGGCAACGGTCGACCATTCGTGAACAAGCGACCGTACTGGTTGACATTTTTACTTCCTATCAGAGAAAACACAATGTCAGCGTTAAATGTAACAGTTCATGCACTGTGATGCGGCTTTTAAACCCAATACTGTACATATTATACATGCTACAGAAACCATAAATTCATCCATTCTATTCATAAGATTCTGATAAAGGACCATGCAGTAAAATGACTTCAAACCCCAAATTCACCCATTCTATTTCTACTATTGGGATAAAGGACCATGCAGTAAAATGACTTTAAACCCTAAATTCACCTGTTCTATTTCTACTATTGGGATAAATGACCATGCAGTAAAATGACCTTAAAACCCTTTATTCACCCATTCTATTTCTACTATTGGGATAAAGGACCATGCAGTAAAATGACTTCAAACCCTAAATTCACCCATTCTATTCCTAATATTCTGATAAAGGACTATGCAGTAAGAAGACTTCAAACAAACCCTAAATTCACCCATTCTATATGTAATATTCTGATAAAGGACCATGCAGCAATTTAATGACCTCATTATGTTACAAATAATAATAATAATAATACCGATGATAATAATACTGATGATAATAATACTGATGATAATAATACTGATGATAATAATAATAATAATAATAATAAGTACTGCTAATATTAATCTGTACTCAAATTTCAAACTGACACAACACAGAACAATATATAATTTTTCTTAACGCATGACGGATGATCACAAGTTATTACAGTCCTAGTCACATTTAATTGTTGGCAGCCAACAGGGCGCCCATACCGTCCTACAACTCGTTTTACCAACGCCAATTGGAAGGTTGAGTGGACCTTTGGGAGGGTTGTGGGATGCGATTCCATGGCGCTCGTGTCAGAGTGCTAACCATTACCCTAAACCCCCCTCTCCCAAAAGCAAACAATGATTGATAACAGTGCACAAATGGCGTGACACAACTCTGCTTTATACTCGTCACACATTTCCGAACCGAAGATCAAAAAAGTTTATAATAAATTCAATTGTCTATGCGTAAACTCTGCAAAAACATTAACTATAGCAAAGGTACAGCAATGGTTAAAAACTCACACATGTGGTTAAAGTCTGCAAAATTATTTTATTTGCCTGTTTTTATTGATCTTCATCTTCTACATGCAATTACGTTGATAATCCTGGTAAATGTTTTTTCATAACTTCTTCCGCGTTCCATCTTCAGTCATTATAACGTCATCATGCAGCCTTGTACATGCAGGTTGGTATTAGTGGTTTATTTGTATGTATGTATGACATGTATGTATGTATGTATGTATGTATGTATGTATGTATGTATGTATGTATGTATGTATGTATGTATGTATGTATGTATGTACCGGTATGTATGACATGTATGTATGTATGCATGTATGTATGTATGTACCGGTATGTATGTATGTATCATTATGTATGTATGTATGTATGTAAGTATGTATGTATGTATGTACCGGTATGTATGTATGTATGTATGTATGTATGTACCATTATGTATGTATGTATGTATGTATGTGTGTGTGTATGTATGTATGTATGTATGTATGTATGTATGTATGTGTATGTATGTATGTATGTATGTGTGTGTATGTATGTATGTATGTATGTATGTATGCATGTATGTATGTATGCATGATTGTATGTATGCATGTATGTATGTATGTATGTATGTATGTATGTATGTATGTATGTATGTATGTATGTATGTATGTATGTATGTATCACCATAACCATCAATTTGTTGAGCTAAGAAGTATACAAAATAATATCACGTCAAACTAAACAAATAGATCACTTGGTCACAAAAGGGAACCCAGAAGGGATTGATCACTTGGGGTACTCGACCAATCAATCAATCAATCAATCAATCAGTCAGTCAGTCAGTCAATCAACCATCAATCAACCAATCAATCAATTAATCAGCCATTCAATCAATTGTCAATCAATCAATCCATTAATCAACCAATCAATCACACAATCAATCCATCAACGAAAACTGCTCGAAATAATATACACAAAGCAGATAGTCGGTGCTGGCAATGATTTAGACAATACACTCGATCTGCATACACAAGTTCACAATAGGTCACTGCACAGTCATTGGATTGTAAATGAACTTTTTTAAATATTACTCAGCACTGCTGGCAGGAGTTTGAACTGTCGACTTCTGACCTGAGAGTCATCAACAAGGACCTCACATGCTGACAAAGACAAGTAAATATATGTCTAATTTTGTAGGAAATAGTCCGAGTCACATCAAACATTATAACAGACATAATAAACCTAGTACAACCAGCCATTAAGTAATTACTCTGGCAAACACAGAAATTAATGTGGCCAAGGAACTTGCAGATTTACCCAAAGCGCATCTTGGAGTCTAGCAGCAGTCCTCTTACCTGCCACACAATTTCAGTCTGTCTAAAAGCATTCAGCCCGCATCAGCACTTTAATGACGAGAATGTACTAAAATGACTCTGCATGGGAACCCGCCCAGCTAGTCGTTAAATTGTTAACAGTCGCTATCACGGTATACCACCAGGTGTCAGTTTTCAGAGTGATATTCCAAAAACTACAACACCATTCTACTGGTGTTTGATGCTATAGTAGAAATTTGAGCTGGGCCGTCAGCATCGTAATTTATATTCCACATAAACCAATATCAATATCTCTCCCACTGTTTGCCTTACAGCAACAAATACATTCACTCATACGTATCCTCATACATTGCGCTCCTCAGTAGTAACACTGAATGGGCGCTATATAAATCTCCATAGTGAATGAATGAGTGAATGAAAGAATGAATGAATGAGTGAATGAGTGAATGAATGAATAAAAGAGTGAATGAATGAAAGAATGAGTGAATCAGTGAATGAGTGAATGAATGAGTGAATGAATGAATGAGTGAATAAAAGAATGAATGAAAGAATGAGTGAATGAAAGAATGAGTGAACAAAGAATGAATGAATGAATAAGTGATTGAAAGAAAGAATGAATGGATGAGTGAATGAAAGAATGAATGAATGAAAGAAAGAATGAATGGATGAGTGAATTAAAGAATGAGTGAATGAATGAATGAAAGAAAGAAAGAATGAATGGATAAGTGAATGAAAGAATGAGTGAATGGAAGAATGAGTGAATGAATGAATGAATGAATTAATGAAAGAAAGAATGAGTGAATGAAAGAATGAGTGAATGAATGAAAGAATGAATGGATGAGTGAACGAAAGAATGAGTGAATGGAAGAATGAGTGAATGAATGAAAGAATGAATGGATGAGTGAACGAAAGAATGAGTGAATGGAAGAATGAGTGAATGAATTAATGAAAGAATGAATGAATGAAAGAATGAATGAAAGAATGAGTGAATGAGTGAATGAAAGAATGAGTGGATGAAAGAATGAATGAAATAATGAATGAGTGAATGAAAGAATGAATGAGTGAATGAATGAAAGAATGCGTGAATGAATGAATGAAAGAATGAATGAATGAGTGAACAAAGAATGAATGAATGAATAAGTGAATGAAAGAAAGAATGAATGGATGAGTGAATGAAAGAATGCGTGAATGAATGAATGAAAGAATGAGTGAACAAAGAATGAATGAATAAGTGATTGAAAGAAAGAATGAATGGATGAGTGAATGAAAGAATGAATGAATGAAAGAAAGAATGAATGAAAGAATGAATGGATGAGTGAATGAAAGAATGAATGAATGAAAGAATGAATGGATGAAAGAATAAGTGAATGAAAGAAAGAATGAACGAATGAGTGAATGAATGAGTGAATGAAAGAATGAGTGAATGAAAGAAAGAATGGATGAGTGAATGAAAGAATGCGTGAATGAATGAATGAAAGAATGCGTGAATGAATGAACGAAAGAATGAGTGAATGAATGAATAATTCTGCCAGCATGTGATGTGCACCAAATGGGTGAAATAAGGATCCTCCACGCGGGATTATTTGGTCCCATATGGACCCAGTATGTACACCGGTACTTTCATCAACCATAATCCCACCACCACCACCACCAACAACAACAACAAAAACGTCGAATGGAAAACTTCGTTTAGCCAGCCACTGACAGATTCCCGATGGCGAATAACTTTTCCGGCATCGAAAAAATTGACCGGGCGGTAACATTATCGGCATCGGAACAGAGAGGCCTCCACCGCCACTGCCTCCACCGCCGCAGGGCACGGTCGGCCGGGCGAGCAGCGGTGCGCGGCGGCGCGTCTAGTCTCCGAAGGTTTGCGCGGAAACTTTGGCCACCAGCACACACACACACACACATACACACACACATACATACATACACACACAAGTTCGGTCATGTCAGCGACGAAATGAAATGCATCTGAATTATTTTACATGCATGAGCGCACTTCAATTTTCACGGTGGTCGAGCAGCGGACGATAAGCCCCCGCGAACAGAGAACAGCCATCGACGCTGAACGGCCAAGCAAAACACTCAACCCTCCCTACTCGTCCTCCCTCCATCCACCCATCCATCCATCCATCCATCCGTCCATCGGTTTGGCAACGGACGCTAAGGTTTCAGGTCCGCATCTCATTTCGAAGCCGTCACAGACATGTTTCTTGTTCCCGGCATCGGTGCGTTGAAGCTGCGCCGGCGGCCAGTGCTGGCGACCTAAGCCAGCGGCAGGCAGAGCTGCAAGACCTCATTAAAATGGGTAAAGTCCTCGGCCTTTGAGCAGGAAAGCCTGCAGAGCTTACTCGAAGCAAATCTTGTTTTGCAAAACACAAAGACAGGGGATTGGAGGGTGGCACGTTCTGCAGCATTGTTTCACAAGATGAACGCTGGTATACATCAATCAATCGATCAATCAATCAACCAATCAATCATTTTGATCATGATGAAGCAAGATAGGAAAAGAAATCAAGTATTACAACTCAATTCAAGATGACCAATATAAAAAAGTGAATGTCAATATCAGTCAAACTGTAGGATTTCCAAAATAACCGATATCATATGCAGAAGACGCTAGAAAAAAGAGTGCAAATAATTGTGGTCCACCAGTGAAAGACCATCATCTAAGAATACGCCAACGTACTGTGTTTTCACTCTGAAAATGCTGCAGCCACCGCCTCTGAGCTCTTCAAGTCTTCCATGTTCAATGTTTCCAAGCACAAGTGAAGCTTGGTCATCAACCTCAGCAGATAAACAGCCAGATGAGTGCCCCTACATGGCAGGCAGCATGTACATTGTACAAGTGATCGCCACTGGTACAAAATGGTGTGGTGAACCCATGCCATGCATGACGACCATGATGATGATGATGATGATGATGATGATGATGATGATGATGATGATGATGATGGTGAAGTTGTAGGATAGGATGTGTAGAAGTCTACCAAGAAGCAAGTCCCATTAAACAAAGCCCCGAAGGAACTCGCGCCAGTACTGTATGGGTCTAAACCAGCTGCCACCGTCATGGTTCATCCACCCTGTAAGGAATGAAGCCAATTCTTCGTGGGTTAACAATTGTATTGGAGGGTCCGAATTCTATTGATCGGTGCTATTATCATATATACAAAAGAAGAAGCAGAACGCCACGTCCTGCATCATCATCATCATCATCATCATCATCAATCATCATCACCACCACCACCACCACCACCACCACCACCACCACCACCACCACCATGAATAAAGTCAGTGATAAACTACACAAGAACCGTCTCTGTTGAGTGGTCATCTCTTCCGAAAGAACAGGCTACAGTTTTTATAGGAGGTGTTGCTAGCAGGACTTCTAACATGCAGTTGTACACTAAATGGGCAGTTTTAAATGAAGTTGAGGAGCTGTAAAGGCATCTTTGTGCAGTTTAAAACATGAATAAATTGCTCGTTTTATCAGATTGGGAATAATTTACTATGGAGGATGGGAAGGGAGAGAATGGGTTACAAATGCGATTATAAAAATTCCTTAAAATCAGCCCTGGTTGCTTGACTCAGAGTAGAACAATAGATATCCATCTATACTAGCCGCTTCTGTTCTGTAATCGATTATGCACTTCTTTCAATACTAAGTTCAAATAACGTCTCAATTTAAGTAATTCTTTTGATTTGCAATATTATGTAGTTCTACTCGTGTCAATTTAACTAAACAAACCTTGCACATCGAATATTTTAGTGAGAATCATCAAAACCCTATAATATTTCCAATGTAAAAAAAGACCGGTGTTCCAAAAGTCAAGCATTCTGCATTAATGCTCATTTTCTCCTTCAATAACGTGCCTCCATCAACATTCTGAATTTGCTAGAGCTCAGCAATCTATCATTAAATGTGCTGCCCAACTACATGCAATATACACTGGCTTCCAGTTGAGGACAGAATTACATCCAGAACTCCTCTCTGGCTGTTGAGCATTAATGATTGGTCTGATCGAAATATACCAGGATGCCTTCTGTATACAGTCAGCTGGATCCCCAAATACTGTTCAGCACATGGCAGCTGTTAGTTTTCACGAAACAGTCTTCCATTAACACGCAGCACTTTGCCATTTCAAGTGGCTCAAGAGACAGTTTCAGTTTATCATAAGATGCACTTTTCAGATCTTTGGACAGCCGTGCCCCAAAGTGTTGGTAAAGTACTTGAAAGCGTTCAGATAAAAAAAACGAACACTTCTAGTTCTGATGACATCTGCAGAAGAGCCTATCTGCGAGAAAAAATCGGTGATGCAAACAATGGTTCTGCATGACTGACTGCAAGCTGTGTATACTGACCTTTTTCTTAGAACCCCTAAGAATAAATTCGCAAGCCTAAAACAATTGCTTAAATACATAATAAACGATAATTACACTGTGCTTCGAAAACATTTTATGGCATCATTACCCTAGAAATCATTTCCACTTCTATTAAGGTGAGATATTTTCGCTGCAGAAGCGCCTCAATCACACGTTAAAACTGTGGCAATTATCAAGGCTAGATTACTGTAACTACCAGGTCTTGTGGTAATCAAAGACCTAGGTAAAAGCTTTGAAAATTCGGATGAAATAAAACTCGGGATTTCCATCTCTAAACAACCTGCTAACCTAGATAAATCCAGGGAAGGCTGTTCACGGATTTAAAAAATTAAATTTAAGGCTGTGGGAGTTAATTCATTGGGGTATGGAAACTTTTTATGAAATGAGCAATTGTGGGGACCCTTTGGCGCATTGGATAACACACTGGCATGGAGACGGTTCCCGAAACCCTCCCCTCCACCGTAGGATAGACGTGCTTGTAGGCTGCTATTAGCACTGTGTGTTGCAGGCTGTCTGTTCTGTTAGTGGTTAAGATTGATGTGTATTAAAATTGTTTCGTGTAATCAAGATACATTTGTCAGAATGAATAAAAAAGAAAATATTATTATCATTATTATCATTATTATCATTATTATTATTAGTATTATTATTATTTTTTTATTTTTTTAAATTTTTTTAAAAAATTATTATTATTATTATTATTGTTATTATTATAATCATTGCAAGTGCAGGAACATGCTTAGTATCCCTACGTGGTGGCTTGAGGAGGCCGTACATACCCCTACACCACCAGTCCAGTTCTGAAGATAAAGCAGCTAACAACCACATACACACCATAACAGCTCCATAACAAACCTCTTTGCAGAGCTTATACGGCTTGAAACTTTTACAGTAATCAAATAACAGAGGCAGAGTTCAACGCGGACCAGATAGAGTTCAGGAACCATGATGTCACACAGTGTAAAAGAAATTGCAAGTGGATAGGACTACGCACATGACATAGTCGTCATGCAGTACTTACATGTATACTGCAGCACTTTTAAAGCAGTCTGGGTAAAACAAAGGTCAGAGCCATCAACAGGGTCGCCTGTTCACACACACGCACACACACACGCACGCACACACACACACGCGCACATGCACACGGATACTCGCAGACGCACACACACCACGCATGCACACAGACGCATGCACACACGGACGCACACATACACGGACACACACACAACGCACACACACAACTATGTCAAAAACCATGATGGATGACAACTTCCCAGATCAAAGTGCCACTGTCCTTGTAAATTACTAAATTAGTGCAGTGGAACTGGAATTTATGTATTGCCTTTAGCTCTTTACGCAGTCGATTTTTTCGAGTAACCTACTGCGGCTTTTTTCCATTTCAGCCCAGCGTAACAAGAATGCATTCTCGATAACATGACAGAACAACTTATTAATATCGAATAACATTTGCAGTGATTCAGCTAAACAATAATCCAAACCAGTCTCTGGACAATTTCTGGAAATGTAATTAGCCAGACCAACTAAAAAATCAAGTCTAGACAAAACTAGAGCCAAGCCAGAGAGATGTACAATATTGTACATAGGCTGATTTTCAGAGCAGATATTCAGCATCTGCACAGCCTGACTTGCCATGTGCCATATGCAACTTTCTGCAAGGATTTATAAAATATTAATACATTCATAAGCAGTCCTGTTTGAACCATGAATCCAAATACAAGACCGTTTGACCCATGGACAAGCACTGTCAAGCAGCCCACTTGATCATTTAAAAGTCCACACATTTAGTCCTCATATAACTGGTAATATAACACGTAACAGTACTTAACATAAATCATATCGCCAGTTCCTATTTCAAGAGAATTGCTCGTGACAGCAAGAAATTTAATTACTAATTATTAGTCTCTTTAAATCGTGGACATGCTGCGTGTCACGGTAGCCAACTGGTTCAAGTACTTGCCTTATAGCTTGAATTATGCCGGTCTGAACCACCGTCCCAGAAACCATTCAAGTGTAGCGGCCTTCAAGCAAGTCCTTCACGGTCAATTGCACAGCAACATCGAATACACTTCATCATTAAACCATAAATTTCATTGAACTCAAGAAACAGACTTATTAATGACATAGAAAAAAAAACAAGTACAGTAGAAAAGCAGACTAGCAACAACAAGGGATTAAAAGGACTGCGACCCTAAAATTAGAAGGAACCTGGGCTAAATGTAACAATGAAATAAAAATAAGCAGACTTAGTAAAAAAACAGAGATGTATATACGATAAAACACGAGTTAACGGAGTTTAAGTAAATTCAATTAACGAGCACTAGACAAGCTGGGTGATGAAACCATGCAGTCTAATTTTAAAGATCGAGATGCAGGGACGTAACTAGCGTTGGGCTTGGGGAGCTTAAGCCCCCCCCAAACGAAGCTGAAGCCCCCCCACAAATAAATCAAGCTGTTGTATGCTTACGGCTAAATATGCTACCGCACTCGTCATGTTCAAGGCTCAAGCCCCCCAAACAAAAATCCTAGCTACGTCCCTGTCCAGATGCTAGTTAAATTATGTAGGCTACTCAAGGTGAGAGGTATGAATATTGTTCCAAGTGCAGGGACCAGCGCATTTTAAATAAAGCATCCAAGAATTAGTCCCAGCAAAAGCTACTCTTATATTTGCAGCAGAACGTACAGGATAGAGGTTTGGGATAGATGCTCAGTGAAATGGTTATCGAAGACCCTTAGTGGAGTTGCTAAAAACAATCAAAATGCTGAATCATACCAACAGTAAAACAAGTGACACATGCTGGTCCTAACTGTACCCCCAACCTGCACAGCATGATTCTAGAAAGTTGCATACATCTATTACCATGTCTTCACACTGTACACCAAACTTGTTGAGCAGTGTCAACTTTTGAGTCTGCCTGAGACATGGTAATACCATGAAGAGACTTAAATAGTCTTCAACAAGCCAACCGTTTAGCACCATCAACAGATACAAATCGTGGGAAAATGGTGCTATATAAATTAGAGCAACTAAAATTAAAAAATAGGATCTACAAAATGATGCAGTCTGTTACTCTGATAACTTATTACTCGGCAAATCAATTCAAAATGATGTCATGATTTCGCCAAGACCATGGGCGGAGACTTAGGGAGTGACAGAGGAATGGTTCCTCCCCCAATGTTTAGTGGGGGACTTCAATAACCTTCACCCAAAAACCCATCATACTGCCAGACATCCTTTAAAAATGTCTCTGCTATAAAACCCAGACATAGAATTAAATAGAGGGATGCTGTGCCCAGCAGGATGGAAAGAAGTCAAGGAGAAACGAGTGCAAACGAAGAAGGTACATTCTCCCCGGAGATGGCAAATTCAAAAACTGTGTAATGGACGTTGAGACCGCTGTGGCATCCGGAAAGCTATGCTGCTCAGGGAAGCGACAGCAATCTTCAATTATGAAACCGTCATCCTGCCTCAGGTATTTTTCCGCTAACCTATCAGCGGTCACTAAGCTCGTAGCAGCTTATTGAATATTGATATGGAAAACAACGGTGAGAACACTCAGAAATAATACAGACAAGGCAAAGACATTATATTATTTATATATATATATTATATATATAATATATAATTACATATTCATTTATTCATTCATTATATGCATTTATATAGTGCCTCTTCAAGGGGACTACTCAGAGGCGCTCCCAACCTCAGCGTGGCCAAATAAAACTGTCTTAAGATGAGAGAGGAAAGTCTGAGAAGGATTTTTACAAAGAGAGCTGAGGGTCAGAGGAAGACCATTCCAGGTAGAGGGTCCTACCATAATTATTTAGTATATAAATAAATAATTTGTGAAATAATTAGCAATTTTTATCTGTCTTGTATGCTAAATTTTTTTATATGTTTTTGGGAGCAAAATCACTAACCAGTACAAGCCAATTTGAAGTAAAATACGCGTACTCGCTGTATTTTGATTAATCTAAGGAATATGAAATTATCTTTATAATGAACAAAACTAATAATTGAACTATTTAATGAATTTGTACAATTTGTCATTTTGTCCTTAATTAAGTAGTATATATCGTCAACTGTCTTCCATTCGAGAAGTAGATTGTAACCGCACAAACGACAAATTCCATCCATTTCTCTTACTTGTCTCTCACAAAACTGGATTGCATGACCATTCAGACCACTGCATTGTCATTTTCCTAATGTGCATTTGTGCATTCTTTACATTATAAGACTTGCACGGGTAGAGTAGACACAACACAGATTCCAAACAAACTCCTGACAGAACGGTAACCGCCCGCTATTCCGAAGGCCCACTATTCCGAATATCCACTATATTTTGTTTGCTATCCTTGGTGGTTAGGGTTACAGTGGGTTAGGGTTTGGGTAGGGTGGGTTAGGGTTGGTGGGTTAGGATTAAGTTTAGGGTTATGGTTAGGGTTGGGGAGGGTTATGGTTATGGTTGGGGTGGGTTAGGTCTAGGGTTATGGTTAGGGTTGGGGTGAGTTAGGGTTATAGTTAGGTTTAGGGTTAGGTTTAGGGTTCAGAATAGTGGACCTTCGAAACAGTGGACCCTCGGAATAGTGGACCCAAACCGACAGAACACCTGACTCAACTCTCCAGATTCAGGGAACTTCCGCATTGCCACAAACCCATAATGCTATACACACAACAGCAGCAGCAGCAGCAGCAGCAGCAGCAGCAGCAGCCAAGTGGGACAATCCCTGCAGTCATTCAATTGTGATATTTTTAAAATGATAGTCGTTTTGACAGTGAGTACATATTAAACATTTCACATACCACACACATCCATTGAAGCAATGTCTAACAAGAGCAGATACTAATCAATTTCAAATGGGATTCTGTCACACCAATATTGACAATATTAAACACTAATTAATTGGAAAGTGGCTGCTTAACAGCAATAACATTCTCAGCTTCTAGTAAGGAAAAAATATCAGATTTCTCATACGAGTTTTCCAGCGTCTTATGAACCATCGTGTCACTGCCTAGATTGAGCATTTGGTACTGCATGATTTTGTCACAAATAAGGGAGGAAATAGGTATGAAAGTGCAAATCCGACCTTTTATGGTTTAAAAAAAAAAAATTTCCACAGAAATTCGAAGAAATGGAGTAAAAACCAATGAAATTTAAGCTTCATCAAAATTTGAAATATTTCTCTGATAGAATGAACACCAAACTGGTAAATGCATTTTTCTGTCATTTTGTATTACGAAGGCAGCAACCAATTCAATTTAATTAGTTGAGTGCTAGCTTTAATTCTAATTAAATACTTCTATTAACAGTGCTAATTAAATATTGTAATTCTAATTCTGAAATTAGAACCACTGCCAATTCTAATTAATTAGAACTTAACAAGATCTTAATTACTCATCACTGCAACTAGACAGCTTTGAAGGCAGCTGCTGGTAGAACTATATGCTGTGGTCACCGACCCATTTTTATTATTATAACAGAACTTTCCATGGCAGGACCAGCATTCTCTCAGCAGTCTCCTTGAATAATAACTAGCACAATAGGCTATATTAATACAGCAGTTTAACAGTATGTCAGATATCTTCAACATCAGTTACTTGAAGCTGCTATTCTAAACTAAATCAGATGCATAGCTTACCAACCCAGGACTCCCAATTTCATCTGAAATTGTACAGAAAGGCATAACTGGAGTTGAAACCCAGACCCTACCATATCACATCACTTGTCAAAATATTTCATAGGTCTTACCACTGCGCTGATTCAACTGCATGCTATTGCCCTCCGCATTTCTCTGGTCGTACATGTCCTCATCACTCGGCTGGCTGCTATCGCTCGCACACTCCACATCCTGCTGTCCAAGCGATCCGCATAATAATCCCACTGGTTTTCGTTCCTCCGGATCCGGAACGCCCGGTTCCAGCATCCGACCCGAAAGCTCCTCCATGCTTCCGCCGGATGCCTCTTCCATTGCGATGTGGCTCGAAAGATCCAATATCAACAGAGATCCTTCCGCAATCGGTTTCTCCGACTGTCCACTTCCGCCAGCGACTAAATACTTCGACGTTTCTTCCTCGGGTGCTACCGCCGCCGCCGCAGAAGTGTCCTTGGCCGTCTGACCACCTTCCTCCGAAGTCACATTCTCCAGGATGAAAGCCGCACTTTCGCCGTTAAGTTTCGACTCGTCAACCTCTTCCTTGATCTGGATCTGAATATCGACGGACATCCTGGCGCCAACCGAAGAAGCCGGCAAGTTCCTCAGCTTTGGTCACCGCTTCAGAAATCTAGTTAAAAGCAAACACAATTATTCAGTATATTTTTTTGCTTCCTTGTCAAGCAAGTGCACATCTCTATTCCGCATAAACACGTATCTGTTACTTCCTTTTGAAATAATAACCTAAAAACAAATGCATCACATGTTAAACTAAATGCACTATCTGTTATAGAAATCATATTAAATGTATACATATAAAACTAGACACTGGTAGAACCAGAACATGAAGACAACATGTATTTAACAACATCAACATAAGTAAACACTCACTTTCGCATGTTTCTTAATTTAAAAACTGTTCATTGCACACAACTTGCAACGAAAGTCAGACACAGAACTTTCTGCTCTCATCACTTATGTATACAAACACAAATATAATTGGGAGGAAAAATGAAGGGACAACTGTATCATTGCTTTTCTTGTGAAATGAACATTTCACCAATCCATGGCAGCCACGTTATTTCATCAGCACAAAGTCAGCTCTCTTTCATTATTACAGGTCACAATAATACCCTCGGGCCAGTCATTAGAGCATACTAAGCTCTCCCTTTCTCTCTCCTTAACAATTACAACCCAATTACAAGCTAGAATAAACGTCATCCAATCACAGGCAGATTATTTTGGCCAGCAATTTGGAATAATGATTCCACCAATTTACCCAACTCACACGCCAAGTCCATGCAAGAGAGTTTTAGATTTACCCTCTGCCCTCCCCCCCCATGCATTTAAAACCCTGACTGGTATGATGGTGAATTATCTGCTGAATCAAATCGTGAAGCTGCATTAGACCACTTGCCATATATAATATATAAATCCACTCTTATTAAACCAGCCAGCTTTCGTTTTGACAGCATATTTTATTACCGGTAATATTGCTGTTGTTGTTTAACCCACGCTATCCTATTTTTACTCCACTGATAAATAGATATCCTGTTTGTCCTCAACTATGTTTCTGCATGTAGTTCAGTAATCTGTTTGGTTTAAGTGCAGGCAAAAACACCAAATCATTTTAAGGGCAGGGAAAAACACCAAATCAACAGGTTGAAATATGCTAGCCCAGGTCCACCCAGGAGATGGCTAGTATATGACCTGGGAAAGGGGTATTTCACCTAGGATACAATCATGTTCACATAGCCTTTAGAAATGCCGATTAATCACAAATAAAATTAAAATCAGGGCTCACCTCGATATCTTACAGCAAGTCAAGTTTCATTCAATCTAAGAATAGTTAGGTGAGGTCATGTAATCACCAATCACTACTAACACAGTTTTGCACTTCTATTATGTCAAGCACAGTCTTCAGAGACATTTTACAAGGTCTGAGAGAGATCATTAAAGATTAGACTTGGGCCAGCTCTGAGGTAGACTTAAGAATGAAGTTTTAGCAACTTTATTTTAATAGACTTGACAAGAGGATGGATGAATGGTCAGTCCTCTCCCCGCCTCTCCATCCTCCCACCGACAATGTACGGTCGGTGTACTCGTAATAGCTGAATTGGTCAGGGGGCATAGACGGAACATAAATCCCAAAACAAATTTTTGTGCTGGTGGGATCTGAACCCCAACCTCTTGATGAACAGCCCAGCATGTTAACCACAACACCAACGCACATACCAACTGAACTGAAAACAAAACCAGCAACACCCAACAGCTGCACACCCATTCCATACAGCTTGTATGATTCAAAACCAAATCGTCATCAGACTGAGCAACCCCTTCTCCTCACCAGTTGCATGACTAAAAACAATCTGTTCGGTTTAAATCCTGATAAACCAACTAGGGATGTACAGAATAGGTGATTACCAGAGCTATTCGGCCTAATATGAACAATGGAACCAACTATTCAGCTGAATACAAAACAATGGAACCAACTATTCGGCTGAATACAAACAATGCAACCAGCTATTTGGCTGAATACAAACAATGGAACCAACTATTCGGCTGAATACAAACAATGGAACCAACTATGCGGCTGAATACAAACCATGGAACCAACTATTCCTCTGAATACAAACAATGGAATCAACTATTCGGCTGAATACAAACAATGGAACCAACTATTCCACTGAATACAAACAATGAAACGAACTATTCAGCCAAATAGGAACAGTGTACAAATAGGTCTACCAACAACCTTCAAAATTTCAAATGTAAACAAAAGTTTCAGTTCGGTAAACTTAGTACATAAACTAAAAGTAAACAGTTAAAATTTTATATAATTAATGTATTGTAATTATATAATTAATGTATTGTAATTATATAATTAATGTGTTGTAATTATATAATTAATGTATTGTAATTATATAATTAATGTATTGTAATTATATAATTAATGTATTGTAATTTTTGAATCCCTCTGCCAGTTTGTGCACACCCGCTATAGAAGCCATGCTACCATATTCACTGGATTGGCAAGACTTAAATACAATTTACAATACACATGCTTTGAACCTGAGTGTGACGATGAAAGCCTGACATACCACTGACGCTCAATTTAAACATGTCACATCCATGAATGTTAATGAGACCCTGCTAGGTCAAAGAGATGAGGGATACTAATCATCCGTGAATTTATTCTCAGGAGGAAGACCTGTCACCAGACCATGCACACACACACACACCCGCAACATGACACTATGTCCAACACACATTCAGCCTCATTTGCTTAAACACCTTTGCTCCGACAATCACTCATTAAATACAAGACACCAGCAGATCGTCCCAGTTCAGCATTTAATTCAGGACAATGAACACAGAACGAAGCAGGCAACCGGCAACAGCATAGGACAAACAATAACAACTTAAACCAACTGATACACAATGTGTCAAAAGCTGTAAAAGCACATCACGTGACTGATATTTGTAACAACATAGGACAGGACGTAACAAAGCTTCAACGAGGATGACTTTTCCTCAGTATTAATAATACGCACTAAATATATTATTGTAACAACTTTAAACTCTTATCCTCTATGTGCAATGGCATGAGCAATGGCAATTGTTACAGTGACCCCTCAAGATTTCTACTCAGAAGCGCTCCCGACTTCAGCGTGGACAGTGAATCAGAGAGTCACGCCGAAGAGCATGAGCAATGGCAAGTGAAGGACTTGCCCAAGGTCCCTACGAGGTGGCTAGAGATGGATTTGAACCTGCAACCCTCCGGCTGCAAGGCAACAAACATATCCACTACAACACCGCGCCCTACAAATATATAGGTATACCGGAGTGCATCTTTGTCAACAGGTTCAAACAAAGAATATACTTACTTACTTACTTAAAAGAGACCTTTGAAAGAATTGAATAAATCTGGGCCAACCACAACACCAAAAGTGTGGCTGTTGACATGTATACTAAATCACAGATCAGTGATTGCCAGTGTGTACCAGAATGCACCAACGCATATTACACCTACAACATTATCACCTGTTTCAGCACACAACACGTAGTCATATCGAGAGAATGTGTTTCCAGGCGAACCAAGACCACTCCGTTACCACTTTCCGCTACCACTTTCCGTTACCACATTCCGTTCTGCGCACGTTTCTACCCATCAGTACAGCGTAAGTTTCCCAAACATCGTCTTGTCATTTCGCGACACATGCCACGCCGTTCACATTCTCCCAACGCCTGAAACACAGCTCACGCCGCACACTGAGTCAGCATCAGCAGGGCGGCCCACGTCAGTCTACATCTATGGTCTACATGATCACAGCGAAAATAACTTAAACAAAAGAAAACTTACCACGTACTGTTCGCACGCCTGACATGGCAACTGACGACAGTTCAATTCATATACGCAGCAGCAGAGGATGAAACACAACAACGAAGAAGAAGAAGATGAAGATGCGACTCTCCTCAACACCGTCTTCACCAATGCGTAAACGTCTCGGTTCGTCTCTCACCCGTCTCTCTGTCTACCTCCGTCCGTCCGTCTCTGCCAGTCTGTGTGCCCCTGTGCTGCTGCTGCTGCTGCTGCTGCTGCTGGTGATGCTCTGGGTTCTTTATCGCCGGCTACAGCGGCTGCACACACTGCGGAGTCACACGCAGTGGCGCAGACGCACCACCACAATATCTCGACCGACAGTTGCGTATGTGTGTGTGTGTGTGTGGGTGCGTACGTACGTGCGTCTGTTTGGGGTCTACATGGCAAGGAGGGTCGGGAGGGGGAGGGGGAGGATGGGGCGTCTGAAGCGCGCGCTCTCTCATGCACGGCCGTTCTCTCGCTGACGCATTCCAACAAATGGAACCGGCCACGCATAAGCACTAGGCCAGAACTAACTACGGCTGGCTGCTCTCATAGTAAGACCTCCACCATCCCATCCTCCATCTTCTCCTCCTCAGCATCCTCATCCTCTCTTCATCATCATCCTTCTCCTCCCCTCTTCTTCATCTGTGCCTGGCTCGGCTGGCTGCTGCTGATGATGATGCAGGGAGGCTGTGAAGCGAAAGCAGGGCTCAAGGCTCGAACGCACCCGCCTGCTCCCTCTCTGTCTATCTCTGTCTATCTCTGTCTCGGTCTCTCTCTGTATGTCTTTCTCTCTGTCTGTCTGTCTGTCTGTCTGTCTCTCCCGCCCTCCCTCTGCCTCCCTTCTTGGTGCTCTCCGTCTAGCTGAGAGAGGAAACTGAGACACTTTGTATTTCTGTCGTATCCATTCCTTTATCCCCGGCTCCTTCGCTCACCGGCCGTCACTGGCTGGCTGCTGATGCAGGTCACTGCATCGCTAATTCCGTTCCTATGGCAACCGGCAGTGCATGGTTGGATGGTTGGTTGGCAGCGATCACCTCCTGTTTCCTCAGCCTTGCATCGACCAGCGGCGCGTGTGTGTCAATGCGTCGGTGCGCACGTAGGACTCCGCTGACCAAGACCCTTACCTCCCTGCCACCTTCCCTCCCCGCCGCGCCGAACGAGCCGCAGGAGGGAGAGATGAAGGGAAGGAGGGGCAGCTCAACTGAGCCCCCAATGCAGACGATCACGTTACGCCCCACGCATAAACGGCCAACCCGAAATATCGCGGACCGCAATTACGAGAGGTCAGTACAGCAATGTGGGAGGGAGGGGGCATTTTCACCCCTCCCCACCCCCAAGAAGAAAAGCCCTTCGGGTTAGTGCCACGATAACCCGACCCTCTGAAACCAGAGACCGTTCGCCACCATGACAAATGCACCAATGACAGACAGATCGCGTTACAGTAAAATTCATTCAACCACACTACATACAGTACATACTAGATGCAATTTTCAACCAATTAGCCTATACTCTCATTTAATTGATCGGACATAACATACTTGTAACTTGTATAGCGCCTTTATTACTAGAAGCGCCTATAAGTCAAGGCAACATAGCATTTCTAGAGCACCGATTTAGTGAATAGAAAGTCACAGGGCACATACACTATACAGCACGCAGCCCGGCGAATTCAGAAGTCCGGTATGTCTAGCTCCTCGTGTAATTGTCTAATCTGTCGGATCTAATTCGTGATATACTGCGCCCGCACCAGATAGCCTAGAAAATAAATGGGCAAATGAACGAGCAATCAGCACCCGACCTAAATCCATATTAGTTTTGCAGACCAAGTCGATTAGCCACAGGGCTGTGCAAACATTATAGTAACTTTACATCGCATCATGACACAGTAGCAACACAAAATGCTGACGCGACGATAATCCTGAAACTTGTCGATCCTTCCACATGTACCTGATAAGAAATGTTCGCACATTTCCTTTAACAATTTTAGCAGTTCACCTGGAACGCATTGACTTATAACCAGTGGCGTGAAGGACGCGGGGTCAAAATTGTGCATATTGTATATACAACTTTAACTATAAACTTAAAAAACTAGATACGAAATAAAATAATAAATAAAACTTTTTTTTACAAGATAGCGGAGTCCAATTATACCAATTAAATAACATAAAAAAACACATAATTGAAAAATCGCAGCAAACCTCTTTTTCACGCTCAACGGAAGACGCCATGTACAAATTACGTCATCAAAAAGCTATTTATAGCTCATCGTCATTAAGCCATGTGCACTAAGTTTAAAACAATTATTTTATAAAAGGTTAATGTGACAAGCTAAAATAGCGCACTGTACTCTTAATGATTGTAATTCATGTGCCTTCGAAGATTTTTATTTGCAATTTTGCATACTGCAACACGAAACTGATATTTCTTACACCGTTGCTAATTTAATTACAAAGTCGAGAGAAATGATTATCTCCTGTCGTCAGAATGTGGATGCTCCAGAACTCATTACAGTTTATTTATTATTTTTTTTCCTCAACCAAAACAACACACAAACATGATACAATTATGGCAGTGAATAATACATTAACATGAATTTGGTGAAGAGGGGGAGACCCAGAAGGGATGTAAAATCCCGCTAATAGGGCCACCCATAATTCATGTAAAATATAAAAGAAAAAACATGACAGAACATTCAATATTGATGGACTACAAAGAGTAACGTCAATAAATATACTTGGAGTGACCATTAACTCTGATCTTCGAGTCACCTGTCATGTAGACAATGTAGTTTCATCTTGCGCCGGGTCGCTTCATGCCCTGCGAACATTGAGAGCTCATGGACTATCACCTGATGCTCTTCATACAGTTACAAGAGCAACTACTGTTTCCAGAATGATGTATGCTGCTCCTGCGTGGTGGGGCTTTACTACTGCTCAGGACCGAGCCAGGATCGAGCGCCTATTATCAAGAGTCCGTCGATCAGGGTACTTGCCAAATGACTCGCCTTCTGCGACTGAAATGGTTGATCTTGCGGATGCTCGTCTTCTAACTGCCGTTTCCAGAAATGTCTTCCATGTTCTTCGACCGCTTTTTCCACCGGTTGCTCATCGTCCCTATCAATTGAGGCCATGCCCTCACAACTTTGTATTGCCAACCAAAGATGACAGACATTATATTTCTCGGGTTCTGTATAGAAAGGCACCCTATGTTCATTAATTAATTAATTATAATAAATTGTCTAATCGCATTATTGCAGCCTACCCTATATAAACATAGAAACATTCTTTTGTAATTTCTGTCATTTTGTGCTCATCCTAAGACAAATGCAACAGTCAAGGCTAAAGACATTCTATAGGTATTATATTGTATTTGATCAACTGCTTCTTGTACCTGATAGCGGTGTGTCTATCAGTTTTTGTTACCATTAAAACGAATATGATGATAATCTTACTTACGTACTTCACGCATGACGCAACCATAGACTACGATGTACCCCTATCTATTTAGACGTAAGCGAATAATAATTTTATGAGACGTCGTTATAGTCGTCACCAAATTCAAAGTTGGTCTTCGAGTCTGCAAAGCTATGCAGAATAATGCAGCGCCCTTTCAGAATGACCACGCCTCAAGCGCGACTTTAAACTCATAAACACTCTACTAACAGTCCACTGGCTTCATAAACAGCCTGCCAGTCTAGCACAGGCCGTGAGGTCCGGTTAGAGCCCAGAACAGAGCTGTACTATGTCTAAAAGTGTCGAATTCCTGCGTGTTCGTCAGATCGGGTTTCCAATGATCCGAATTAGGCTAAAGGAAGTGCATAAAATTATACATGCCACCTCCTCCGAGTCTCCGACCCAGGCTGACCCATGCATTGCGACTGATTGGTTTATTTTACCATGCCAATTTACTCATGCAAGTAATGAGTGTGAGTGAGTGAGTGAGTGAGTGAGTGAGTGAGTGAATGAACGAGCGAGCAAGCGAGCAAGCGAGCGAGGGAGGGATGGAGGGAGAGAGGGATGGAGAGATTTGGGTAATATTTGCTCGGGCCCAAAAGTTGATGACCTTTTTAGTCCATGGTCTTAAATCTCGGCAAAAAATACAAATTTTCCCGGCCAAAAAGTTGATGACCTTTTTGTTTTAGTCCATGGTCTGAAATCTCGGCAAAACTACAAATTTTCCCGGCCAAAAAGTTGATGACCTTTTTAGTCCATGGTCTGAAATCTCGGCAAAAAATAAAAATTTTCCCGGCCAAAAAGTTGATGACCTTTTTTAGTCATTCGTAAGTTTCGCGTTCGTGCAAAGAACCATGTTCCAAACAAACTTCTGAGTCTGCGCCTTCTTGGGGGAGGGGGAGGGCTAAGCCCGAGAAAATATATCATTTACACGGTAAAAATGACTCGGTGTCTTCTTGGCCCTCTTGGGAGGGGCTTAGCCTCCCCCTAACCCCTGATAAACTCCGCCCATGATTATTATTTTTTTAATTTTATTATTATTACTTAACGATTATGAATTCACTTTTGCATGCAGAACTCTATACAAGTTACAAGTTGCAGGCTACAGGAAATCATGAGCATATCAACATCCTCATAGACCTCATGAAATTATAATACAGCAACGCCTGGACAGTATTTGCATTGTACTGGCTTTATAGGCTATTAGGCTGTTATACTGAACAGTGCCTTCGCGCATCATTGAACTTCATAAAATGTCTTACATGTGTTGAGAGCCTGTGTAGCTCGGTCAGTCATTACCATTAACGCTGCAATGAGAATAACCCTAGCCTCCCCCGCCCGCTCCCCCCACCCCCATCCCCACTTCACAGTTTATTTATTCTACGAATGTAGTTCCGCTTCTCTTCTGTTTTAGACTCAAGCGCAATTTACGCAGACGTACTTAAAGGCACTGAGCAGGACTCAGCAGTATACAACGACACGGAAGCCAACATCCAGACCGACAGACGAGAACACACACATACACGCACATGCACATGCACAGATACGCACACATGCACACACGCTCTCTCTCTCTCTCTCTCTCTCTCTCTCTCTCTCTCTCTCTCTCTCTCTCTCTCTCTCTCTCTCACACACACACACACACACACACACACACACACACACAAACACACACACACACGCACACATACACGCGCGCGCGCACAAACACACGCACGCACACTCAGACACATAGACACAAACACACACATACAAGCACACATACAGTAACAGATTAACTGCAGCAAGCAAAGATAAACGCAGTGGAACAGGCAAGCTCATACGGAACAAGTATGCAGTAATATTCAACGGTTTTGCGTCAGCGCATCAGCCACCCTAGATTGGTCCCGACCTAACACATGAAAGGAGTTCTTGTTGTTTTCCTCCTTCCTGGGAATCTGCTCATCTCAAGGACGATCGATCTTCTCAAGGCGGATGGCTTCATAACAGAGCGCTATATGAAAAATTAACATCAGACTCTGAGTGATTTTCCACTGGTCAAGTTCAGAGTTCAGACCGTTCTGCCGCATCAATGCTCAGATGATGATGATTATGTGGGTCCGTGTGTGTCCGTGTGTGTGTGTGCGTGTGTGTGTGTGAGTGTGTGTGTCCACGACGAAAGCATGTTTGGAGACGACAGGAACGCATTGAAACTTAGCCACGATTGTTTAAAATTCTGTATATAACATAGATCTAGCGGAGCTGAAGTCACAGATGCGCTATGTGCTATTCAAGTGACAATACTTATTCCCTGTGGTTCAATAAAGTACATACCTACTTACTTACACTGAATTGTTTTCAAAAAGAGGCGATAGAATCACAGACATCTTGTTCTCCGTAACGAATGCCCATACAATGCAGTTTCCAAAAGACGAAAAATGACCTCGCGAATCTGACAACTGTAAAGTGTTCAAGACCGAGACTTATACAGAAGCTTGTCTCGAGACCGCCTATAGACTTGTTGCCATGACTAAAGATGCCCCCCTCCTTTATCCAGACTCATGACTGGCACTGTCAGAGCGCGAACTGTAGTGTAGTTCCCAGTATAGCTCGTCTTGCAACCTGATTAAAATCCGATTGAGTTCAATTATATTATTGCTGTAATTCTCCTGGCAGTCAGTAGCTGGCTGAATGTGTTGCTAATAGACGAGCCATATGATACACTTCAGCGCTAAGAATGCTTCAGCGAGTCTTTTATTCTCACTTTCATTCGCCAGGAGGCGTAACAAACGACGCGACTAAGACCTGCCAAGCCCTCTCAACGCACGCTAATAATAATATATAATATTATTATTAATCTTAGATCATACCTCACTCAATCTCTTTCCACAGCTAACTAACTTACGGTTTATTAAAATTAAAGGCTGAGAGTAAAAACAATAAAGACGGATCATAACTACCACCTATATTTATCGAATAGAGTCATGTGGAAAATATTTATCGAATAAAGTCATGCGGAAAATAATTCCAAATCGTCATCGCCAACTTTCGCTATCAATACATCAGACGTAGGCTACAAGTGTCGGCCGTTGTAGTTTTGATGTGACCCGTGCACATTTAATAATGACCCCGGTGGCGTAGCCAAGAGGGGTTTGGGGTTAAACCCCCATTGGCTTAGGAAAAAGTTTTTAAAGGTTATTTATCCACTTAAATAAGAAAAACAAAACAATTGCTTGCAGTAACAATTGTTTTTCTTACTCAATTCCCTTTTCTACTTTATTGTCTTTTTATTTACTGTAATACTGTTGGGTTGGTGTTAGGAAGGGCATCCGACCAGGCCATAAAACTACCAACCCCACCCCAATAATAAATTCCTGGCTATGCCACTGAATGACGCTGCAAAACTCTTACTTTGGACCATGAAAGACCCACACACAAACACACAGAGACACACAGAGACACACGGAGACACGCACACACACACACACACACACACACACACACACACACACAGATATCAACAGCATCCTAGGTCAGAAAAGCGAGTCAACTGTTGCGCCGCCAAAGATCGCCCTACAAGCAGACGGTCGATGACTGAGTCCGTACTCACAATGACGGTTCAGGCGGAACTCACGACCAGCAGCTGCTGCTGTATCCAACTTCGGTTCGGTTAAAAGATGGTGACGATCGTACACATCCGCTCGTTTTAAACACACAAAACGAGATCACAGTACGTCTGCAACCGTTTTGGCTAAACTGTGCCGACCCGCTCGATCGGTCGGTCGGTCGGTCGGTCTGTGGGTCGGTAGGTCGGGCGGTCGCGCTGGAAACCCTCCCTAACACGGTCCGAATGAGATAAACTGTTATCGTAGTCGAATGACTGAGTGGCTGAGTGAGTGAGTAGCTGGTGTGCGTCGAGCGGCGATAGCACGGCAGTTCAGGCGCACGAGGAGAGGTCGTCGGCTGAGCCGCCGCCGGCACGCTTGGCCGATGAACTGTTGGCGCGCAGGAGACCGGAGAGTCAGACAGAGACAGACAGGGAGACAGAGAGGGAGACAGAGAGGCAGAGAGAGCGTCAATCGACACGCCAGTTTATCAGAGTGTGGACTTTAGATTCCATTAAGTAGATTATCGCGACCGGAGATGTCACGTGGTCGTGCCCGCTTTGCACGACCGGCAGCGAGAGAGACAGACAGGTTCACTCACACACTCACACACACACACGCACGCATACATACAATGATGCACAAGTGGATACATGCAAGCGCTAATGTATGTGTGAGCGTACGTGCATGCGTGCGCGCGTGCATACATACATAATACCTACATAAGTATGCATGTACAATGCATTCATAGGCTTATACATTCATGCGTACATACATACATACATGCGTGTATACATACATACATACATACATACATACATACATACATACATACATACATACATACATACATACATACATACATACATACATACATACATACATACATACATACATACATACATACATACATACATACATACATACATACAAACATACATACATACATACATACATACATACATACATACATACATACATACATACATACATACATACATACATACATACATACATACATACATACATACATACATACATACTGTAACATACACATACATGTATGCACACCAATCTGCATTTCTGTTTGTTTGACTGACTGACTGACTGACTGACTGAATCCGGGTTCTGGCGTGACCCGAAGAGAAGCACCATGAAGCTGTGCGCATTCTGTATATAGCTTTGGCTAGAAATGATAGTGACACTTGTTGGACGTACTAAAACCCACCCGGATCTTGCACGGCCTCCCCTCCTACCTCCACCCATTTCGTGCACCCCGCCCCAACTCGCATGATTACTGATGAAACAGAAAGGCCTTATTTGCCTCCGAAAGCGATTCGCCCTTTATGACGCAGTCACGATGTCGTATCCCGTCGCGATAAGAAGTCAGTAATTGACGAAGCATAAAGTCATCATCATCGTCATCGTCATTGTCATCGTCATCATATCGTCTTCATCATCGTCGACGTCGTTGTCATCATCATCGTCGTCGTCGTCGCCGTCGTCCCCACCACCACTACCACCACCAACACCACCACCATTATCGTCACACCAAAATGATTCACCGTCCAATTATGTCTGCTACACTTGACTAAATGTCTTTGCCTAATAATTGTACAAATGCAAATAAATTTATTATTGTCATGTTTCCGCTTTCGGTGTTTCGTCGCAAACATCTTGCGAGTTATCTGCTCTTCGTGCTTTCTTCCGTGTAGTATAGATTAATTTTGCACAATATAGAGTCAACACACATCTAATTAATTCATTAATTCATTCATTCGTCCATCCATCCATCCATCCATCCATCCATCCATCCATCCATCCATCCATCCATCCATCCATCCATCCATCCATCCATCCATCCATCCATCCATCCATCCATCCATCCATCCATCCATCCATCCATCCATCCATCCATCCATCCATCCATCCATCCATCCATCCATCCATCCATCCATCCATCCATCCATCCATCCATCCATCCATCCATCCATCCATCCATCCATCCATCCATCCATCCATCCATCCATCCATCCATCCATCCATCCATCCATCCATCCATCCATCCATCCATCCATCCATCCATCCATCCATCCATCCATCCATCCATCCATCCATCCATCCATCCATCCATCCATCCATCCATCCATCCATCCATCCATCCATCCATCCATCCATCCATCCATCCATCCATCCATCCATCCATCCATCCATCCATCCATCCATCCATGCCAATCTGCAGAATTTTTCAACACCACGCGTATTGGAGACGCGCCTATACCGTCGCTTTATAAAAATCAGTTCTCACTTGCGCGTTCATTGTTTGCTCCGTTTCGATTCTCCAGAACTATCACCTAAATTCTAAATATTCTTAATTCTGTTGTCTAGAACTCTAGAACATTCTGTTGTGCAGCCAGCGTATACGCACCATTTAGAACATTTTAGTCGGCTAATTATTTGGTATTTAATGGTCATGAGTTGTAGAATTAGAATATCGACGGTTCGTTAATTCCGTCAACGTTTTATGGGTATCCACTTCTCAAGGGCCGCAGATTAGGCCAACTTATCAAACCATCAACGGACGGACGGACGGACGGACGGACGGACGGACGCGACTATCACGTGCCATGCTGCTTGTCATAAATCTGTCATGACTCATTTTACGATTTGCATAATTATTCAAATTTATTCACGGTCTCGAGTGAAGGAGCTGATATCATAGAAATATTTAAACTGCTGAGTGATTGTGTTGGGTGGACGATGATGGTGGTGATGATGATGATTGATGATTATGTTGATGATGATGATGATGATGATGATGATGATGATGATGATGATGAGACGGTTCGGTTCAATGGTGCTATCAGCCAAGTGGAACGGGTGGAGCGAAGCTATCTCAGTCTGTCTCCATCTTCTTAGTATGCGCTCCTGCCTGTCTGGTCTGTACGAATGTATGTGTGTGAGAGAGAGAGAGAGAGAGAGAGAGAGAGAGAGAGAGAGAGAGAGAGAGAGAGAGAGAGAGAGAGAGAGAGAGAGAGAGAGAGAGAGAGAGAGAGAGAGAGAGAGAGAGAGAGAGAGAGAGAGAGAGGCAGTTTGTCCCTAAACCCACCTTTGTTTCTCAGCACGTGTTCCTGTCTGCCTGTCCCGTCTGTGTGTGTCAGTGGCGTAGCCAGTTATTTTTTCATGGGGAGGGGCAGTGGGGTGGCAGCTTAAAATGATGGGGTGGCTACCGATGGCAATTAAAGCGTGCATCGGCATCGGTATATTGCCATAGACTATGTATTTTTAGATTTTGGATGTATTACAGTATTGTACATAATACGCATGTAAGCCTCACTAGCTTGTCTGTCCCACAGTGCACTATAGTGGCCTGTCCCACTTTCCCATCACCCACCCTATAAGAAGTTGTACAGGAAGTTGTATAAAAAATAAAATAAGTCAGAAATTATATAACATTCTTTAATTCTTTATCACTCGTAAAAGTAAAAAGTGAAACAAACGCAGGGATTGGGGGGGGGGGGGCAGCTGGGGGCAGCCCTTTCATTTGGGGGGCGGCTGCCCCACTTGCCCCCCGTAGTTACGCCACTGGTGTGTGTCTCTCTCTCTCTCTCTCTCTCTCTCTCTCTCTCTCTCTCTCTCTCTCTCTCTCTCTCTCTCTCTCTGCATGTGTACCCCTGTGTGTGTCTCTGTCTGATTGTCTTTCTCTGCCGTGGTCTCTGTGTATACCTGCCTGTCTCACTCGCTCTCTTTCGCTTCTATCTGTCATTTCTCATATATATATGATATACATATATATATATTTATATTCGTATGCATCCCTCTTCTTATCCACAAGGAATTTATTACTCATTATAATAATAAATTACTTATGAACGATAATAACCATCATGACCATATATAATCGCATAAAATATCGGAAACATCCAAATATATCTTCGGAATGACGGTATAGTATACTACGGTGTATCTATCACTCATGTCATGAGTTACACCAGCGGTTCCCAACCCGCGGCCCGCGGGCCAAAAGTGGCCCGCCAGGTTTAAAAAAATGGCCCTCATCTCTCAAATAACTAAAAAAATTATATGAAAAAATTGACAATTTGGACAGAATAGAACACGTAATAATTGTTCATTACAAATTATTTATTTTGACATCTATAAATAACATAAAACATTCTATTTTGAATCAATTATAACAATTTTGTATGCTTTTAGTTAATTATTAACTTTAGCCTTGTGGACCCTAATGTCCTTCAACTAAGAAAAAGTGGCCCTCGTGCACATGTCTTCCAACTTAGAAAAAGTGGCCCTAAAGTCAAGAAAGGTTGGGAACCACTGAGTTACACTTTCGTAATAACTGTAATTATTCACTTAGAACCTACACACACCCATGCATCAATATTCTCATATAGAAATGAATAGGTGCATTCTGTCCCTTGTAAGGTTAAAATGTGTGATAAATGGGTGTGCAAGGAATTGCCCAAATTAGCAGGTAGGCTATAGGCAGGTTTACGCAATACGCATGCCAAACTCTTCAACACATCTTAGATTATGAGCGTGTGCATGTGCAGGCCTATGATTGTGTCTGTGTGCATTAAATGAATTAATTAATAAAGTTTTCTATAGTTGAGAATTGTTTTAGCATTTGCTTGTGTTTTATTATTAACTGCGCATGCCGTAGATTTAATAATTTCTGTTGCTTGCTATAGTAAACGGGCGTAACCCAGGCTATTGGTCGTGTAGGCCTATAGTCCTATTGATCCTATTGTTGTTAATCTGTTGTTTCCAACCGTACTTGTATTTTTTAAAAATTTTTTATGTCATTATTGTTATCACATGGGGGAGGATGGTTCAGTACGTCCTCGTCGTCTCCCCCGGGCACAACAGGACTCGGTCCTGTCTATACCCCGCAGTCGATCGAGTCGTGGGCTACGATCGACTTGGCTCGTGCGACGATCGACTCGATCGACTTCGTCGACTCGCCGACCTCTCGACGACTCGATCGACTTGGCTCGGCCGACGATCGACTCGATCGACTTTGTCGACTCGCCGACCTTTCCACGACTCGATCGACTTGGCTCGGCCGGCGATCGACTCGATCGACTTCGAGTCGACTTGACCTAGTTTTGTCTCTTACTCACCATCTGCAGTTATATGATCTTAAAAGAAAATTATACGATAGTAGATCTGTCATAAATCTGTGTGACGTAACAATAAGCCTAATTTCGTATTCTCAGTGAATTTATAGATTTGCACTGTACTTGTAGTGACGTCACAATAGGCCTCGTTTTAGGTTATGTAAATGAATCTCAATAATTATTACGGTAAATCTGTGTAATAATCGAAGTTAGTCACAATAGGCCTAGTTTATACTCTCAAAATGTACGCCTACTTCTATAATAACAGATCATTATCATAATCGAAGTTAGCCACAATAGGACTATTCATTCTCAAAATGAATTTCTTTAATAGTAGGTCTGTATCATGATCCAGGTGACGTCACAATGGGTCTAGTTTTATATTCTCAAACTGAACGTATGGTAATAGATTTTATCATAATCAGAGTGATGTTGCATTTATAAACAGCCCCAGTTTTGTATTATGTAAATGAAATAATATGACAGCAGATCTGTATTATTGTAAACTTTTGCCCCCTTGATGTCGTCGCTATCTCATCGAAGGGGGACGCCGAGGGAGCAATGGATGGATGATTATGAAGAGGCGTTGTAGCTTGATAATCTAGAGAGTCAGAATTCGGAATAGGTTGCAAAACGGAATGGTTCATTGAATAGGAGTCGTATATTTCAGAGTTAGCGGTTATTCTACCAGGACGCCGCTCGAGTGGAATAAAGGACATATCGTCGCCGGTTCTCTGTCCGAGAACGCCCGCCGCCAGGGGTCGGGCTGGGTCCGACTGCTCCCTGCCGTAGTCTGCTTCTAATTGGCCTGACACCACGCTAGCGTGCCACAACTGCATGAGTCCTACTCGGGCATCCGCTCGGGCCTCGTCGTCCGCCGCGGTTGTAATTATAGTTTCCCTCTGATCCCGTGTGAATGCGTCTTCTGCTCGATCGCAGGCGGAGTTATTAATGTTCGAGTACACGTGGGCAGTATTAAGGGTTGAATCATGGGAGGAATGTTTTTGTTGGGTTGCCATTTTATCTTGCATCAGTTCACCAACAAACAACACACAAAGATTCGCAAACTTAATCACCACTCGCAGTGTATTATCATTAAAGTAAAATCGCAAACAAACTGTCCGATTCAACTAAAATTACTAAAACCGGCCATATGACAACGTGTCAGCCATTACAGAACGCAACCAGAAAAAGGAAAGATCTTAATCTTAAAGCGTTAACTATCAGTCGGTCGCTATGGGTAATTAATTGGCGCCCGCTAAATCTCGGCGGTTTCCACTATACCGTTTGGCCGTATCACGTGGCACGTGAGCTAAGGGCTGGTCCTTTACACTCTCCCCCACCTACTCAAGTGGTGAAACCACGGGGAAACCAACAAACGGTACTGGACCATTCAAACAACGGTCAACCCCTCTACAAATTTCCATACCTCGGGCCTATATCAAAATACAGCATCCGGCAAATGTAAATCTGGACTACTGGTTCCGCCTACCCAAATGGTGAAACCCGGGAAAACAAACAGTAGATGAACCATTCAAACAACGGTCAACCCCTCTACAAATTTCCATACCTCGGGCCTAAAGCATCCGGCAAATGTCAATTTGGACTACAGGGTCACCGACTGTTCCTACCCATGCACCCAATGTTATAACGCAACTGTAACAAAGCGCTCCAACAGAATGCAGAAACAAACTAACACGAAACAGTAGAATCATCCTTAGCCTGCTACATGATTAACTATCGCACGACCCAGGGTCGTCTGTTTCCTTGCACAATCCTTTAATCAGAAGTTCGGGCAATACAAACACTTATCTAGGTGATTGACATCACCAACACGGTTTCACAACGGTGAATAATACGTTTTTCACAACGGTGAATAACTGGTCAGGGCGTGGTTTATAAACGAAACCGAACAGGAAGAACATGGGGACGGGTTGGTCTGGGGACAGAGTTCAGTTCCTCGTCTCGGACAAGTTCGTCAAGTCCCAAAAGTTCGTCTCGATCAGTAACATCGTTCGAGATCGGCATATCCCAGTCCTTCGGACAGTCTCCCCCAAAGTTTTTCAGTTTGTCCACATAAACCAACTTCGGCTGGGCACGGGTCGACTTCTGTATTCGGTAGAGCACAGGTCCGACGCGCTCCAGAACTTTGTACGGTCCTTCGTAGAACTTGGCCCACTTGGTCTTGATACCGGTGTGTCGACGAGGACAGTAGTACCATACCCATTGGCCAGGTTCGAAAGTTGCGGGTCGAACTCGAAGGTTGTATCGGGCAGTCCGATGCTGCGCGACCTGCTGGAAGTGAGTTCTCACCAGTCGATATGTGTCCTGCATCCGGTGCAGTCGTTGGTCCACAAACTCGTCCACTGTTTGGTCGCTGAGTTCGATTGCCGAGCCATCGCTAAGGACTAGGTCGATGGGCGCGATGACTTCTCGTCCCATAAACAGCAGGTTGGGGCTGAATCCCGTACCCGAATGCTTGGTGGCACGGTACGCAGCCATCACTCCAGGTAAGAGGATGTCCCAGTCCTTCTGACGTTGCGATACCACTTTACCCAGCATACTGTTCAGTGTCCGATGGAATCTTTCCACCATCCCGTTAGTACTTGGTTTGTATGCCGAGGTCCGAATCTTATCGATCTCCAGGCGGCGGCACAAATCTTGGAAGAGGTGCGATTCGAAGCACGGGCCTTGGTCGGAGAGGATTTGACGCGGACAACCATAGCGTGGAAAGAACTGGTCGCAAAGTACTTTCGCGACGGTTCCAGCCTCCTGGTTCCGGATAGGGAACGCTTCTGCCCAGCGTGAGAAATGGTCAATCACCGTCAGGATGTACTTGTGGCCAGCGCTGGACACTGGGTGTGGTCCAGTGATGTCGATCCCAAGTCGATCCATCGGCTCCCCAATTCTCATGTCTTGCAGAAGTCCTTGCTGGGGGGGTTTCTCGCGACGGTACCTCGAACATTCGGTACAGCGGAGCAGTTCGCGTTGCACGTCGTCCTTCCAAAGCGGCCAGTATACGCGATTGCTCAGCTGCGTAGACGTTCGCCTCAGTCCCAGGTGTCCTCCGGTCATTCCGCGATGAGCCAAACGAATCAGGTCTACCCGTCGACTGGGCGGAGGTACGAGCTGCCATCGTTCGATCTCTCCCGAACCGACAGTTAACCAGGTTCGGTGGAGCAGGTCATTTCGGAGAACGAGCTGCGGCCACTGCGACACTAGTATCTTAATCGTTCCGCTTAGGGGACGAACTACTTCGGGCGGCGGTGGGTCTTTGGACGCACGAAGCTGCGCCACTACCCATCCGAGATCCGGGTCGTCGTCTTGCTCTTTCTTTAAAGTCTCTATATCCCAGTCAGCTGGAAGGGATTCTTCAGGTTGGGGAGGAATTCGCGCAGTTCGTACCATCTCCACGTGGTGCGGTCGCCGCGAGAGGGCGTCAGCGTTGAGGTGCGCGGAGCCGGCTCGGTGCTGGATCTCGAAATCGAACTCCTCAATGGTAGTCAGCCACCGGGCTTGTTGACCGATGGGCAGGGGTGTGCGCCGCAACCACTGTAAGGCAGAATGGTCTGTCCTCAACAGGAACCGACGTCCAAGCAGATATGGTCGGAAATTCTTGAGGTAGTAGATGATCGCAAGAAGTTCCCGCCTCGTAACATCATAGTTCCTCTCTGCTGCCGAGCAGAGCCGACTACCATAGCTGATTACTCGCTCCCGGTTCTCTTGTAGTTGCGCGAGCACAGCTCCTATCGAATCTCCCGACGCGTCCGTATCAAGGATGAACATGCCTTCATCCCTAGGCGGCGCCAACACGGGGGCATCAGTTAACTTCTCCTTCAAGTCTGCGAAGGCGGTCTCACACTCGCCGGTCCAACAAAACGGTTGACCCTTCCGCGTCAGCTCGTGCAAGGGTCGGGCAATTTTCGCAAAGTCCGGTACGAATCGCCGGTAGTAGGAGCATAACCCGACGAATGATCGGACTTCTTTCAGGTTCCTCGGGGTCGGCCATTCTCGTACTGCTTGTACTTTGGATGGATCAGTGGCCACTCCTTGTGCACTGATAACATGACCCAAGAACGTCACACTGGTCTGGAGCAAGTGACACTTGGTCGGTTTTAACTTAAGGTTCTCCTTCGTGAGTCTTTGTAAAATTTGCTCCAACCGATCTAGGTGAGTCTCAATGTCTTTGGCAAAGACAATGATGTCGTCCAAGTAGATTAGACATATGGAGAAGTTCAAACCGGCCATGACTAAGTTCATCATGCGAGAGAATGACGCAGGACTGTTGCACAGCCCAAATGGCAGTACACGAAATTGAAAGCTACCTCTTCGAGTCACGAAGGCAGTTTTATGTTTGTCGCGAGGGTGCACAGCTAATTGGTGGTAACCGGCTCGAAGATCGAACGTGCTGAACCACTTGGCGTCGCCGAGGGCATCGATGCTCTCGCTGATCAGCGGCAGAGGGTACGCGTCCTTTCTGGTCTTTAGGTTCACCGCGCGGTAGTCTACACAGAACCTGGCCGTGCCATCTTTCTTGGTAACCATGACCACATTGCTGGCCCACTCCGAAGCGGATGGTTCTATGAGGCCTTGTTGCAACATCGTCTCCACCTGGGCATCGATCTCTGGCAACAAGGTCAGGGGCTGGCGTCGCAGGGGTTGTCGCACCGGGGCCTCGTTCCCAGTATCAATTTCATGTCTAATCACTTCGGTGTATCCCATGTCCCAGTCTCCCGACGAGAAAGCCTGACGATTATCCAGCACAATCTTTCTCAGCCGATCTCTAGCCTCTTGCGGAACGTCGTCAGACACGCTCTGCCATAGAGGGGACAGCAGACTGTCTGAATCGCTAACCGCGTCGACTTCTGTGGTTCGGTTCACCATGGCCGGTCGGTTTTTTCGGTCGTCCTCGGATTTCGACTCCTTTAGCTGAACCTCCTCTAGGTTCCATTGGCTGCCTACTTTCAAACGAATCGTTTGACTCGTTGGATTCATCACTCTGGCCAGTAGATCTGTGGCCCGACCCGGTAGCAGCGTACTGGCTACCAGAATACCAGATTCCAGCACTTGCGACTGTACGGCCCAGAGTCGAGGGTCGTCCTTCATGTTGGGAAGAACAGCAAACACCTCCACATCCAACTCGCTCATAGGTGGCACCTTAACAGTTCTTGCCAACGCAATTTTTCTACACCGCGCAATTCCTGCTACACGAGACAGTGTATAATCTCGTCCCCGTAGTTGAATTGATCGCTCGCGGAAATTCCAATTCGCGTTCTGTTGTTCCAGCCAATTGAGTCCCAGAATCATCTCGCTCAGCTGCTCGGTGACGAGGCACGGAATCTGGAAGATCTGCCCTGCGATTTCACCTTGCACAGTAATCTCGCCCAGCACACGAATGCTGGTGCCATTGGCCGCGTTCAGGAGCTGTCGCGATTCTCGCATGTCTTGAAGGCGTACTAACGAAGCAGGAATTAACGACATCTCGCTTCCTGTGTCAATCAGAGCGAGGATCTTGCGCCCATTTATCCGAAGTGGCAAGTACGCGTTAGTACTTCCTTGGATATATCTTGCGTTAGCTATCCTTTCTCCTTCTCCTTGACCTTGTACGTCTGTCTTTGCTTGTGGACAGTCTTTCCGGAAATGTCCTGACTGCAAGCAGAGAAAGCACCGACCACCACTTCGTCGATTCCTTCGACCTTGCGTCTCTAAATTGTTTCTCGTTCCTCCCTCCGATCTCTGTCGATTTTCCATCGGCACATATCGAGGTTCTACCGAGTGTCTTTCTCTTCCGTCAGATGCTTGCAACGTTGGCCCACACCACCACTGTTCCATCTGCAGTTGACGCTGTTCCATGTTAGCCATTTGCTCCGACAATCTACGAAGCAATTCTTCGCTAGAACTGTCATCTGTTCGGATCGCTTGGATTCGTCCCGATCTACGCTCATGGTCTCCAGTTCTACCTCGAGTTGCTCGATTCGCCTCTAGTCGAATAGCACATCTGCACGCTGCTTCGAGGTTAGTCGGTTCGCGGTCTCTCACGCATAGGGCAAGCTCGGAGTCGTCTATTGCGTCGATGAATGCATCGATGGCGACCATCTCACTCATCTCCGTGGGCGGACCAGCATAGGCCAGCACCATCAGGCGTCGGATGTCTTGCGCTAATTCTTGCAAGGACTCTTCTTTTCTCTGTTTTCGCGCACGAAGTTGCGTACGATATAATGTTGTCTGGTCCGAACATCCATATCTGCTCCTAAGTCGCTTTATCAGATCGCTCGAGGATGACAGACCTGAGGCGTGAAATTCCCACAACAGATGCGCTGCTGGTCCTACCATGGCACACATCAATTGGTTCACCTTTTCGTCCTCGTCCCATCCATTCTGTCTCGAACAGATCTCAAACTTGACTAGAAACGCTTCCAGAGGCGTTTGACCATCAAATTTCTCTAGTTTCAGCCACTGCTTGTGTCTGTCTCTTGGTTGCTTCTTCGTTTCATCCTCCGTACATGATTTCGGTTCGATGGTCGGCTTATATCTCAACCCATCGCCTTCAACTAAAATCACTGGACGAGTTTCTAACGGACTGGTCACCAAGGGACGACTTAACGTTTGTCCGACTTCCGTGCACAGCCCAGGACCATTGCTTACACTTTTTCCACTCTGCTCGCAAATCTCACTGAGATGCCTACACAGTTCTTGTAGTGGTGCTAAAAGGTCTTGCAATTGTCCAGTCTGGGTCGTCGTCGTGTTCTTCTTTAGTCGTGAAGAATTAATGCTAGTTCCATCAACTTCTTCCATTCCCCTTGCGTACTCTTGTTGACATATACTCCTTTTCTTCACTTCACTGCCTCTTAATATCTCGCCTCTCCTTTCATCTTTCCGTTTCTCTATTTCGTCTCTGGTCTCATTATCAACTCTCGAACACCTTTCATTCTCTTCATCATCTTTTAAGCGCAATCTCCAACTTCTGAAATCACTTGTAAGTTTGGGCTGTCCTGTTTCATCCATTTCAACACACCCCACACTTCTGGAATCACTTGTAAACTTTTGCCCCCTTGATGTCGTCGCTATCTCATCGAAGGGGGACGCCGAGGGAGCAATGGATGGATGATTATGAAGAGGCGTTGTAGCTTGATAATCTAGAGAGTCAGAATTCGGAATAGGTTGCAAAACGGAATGGTTCATTGAATAGGAGTCGTATATTTCAGAGTTAGCGGTTATTCTACCAGGACGCCGCTCGAGTGGAATAAAGGACATATCGTCGCCGGTTCTCTGTCCGAGAACGCCCGCCGCCAGGGGTCGGGCTGGGTCCGACTGCTCCCTGCCGTAGTCTGCTTCTAATTGGCCTGACACCACGCTAGCGTGCCACAACTGCATGAGTCCTACTCGGGCATCCGCTCGGGCCTCGTCGTCCGCCGCGGTTGTAATTATAGTTTCCCTCTGATCCCGTGTGAATGCGTCTTCTGCTCGATCGCAGGCGGAGTTATTAATGTTCGAGTACACGTGGGCAGTATTAAGGGTTGAATCATGGGAGGAATGTTTTTGTTGGGTTGCCATTTTATCTTGCATCAGTTCACCAACAAACAACACACAAAGATTCGCAAACTTAATCACCACTCGCAGTGTATTATCATTAAAGTAAAATCGCAAACAAACTGTCCGATTCAACTAAAATTACTAAAACCGGCCATATGACAACGTGTCAGCCATTACAGAACGCAACCAGAAAAAGGAAAGATCTTAATCTTAAAGCGTTAACTATCAGTCGGTCGCTATGGGTAATTAATTGGCGCCCGCTAAATCTCGGCGGTTTCCACTATACCGTTTGGCCGTATCACGTGGCACGTGAGCTAAGGGCTGGTCCTTTACACTATAATCGAAATGACGCCACATTAGACCTAATTTCGTTTTCGGTGAACTTATTTAATAGTAGAATTGTATTATAATAGAAGTGACGCCACAAAGGGCCCCGTTTTATATTCGCAGATTGAACATAATATACAGGTAGATCTATATAACAGTCGAAGTGACGTCACAATAGACCTTGTTTATATTCTCAACATGCACTTCTATAGTAGTACATTTGTCTCATAATCGAAGTGTCGTCATACTAGACCTTGTTTATATTCTCAAAATGCACTTCCATAATAGCTCTAGTACATTTGTATCATAATCGATGTGACGTCACAATAGGCGCTGTTTTTTTAATTCTCGTTGTGAACTTATAATATAATAATAAAATTGTATCATAATCAGAGTGACGTTACAATAGGCATAGGCATAGTTCTGTATTCTCAACATTAATGAAATAATATGACAGCAGATCTGTGTCCTGATCGAAGTGACGTCACAATATGCCTAATTTCTTTTTCTCAGGGAACCTATTTAATTGTAGAATTGTATCATAATCGAAGTGACGTCATAAAAGGTTCCGTTTTATATTCTCAAAATTAACATTTACATGACTTGCATACAGGCATATGATAGTAGATCTGTATCATGCTCATTCAGGAGCGGATCATAGGAAGGAGCCAATCCGGCCATGCCCGACCCCATTCAGAGTTTCGCATATGACGTGGTCCCTCCCTCCATCAGGTTTCAATAAACTGTAAACCAACGCAACGGGAACAGGAAGGTGAGAGAGAAATTAGGCCTAACACATGACTAATAAAGTCATCAGATTTTAATAACCGGAGTCGCCATAGGTTTTTGCAAGTTTTTTGGACGAAAGACTAAAAAAAGATTCTTTCGGCGGAAGACCAACGAAACATTTTTCGGCCCAAGACTACAAATTTTGTCCACACCCTTCCAAAATTTCTGCATCCACCCATATATTCGTTCAACTCAAATCGAAAACGTACGTCTATAGTCAACTTTCACAGTTCCATTAACACGAAATCGTCAGCAGCTGCCAAAAGGTTCGTTAGCTGAACTTGTGTGCAAAAACTGAATTGGGCCTACGTCATTATATCATGAAGGTCACTTTAAGACTTCAAGAAATAGTAGGCCTAAGTAAATTTTTTCTAAATCGAGACAAGTAGGTGAAACAACGATCGACTCGACTTAGCAAGACTCACGATCGACTCGACTTGCAAGTCGACGATTTTTCGATCGACTCGACTTGGCAGGACTCACGATCGACTCGACTTGCAAGTCGATCGAGTCGACGATTTTTCGATCGACTCGACTTGGCAAGACTCACGATCGACTCGACTTGCAAGTCGATCGAGTCGACGATATTTCGATCGACTCTACTTGGCCGAGTTATGATCGACTCGATCGATCAACTCGATCGACTGCGGGGTATAGTCCTGTCTAAATCTGAACCTAGGAAGAGGGAGAGACCCGATCAGTCGCCCTACAATCCAGTTGATCAAGAATCTCCAACATGAATAGAATAGCTGGAGGCTGTCCATAGATGAGCTGCTGATGCGGGCGGAAGCTTCGCCGGAGGCCATAAGTCACAAGTAAGTCACTGTTATTATATTTGGGTTCAATAAAAGTTATCGATTTGGTTGATGTATGTATGCATGTATGTATGTATGCATGTATGCATGCATGTATGTATGTATGTATGTATGTATGTATGTATGTATGTATGTATGTATGTATGTATGTATGTATGTATGTATGTATGTATGTATGTATGTATGTATGTATGTATGTATGTATGTATGTATGTATGTATGTATGTATGTATGTATGTCTGTATGTATGCATGCATGTATGTATGTATGTATGTATGTATGTATGTATGTATGTATGTATGTATGTATGTATGTATGTATGTAGGTAGGTAGGTATGTATGTACGTATGTACGTATGTACGTACCACGTACATACACGTATGTACGTACGTACGTTTGTACGTACGTACGTACGTACGTACGTACGTACGTATGTATGTATGTATGTATGTATGTATGTATGTATGTATGCATGTATGTATGTATGTATGTATGTATGTATGTATGTATGTATGTATGTATGCATGTATGTATGCATGTATGTATGCACGTAGGTGCGCAATGCGTGTGCATGCATGCATATGACTATGTACTCGTTTATCACGATGCAAGGGCCTTGATCGACGGTACGGAGTAACTGGCGATATATATATACTACTGCAGACAACAAATGTTTCAGCTGACGCGAACTTTGTCCTGTAGCGTGAACACTGAACACTGGGGCGTAACCAAGAGCACTGGTCGGTCGGTCGGTTGGTTTGGCTGGCCGTCGTCGGTCGATGGCTAATTGCTATTTGTTTTAGCAGCGACCGCGTATCCTGCACCGACCCTCACCCTGCTTCCCTCCTCTCTCCTTGCCTCACCCAACCGAGGCAAGAGACGCCGTCAGTCGGTCCGTCCGTCCGTCCGTGGTAGGCCGACTGTGTCATAATTAATCAAACGGAACGGCTGTGTGCCGTGGCTGAGGCGGTGGCGATGGCGGTGGCGGCGTCCGCCCCGTCCGTTGGGCCAGATAAGGGGCCACTCGAATCGAAAATATTTATCAACCACTAGCATTCATCTCTGTCTCACGGTCTCTATGTCTGCCTGTATGTCTGTCTGCCTGTTTGTCTGTCTGTCTGTCTTTCTGTTTGTCTCCCTGCGTTGGCTTCACACACGCACAAGTGAACGTCTGTTCGCCGTATCTCGTGATCACTCGTGATAATCTTGATATTCAATCCTTAAACTCAACGTTCTGAATAACTAATTAATAATTATAAATTGACAGTAATTATTATTGTTATTATTATTGTTGTTATTATTATTAAATAATTCAAATTATTATTATTATATTTATTATAAAATAAAATAAAAATTATTATTATTATAAAATATAATAATTTTTTACCCGAGGTAGGCCTATCTATAGGCCTATCCCTCAGGTGTCAGATATTAATACGCAGTTGACATAAGACGCCAGACAGTTTGAAACTTATGATGTCAAAGAAAATTATATAGATCTATACAGCTGTATTCGCAGATTGTTGTTGATAGCATGCAATGGACCTACAGTATAGATTTTATTTTTAAGTGTTGACAATTGGCATGACTTTTAAAAATGGATTTCTAGAACTACGCGACCTCTTATTTCTCTTCCCATCCTCCACGGTCAGTTAGGCTACTTCCAATCGGATGACAATTACTTTTTATGCTATTTTTAACTGCACAAAAGTGCTTCTATAATTATATACAGCTATTTAGTGGTGCACATTTAGTGTGAAACTGCATGCTAAGAAAAGTCCTGTTTGTTTTAAGCATGTTTATTAGATGCCAGTATAGGCTATAACATTGCATGTGCCATTGGCGATCACTGGCTATAAAAGAATTATAGGCCCCTATATATTATACGTTCTTATTTACTTACTATAATACTATATGCCTTGCAACTTGCAAGATACACATGACGCAGTTTTTTAACGTCGCTGCATTGACGTAGGCCTAACATTACAGGCTTTCATAGACTTGACTTACGTAAGCCTATAGATAATGTTATGCGTTCAATACGGTTGTTAAGAGTTTGACGAGCAGTGTTTCACGCATGAATGACACAGCTGCAGCTTGTTATATAGCCGGACGTTGTCTTTACGGTAGACTGCAGATCACAGTCGAGAGTTACTTTAGTAAACTTTAGTCCAACTTGTCCAAAGGAACTGCTTCCTGCATGGACCGCTGTTTTCAGTGGAAGAAGCAGCAAAGAATTATGTTAAGTCGTCAGCAAAGGTGACTTGGAGTAGGAAATACTGCGAATACTTATACTTGAGGCACCCTCCTCTATAGCAGGGCTTTTTTTAACGTGCAGTTCTACACAAAATGTGCAGTTCTAAATGGATTCGTGCAGTTGTAGAAGTTCTTCCACCACGTTCCGTGCAGTTAAAACTACTAAAAATAGGCCAATTTACTCAGATTGGGAGTAATTTACCATGGAGGATGAGAAAGGAGCGAAGAGGATGTGCAGTTCTAAAAATTCCTTTAAAACAGCCCTGCTCTATAGTACCGGTATGCTGAACATCACGGAGGGGCTAACTTATAAGTTTGCGCCTTCTTGGGGGGGCTAAGCCCGGGAAAAATACCGTTTACACGGTAAAAACTGAATCTGGGTCTTCTTGGCGGGCTTAGCCCCCCCTTGCCCCTGATAAACTCCGTCCATGGTTTGTGTGTCCTTTTTAGTGAATCTGCGTGGTTGTCGCCCCACAGTTTTACCGAACAAGGTCTCCACACTTGTTAATCCGACCCTGTTAAGTATATAGCCTACTGGGTCTATATATAGAGTCTGGAGATGAAATTTTAGGTAATTCATTCATGCATTCATTTCAAGAATTTATATAGCGCTTATTCAAGAAGTCCATCCCGAGACGCTCCCAGTCCAACCACGGTGATGCAAAAATATTTTAAGGAGTCAAATATGGTAAAACACTGACGAATCAACCCTATATAGGTAACATGGGCATACCCAACGGAAGACTATTCCAGCCAGAGCTGACAGATGGACATAATAGACCTAGTCTTAAGTAATCTTAGTTAGCCTACAAGCAAAACGTGGCATAGCAAGCTTATTCTACAATAGAATTTCATCTGCAGATAAAATTAGAATTAGGCTATAATTATTGTCTCTTAATTTACACTTGTTCCCGTCGAATGATTTTCGTCACTTGAAAAGGCAAAACTGCGTGAGCCGGGAGTCGAACCCGGGTCAATTGCTTGGAAGGCAACTATGCTACCGCTATACCACTCACGCATATGTTAAACCGACAACTATAATTTCTTACATATGAAACCGAAATCTCTCATGTTGAGATCTTGAGGACTTCAAACCCTAAACACAAAATCAGAACTTTACTTAGCTGCAATTGATCTACAGATATGTTGCTATACAACGAGGACTATTCAAGAAGTTTGTGTCGATTGAATACTACTAGATAATCAGTTGACACTACGACAAAATCGATTTACGCAAATGACGTGTTTACGAGATCTGCTCAAGGTTGGTCCAACGCACATCTCATCTACTTATAATAATAAATCATGTCTATAATAGCAGAGAAAATAATGCATAAACACACTTCAGAAATTTACTTAACTTCGACTTCGGTCTAAACTCATCGGCCATCTAGCGAACGTGATAACTTCCTATACGACTCGGCAGATGGAGCAAGTGTTGCGGACCAATGCACGTGTCGACAGCCTTTGTTTTCGTTTCGCTTTGTCATGGTTTAAAGTTACAGAAATGAATGCTTCAAGCAATTCGGCTCGTGTGGTGGTGGTGGTGGCGGCGGCGGCGGTGGTGGTGTATATGGCTCAGAATCATGGACCATCAGAAAATAAGACATCAGAAGGTTGGTGGCTCTAGTCTCCGGGCTCTTGCTTCTGGGCTCTTGCCTCTGAGGATGTGAATGTGCGCAGGGCTTTAAGTGCGTCTGAACGGTCATGGACGGCGTCCATGCACTTGTTTTAAAATCTGCATGCCGTCCAGCCACTTATTGGCCAGCAATGACTGGAAAAGTAAGGGGCGTCCAGGCACTTCTTTTTCCACACTTTAATCACTGAATGTGCGTTCACATTCAGTGATTAAAGTGTGGAAAAATAAGTGCTTGAAAGATGGAAAAGATTAATTGGACTGAGTATGTAGCAGACGATGGTGAAAGAAGGTCCTGAGGTTACTGAGACACAAACAGCCAAACAGACCCATACACACACGCACAGCAACAATCACAGAATTAAGGAGTGAGGGACGGAGGGAGGGACGGAGGGAGAGATGGAGGGATGGAGATGCTGGGAGAGAGCGAGTGTGTACATGTTCTGGATAAGAATCGGATTCGTTAGACAGACCTAATGGATGGAGGAATGGGCGCATATCCATCGGGAGACTCAGAAACTGCAGGCAGGTGGTCCCACTGGACGTTCTCCACGTGAAGAACACTCAAGTAGAAGCAGCGGGAGCATACACGTGTACGTTTCGAAATTAACCTAATTGGGAAAAAGATCAAGCTGCGTGAGCCGGGAGTCTAACCCGGGTCAATTGCTTGGAAGGCAACTATGCTACCGCTATACCACTCACGCCTTGACGAAAGGGTATTTTACCATTGGTTACTCAACCAAATCGATTGCATTTGTGAAAGAAAGTTAAGCTTCTTGCATGGTCGCGTCTATTCTGTAGCTACCCTGTATGTTGGACTGCCGCCATCTAGTGACTATTGGCGCAAGTTTCGTGATAATCGCAAGGTGGCGTTAGGCACAATGTTTATTTTGTTTCTTCTATTTGATTTTTCTATTTGAATGAAAGCGTTGCATGAACTAGAATACACATGGGCGGAGACTTAGGCGGGGACAGGGTGGGACGGTCCTCATCAATGGATATGGTGGGGGACGGTCCATGCATTTGTCTCCCCACAATCGTTAAGTGTTAGGCCATGTAGGCCTACACACTTCACGAAACACACTGTCAGTTATAACGTTAGAAGATAGAAGAAGATATCTTCGAACAAAATGAGGCAATGACTAAAAAAGGTCATCAACTTTTGTTTTTGTTTTGTGCCATACCCCCACCCCTTCATCATAAATTCCTGACTACGCCACTGTATCGTCTGCTTCAGGGCTTTTTTCAACGTGCAGTTGTACACAAAATGTGCAGTTCTAAACGGATTTGTGCAGTTGTAGAAGCACTCATCTACAGTTAAAACTGGCAAAAAGGGTAATTCGCCTCCGTTTGGGTGCAATTTACTGTGGAGGATGCGAAAGAAAAGAAGGGGTTGTGCAGTTCTAAAATTTCCTTAAAAACAGTCCTGGTCTGCTTAACATACGGATCATTTGGCGCCAAAGTTAGACCCTACTCCCGTGCAATTGCTTCTTCAGGCGCGCTTCGACTCATATAATTCCATCCTTGCAGGCTTGTCGAGAAAAAGCGGGTTCGGCAGCTCATTGACCTAATTCTATACTTCCACAGGAAGTAACTAGTAAGAAAGTGCAGCTGTTGTTGCATTAGCCTAGACATGGAATATATTAATGGGTTCGATTATTTAAACCGCTGGAATGTTGGCGCTTTAGGAAACAACAACAAAGCATATCTTTTGACCAAGTAGTGAGATGTCTGAATGTTTTCATAGACCTATAGCTTATCTGGAAAAGGCAAAACTGCGTGAGCCGGGAGTCGAACCCGGGTCAATTGCTTGGAAGGCAACTATGCTACCGCTATACCACTCACGCCGGTATGTTTAACGAAGTGACTTTAACCAATTCAACCATAACGCTTCTATTATGTAAGAAATGGGACACACGCTTAAGACGAATGACTGTTCAGCCACCTGGCGAGTGCTGCTGACGTTAGTTCCCTCTGATTGGCCAGGTGGCAGTGTCATCAAATTCAGCACTGTCTCTACATTTTGCAACGAACGATAGACTGTAAGAGCTCACATTATGAAGAATCGATCTACTAACTTCCAAAGTTCCAAGTAGGGAACTTGCAGGTGTCCGGTAATGAACCGGCAGTGCAGTACTTACACAAACTGTCCAGTCAGAAATTTCAGACAATAGGCCTACCGGACATGGTGGACTTGGTGGTGTCCGGTAAACATTCATTATTAGCAATAAGTGTTGAATTGTAATTTTTTACATCCATAAAGATAGGCCTACATATGCTTGCAGTTTTCCAATTGTAGACCTATTGCCGTTTTTCTACCTCTGCACTACTAGGCCTACGTATAATCAGTATTTATTGTTTATTGACTTGCATGCCAAAAATTACGCAAGAATTGCTATAAGCTTAACATTTGTGCAGGTCAATGAGTCACCCCACTTAGTTAGGCGATGCGGATAGCGTGAGGTGGACAGTTAGCTAGGCAGGCAGTCATACAGATGACCGTTCAACCGCACAGGTTGTCACTGCTTCAGATTACTACAATAACCAGGTATAGTGTCCGCGCTGTAGCCGGGAGCGTCTCTGAGTAGTAATCTTAAAGGGGGTGCTATAACAAGACTGGTGCTCAATCCGAGTCATTCATGCATCTTTCACGCCATCATAATCTGCCTCGAACCTCTCGGGAAATTAACTCCTTATTCATATCCCACCATAATCCATTTCTATTTCCCCCCTCCCCATTGGATCCGTTCTTAACAGAACTCTACGCGTTGTATACCCTGTCCACCACTCCAGATATATTAAGACCCTAATCTGGTAAAATGAACCAGCAGAGTCAACAGTGGCCAACATGGACGCCAACATTGCTGCCCGCCGCCAACAGATGGTACTCCATTGGATGGCCGTTCGTGTGTGTGTTGTGCGTGCGTGCGTGCGTGTGCGTGCGTGCGTGTGTGTGTGTGTGTGTGTGTGTGTGTGTGTGTGTGTGTGTGTGTGTGTGTGTGTGTGTGTGTGTGTGTGTGTGTGTGTGTGTGTGTGTGTGTGTGTGTGTGTGTGTGTGTGTGTGTGTGTGTGTGTGTGTGTGTGTGTGTGTGTGTGTGTGTGTGTGTGTGTGTGTGTGTGTGTGTGTGTGTGTGTGTGTAATGCTGATTGTTCTGATGGATTAAAAGTCGGCTAATCCGCGAACTGCATTTCTAAGCCTGTTGGTGTCCACAATAGCCTACACGCCATTCATTCAGAATGGTCTTGCTTATAATATAAGTTAAGTAAGACCACTCTGTATGTCGTATATTATGGCGTCTATTGAGAATTGATTGCTTGATGTTCGAGCATTATAAAGAGAGGCGCTATTAGCTATAGGCCCACACGTTTCATGATTAGAGTATGATTAGCCTATATGGCCTATATATATATATATGTACGCTTAGATTTTAGAAGGTCTATATGATTAGAGTCTATAGATATATGATTAAGAATTTGGGGCCTAAGGCAAATGTGATTACGTGCACAAAGGGCCTAAGTAGGCTATAGTTGGCCTACTTGATTGGAGTATATATTGAGGTCCTATGTAATTAGAATATAGGCCTATACGAGACCCATCTAACGCCAGTAGACACACTGTCACTGTGGCGCCATCTTACCTGCACTATAATTATATGAGCTGGGCCAGCAGAGGAACTAAGGCTGTTATGAAATCCACCTGATGTCTAAATTATATATATATATATATATATGTATATACAGTATACATATGTATATACGTGTGTGTGTATATATAACTATATATATGTATATATGTATATATGTGTATATGTATATCTAATATATGTGTATACTGTATATATATATATATATATATATATATATATATATATATATATATATATATATATATACAGCCAGCTTTTCATCTTGTACTTCTCACTCGTTGCTGTTTTACGACATTCTTTCATATCTAAGATGATTGCTGCCGCCCTCCTCCTTTCTCCTGGCTTGGGACTGGCACTGCCAAGGTACGAGCAGTGCATGCAGTGACTTCTGAGACCATAGAGCTATTAATAGCAGTGGAATGACTTTATCAAAGAGCTATGAAAACGATTGGCGCCAATCACCGGAAACCGTAAGAGGAATTCAAGTGAAACTCATCTCCATCACCATTCACCATTCAACTCCTGAAGGCGTTTGCTATCCAATAAAGCTTTACTCTGCAGCAGGATCTTGACGAGGGAAAAGACGATCCAAAGTAGCATCCCACCAGATGGCGTAGGCGTTCTATGTTTGAACACCTGAAGGATCATAAACATCTTGTGTTAATTAAAATGATAATAATAGCCTACGCTATATAACATGGATTGCCAACAGCAACGACGACGACGATTATGATGATGGTGATGATAACGATGATGATGATATTAATAATAATTTTGATGATGATGATGATGATGATGATGATGATGATGATGATGATGATCATAATAATAATAATAATAATAATAATAATAATAATAATAATAATAATAATAATAATAATAATCGGACATTCCAAGCACGAAGGAGCCACCGGGCCTGATCCGCACGGATGGCAAGAGACCGGACGGAGCAACACTGGTTCCCTGGGCGAGGGGCAAGTATGTCGCATGGGATGCAACATCCATCCACACCTGTGCTGCCTCCTACCTCAACATTTCGGCTGCAATGCCCGGTGGGGCAGCCGAACACGCCGCAAACCGGAAGTGCGCCAAATATTCAACACTCCCGGCCACCCACGACTTCGTCCCCATCGCCATCGAATCGCTGGGCCCCATCAATCGGTCAGGTCGCGAATTCTTGTCTGAGCTGGGGCGCCGTATGACCGCCGCTTCTGGTGACCCTCGTGAGACTGTGCACTTATTCCAACGGCTATCGATATGCACTCAAAGATTCAACGCCATAGCATTCAGGGGCACTTTCACACAACCAACCGGAGTCGAGGACGACCAGCCATACCAACAATAATTGCATTATGTATAAGGCTTTGCATGCATCTGTGGGAATACAATTAGCACATTTTGCTAGTGTCTAGCCTAGTGCTCACCGTTAATCAGTTCCAGCCAGTTGATAATTAATAATAATAATAATAATAATAATAATAATAATAATAATAATAATAATAATAATAATAATAATAATAATAATAATAATAATAATAATAATAATGAACATCAAGATATAATATTATAGTGGCGTAGACAGGAATTTATGATGGAGAAGCCTGGGGTTTTATGGCCTGACCGGATGCCCTTCCTGACACCAACCCAACAGTATTACAGTAAATAAAAGGGAATAAAGTAACAAAGGGAATAAAGTAAGAAAAACAATTGTTACTACAAACAATTGTTTTTTAAGTTTGAAAAACTTTCTCTTAAGCCAATGGGGGCTAACCCCGAAATTCCCCTTGTCTACGCCACTGAAGATTATACTGATATCAAGTGAGGAAGTGCTTAGAACAGGAGCCGCGTCTTTCGTCTTGGAACAGCGCTATGTGAACCACACACACGGAAATGTAACATAATATCGTCGCTCAACGACCGTCACTAATGTATTCTTAGCCACTAATTATTCTTAGCCACTAATTATTCTTAGCCATTAATTATTCTTAGCCACTAATAATATTCGCGTGCGTTGATTGAGCAGAGGGAGGCGCGAGCGGCGGAATGGCAAGACGAATGACGTCATTTGGCTGCTTTCACAAGAGCGCAAACACAAGACATCAAAGAATCAAAATGGCCTCTCCAGTCTACAGATATAATGACGATGGCAAACCATGCAAGCTATACGTGACAACTTTTTATTTGTCCCTGCCAATGCGTAAAGGCGCAGAGGCTTAATTTGTTTGTTTAATCTGCTCGTTTATGTATTAATAGCGATACAGAAAGATCAGAGAAAGATCAATTAACTTAGGCTTATTAACTGGCTCTACTTCAAAATGATATGGGGGGGGGGGGTCTAGGGAAAGGTAGCACTTGGAAACGAAGAGCAGCATGGCGCAGGATCACTTCCTGCTCCCCCTCCTCCCCTGGGTCGACTAAACATTCTCGTTCGCAAGATTATAACGTCGATGAAATGAGTAGTATTATAGGATTCGATGGTCGCCATGCATGGCTGCCAAAGAGTTAAATTCTACTTTTATAATAAGTTTCAATCATCCGTTCACATTTTAAATGAACGCTTAATCGTGTAGCGCCTTCAAATCAGTTTGGAACATAATTTATTATAATACGTTACAATTATTCATAATAATACATTACAGTTATTCATAATATTATACATTAAACTATACGGATATAAGGAGACGAAGTGATTAGATTAGCAGCCGGTGACACGAAACGGAGTATCCCCCCTGAAAGCTATCCGGGGGGATGAATTAATCTATCCCCCCCGGATGGAATTAACCGGTCTATACTATCCGGGAGGATAAACCATTCTATCCCCTTTTTTCAAAAAAGGCGCACAATAAAAAAATTATGCTTTAATCAAAATATAAAGTGGCTCTAATTGTTTAAAGTGTCCTAAGCAATGCTCAGATAAAGGCAACTCGAACTTATTTAGTGACTCTGAGTGTTCTTAAGTGTTTTAAATGTTTTAAGTGCTCTAAAAACATGGCAAAACAAATTATCCAGTAGGAATAAACATACCTGTTAGTGTCATTGTTGAAAACAAAGCAGATGAAAATCAATTTGCAAAACAAAATACACGCGGAAGCGGTTTTTTCGACTTTTTTAATTTGGGGGGGATACATTTAATACGGGGGATACTCTATTTCGTGACACCGGCTTTCTGTATGGAATATATATACACGTTTATATATATATATGCATATATATATAATTTGAAGTCCTTTATATAGGCCTATAGGCAATATTAGGTATGTTTCTTGATTGGTTTTTATGCCAGGTCTGCGCAGGTCAGAATACTGGGCTAGCAAGTCAAAGAAAAAATGCTCAAGAATTTATAGCATGTAATAATATTATATAGGCTAATTATATTATTATTATTAGTATCACTGTTATTATTATTGTTATAACTATTATTATTATTAAACATTTCCATCACAGCGATGTTGATAATTTAATTTTTGCCCCCCCCCCAAAAACAATTTGAGATTTTCATTGTATTCCTGTCAAAAATAAAGTGACCATAAACTAACAAATTCTTTCTCGTACCGTTGATCTGCTCTGCGTGTGGTGCGCATCGATGGTATAGCCTGCTATAGAGAGTTTAGACATAATGATGACTCGCGAGATCATTGGTCAATTTGGCTGACGTTAAGCCGCATTGATACCGGCAGATCACGCTTCTGTATACGCTCTGTAAAGTTGCTGCTGATACGAGATACATATTTGGACGACATCAGCTGTCCATAGAATTGGGCCACCAAGTGACCAAGTCATCTGTCAGCAGAAGAAATTGCGACGCGTGGTCCATATTTGCACGCACAGATTTATTCGCGATTTCTTGTGTAATCATTGCAATATTAATAATTATATTATGATTGGAGTATCAACATGCTGCTATAGGTCGTGAACAGTTGCAAAAGGCGTCACAAGAGTCTAGGTTTAGAAGCTAATAAATATATAGGCCGACTGATTGTAAAGCTGTTTTTGCGAATTATACAAGTCTGCACACAAAATTATTGCCTATAGGCTATAGGCCTAAGTCTCTGTAACTGAATTCGCACAATGACGATACTGAACAAGGTCTAGATAAGATACCCGGAAGACAGATGCGGATCCGGGGGGGGGGGCAATTATTCAGAGATTTGCACAGGACGCAGGAGGTCTCAAACTTTCAATCAGTGCAGCGGGCAAAGATGTGAGAGAGGGTGGAAGCAGCATACGACTATAGGTGTGAAGGAGGGAGGGAACATGGTAAAGTCTGTCTTTCACACCCCAATTCCAAATAGATCATAGTCCAGCCACAGTTATTTTTCCACAATTCTCACACTGGGTATACGCTTTTCCAGCAAGGTGACATTTCAATTCTTGAATTAGGCCACAAGTTAACCGATAATGGCCAAACCGACATCCTAACGCAAAGAGTCGCCTGTAGATGTAGCCTATATACACGCTCTAAAGAATGATGCAGCCATGTAGTTGTAAAAAATGTTTTTTTCGTTTTTTATTCTCTCCCAAAAAACGTCGTTTTTTTCGTTTGTTATTTTTCCCATCGTTTTTTATCGTTTTTAATTTTTTCTTTAACTTTATTTATTCATTTACTTTCTGTTATTATTTTCCTCAATTTTAATTTTTCTGATATTTCTTATGTTTTCCGCCAACTATCAAGGATTCAGCTAACTAAAGTAATTATTTCATCGTTTAACATCATCATTTAAGAGATAGCCTGCGAGTAGTATATAGGTACCTAATCAATGTTTTCAAGGTTAAATTGCGGTTTTAGATGTAGCAAAGTCAAATTATTTATCGTTTCCGTTTTTTATCGTTTTTTTGTCGTTTTTTATTTTTTCGAAAAAAACGACGTTTTTTACCGTTTTTTATTCCGTTTCCATCGTTTTTTACATCTATGGATGCAGCTATATATGCTATGATGATTACAATGTGCGATGGATGAAGAGGAAAGAAATGGCAAGAGAAGGGGAAGGGAAGGAAACTGGGGGGTCACGTATATAGAATGCTGATGTCCCGATTTATTTTTGTCAATCGCATTCACTTGACATTCAGCGCTGACTTGAGACTTGAGACAAACAACAATAGTCAGTAGCAGTGCTTTGGATTTTAATAGACTGACTTTTCTGAAGTCAGCAACCTATAGGATATGGGGGAAGCCGGGATAATTCTGGCAACGGGGTAAATTCGGCCAGAACGATCTACAAGGGAAGCAATTGACGGGCAAAGGAAGATTTTTATTGCTCTCATCTGACATATATATATATACATATATATATATATATATATATATATATATATATAGCAAGCCATGCATGGGTACTAATATATATATATATATATATATATATATATATATGTCAAAGCACTCAAACTCCGCTGCTGTTTGTACTCTATAACAAGACAGAAGACGGGTGGCATTGCACGCCGTCACAGGTCGAGGCTAAGAAATATGATGTGTCTTTCTAGCACTTATAATATACCCATGGCTGGCTGTCTTTTGGCTCAAGGGACTATCTCCCTGTCCCTCTTCCTCTCTCTCTTCCTCTCCCTCTCCCTCTACCACTCCCTCTCCCTCTTCGCCTCCCTCTCCCTCTCCTCTCCGTCTCCGTCTCCGTCTCCGTCTCCTTCTTCTTCTTCGTCTTCGTCTTCTTCTTCTTCTTCCTCCTCTTCTTCTTCTTCCTCTTCTTCTTCTTCTTCTTCTTCTTCTTCTTCTTCTTCTTCTTCTTCTTCTTCTTCCTCCTCCTCCTCCTCCTCCTCGTCCTCCTCTGTCCTTTCCATTCCCTAGCCCTTACCCTTCTTCATCTTCCTCTTCCCCTTCCTCCTCCTCTTCCTCCTCCTCCTCCTCCTGCTCCTCCTCCTCCTCTTCCTTCCCTTTCCCTTTCCTTGCCATTTTCTTTCCTCCTCTTCCATCCTCCGGTTGATTCACTAAGCTTTCGCTTAGTTAAACGATTTACTCTTGCAGCAGAGGTGTGACTCTGACGTTGCAACGACATGATTAAGCGTATACGGCTAAAGAAAATCTTAGTAGCACAAGACCAGTTTGTGCATGCAGTGGCTAAAACGATTATAGGTCGATCATGAGTCTACAAAAGACCTTTTCAGTGTAGTCATATAGCCCTGCATGTTCGGCGTGAGCAGTGAATTCAATGACAGTAATTCAACATCAACTGTCCATTTTAACATCAACATCTTGACGGTATTGTGCCAGATCATGGCTGCCGCAATTTTATCACATTATTATTACTAATCATTATTATTACTTCTGTGTTTTAATTTTACATTTCTGACTTGTAACCTGGTGCGGTTTTTCACCTGGATTTGTCATACTTTGAATTAAACGAATATCATATATTATAATTAAGACGCGGGTGTCAGATTAAAATCAACGACCCGCGATAACGGTTTCTAAAATCTAATGACAAATGAACAATCAAGCAGCGTATACGAAGAAAGAAATGTTGGATCAATCAATAAATATATTACCATATGTATATGCTTTATAAATCAACTACGGATTTATCCTTTTATAATAGGATTACTCTGCTGAATTGGAACAATAGTGATTACCGTTAATCGTCGTAATCTTCACGCACCAAACAGTAATCTGACGGATGCAATAAACTCTCAAATGACCGAAAATCTTTCCTCTATGTAGCCTATCGATCGAACGTTCAGCTCTGGTGCTAACAGTAAGCTTATTCGATGCTTTCTGACCGTGCAAAAAATGCGTCATTTCGTATCAATCACGTATAAGCTTATCAATGCAGCTTGCCGAATATACCATATTCATAGGCCTGTACTATATATACACATGCAATTCATTCTAAGATGATATAGTGCAAACGACAAGATGATTATTGTGCAAGGTAATATCGCAAGATTTGATTAACGATCTCATAAGAATTAAAGCTTAACTACGAATCAGGGGCGGATCCAGGGAAGGGGCAAATCGGCCATGGCTCCCCCATTAAGAATTTGCACAGGGCGTGCATGGTCCCTCCCATCAGTTTTCAAGAAGCTTTCAATCAATGCAGCGGGGAAAATGTGAGAAGAGAGGAAAAGTAGCAAACGACTAAGAAAAGAAGGCGAACAAGATTATTTCGACGAAATGACTAAAAAAAGGTCGTCAGTTATTTTGGGTGGAAAATGGTATTTTTTACAGACATTTCAACAGAATGACTAAAAAAGAGGTCATCAGATCTTTCGACCAAAGATCATCGAGGTTTTCCCAAACCAAGGATTACAATATTATTATGCCCCCTTAAAAATTTCTGTATCCGCTCCTGCTACGAATGCAGGATAAGAAAACGATTAAGTAGGCTAAAGAAAATCTTAATAGCACAATAGCAGTTTGTTCAATGTTCATGCAGTGGCTAAAACGATTTTCGGTCGATCATGAGTTTACAAAAGACTACACGACGAAATATGAAGCATAGCATCAAAGTATTTATGTAATAAAGTGTTTCATTACACGCGCGGCGGCGGAAAGAGTTTGTTGAGGAGTCTTATAATAATTATCAAAGGCGTTGCTACAACGAGAAATGGATCCTTGTCTGTCCGTCAATGACTGGGTCTCTGTCCGTCCGTCTGTTTGTCTGTCTGTCTGTATCTGTGTAACTCTCTCATTTTCTCTCTGTCTGTGTCTTTGTCTCTGTGTCTGCCTGTCGTCTGTCCGGTATTTGCACAATCTGAAAGAGAGAGAAAGAGAGAAAGAAAGAGAGAGAGAGATAGACAGACAGAAAGACAGACAGACACACACACAGACAGACAGACAGTTATCTGTCCGGTATTTGCACAATCTTAAAGACAGAGAGAGAGAAAGAAAGAGAGAGAAAGAGAGAGAGAGACAGAGAGACAGACAGAGAGACAGACAGATGGACGAACAGACAGACAGACATGCATACAGACATACAGACAGACAGTCTCCCTCTCTCTCTCTCTCTCTCTCTCTCTTCTCTCTCTCTCTCTCTCTCTCTCTCTCTCTTCTCTCTCTCTCTCTCTCTCTCTCTCTCTCTCTCTCTCTCTCTCTCTCTCTCTCTCTCTCTCTCTCTCTCTCTCTCTCTCACGCACGCACACATTGGGTTCATGCAAACAAGAATGGAAATACTATAAGTTTACAGGACCTAAGCCCTCTAGCTATATATAGAAATCGTCAGGATAGAAAATAGCTACAGCATGTCTAGAGACAAAAACTATAGTCTACAACAAGCAATATAGTGCTTCACAACTAATCCAGTCCACATACAAAGCAAGTCTGTATTGAATGTACTTATCTGCACGAAAATTGAAACAACACAGAACACTAATACTAAGAAGAGAAAATTGAACGAATAATTATTATTAGCATGCAGATACATAGAAACTTACATTATGGCTACTATATGTCTATAATAGTATACAGCAGTGGCGTAGCCAGGAATTTTTGGGGTTTTATGGCCTGGCTGGATGCCCTTTCTGGAACCAATCCAACAGTATTACAGTAAATATTAAGGGAATAAAGCAACAAAGGGAATGAAGTAAGAAAAACAATTGTTACTACAAGCAATTGTTTTGTTTTTCTTATTTAAGTGGATAAATAATCTTTACCATTTTTTCCCGAGGCCTATGGGGGTTTTAACCCCCGAAACCCTTCTTGTCTACGCCACTGGTATGCAGACAATCATTTCAAATTGATGAACACTGGAAAAGTCTGGAATGTGAGCGTAGTGGGTGCAATGCTGTTAAAAATCAACAGTGTATACAAGATCATGGTTTTGTAGCATTCCGTTGAAGACTGAAGTTGTGCTATAGATCGAACCTTCCTTTGCCGACAGATGGCGGAGTTTGATGGTTTCCGACGCCCGTCTAATTGAAGTACCGAAAGTAGTTCTTGTACTTCATGACGTCATTGCTGGCGTATGAATACATGCCCTGCTGACTGCAGTCGACCTTGTAGTCCATGTTCGAGCAGACGTCGTACTTGATCTTCTGGCTGATGTTCTGCCCTGCGGACGTAAGAGGCGTCCTGCATTTCCCTTGGATCCTTGCGGTGTCCGGCCGCGATGACCAGGCCATGAGGCAGTCGCAGTGGACCGGATTTCCGGTCATCTGGATCTCCTCTACGTCATCGACGTCGTCAAATGCGCATGCGTTAAGCGTGGTCAGCTCGTTGAACTCCAGCTGGACTCTCTTGAGGTACCCGAGTCCGGCGAAGAGTTCGCTGGGCAGCGATCTGATCTGGTTGTGTTGGAGGAGGATGTGTCGAAGGCCCTTCAGACCGCGGAAGACTCCGGGCTTCAGGTAGGTCAGCTTGCACTTCTGTAGCTCCAGTCGCTTGAGGCTGAACATCGTCGAGAAGGTGTCCTTGGCGATGAGGATGATGGGGTTGTGACTCAGGACGAGGTCCTCGAGGTTCGGCAGGCCGCGGAACATGAGTGGAAAGAGTGCCGCGATGGCGTTATGGCTGAGATCTAGGTTCCGGAGACTTTTCAGGTTGTAGAAGGTCTTCGGCTGGAGGTCGCGGATCTTGTTCCGGCTGAGGTCGAGGCTCCTCAGCTCGCGCAACGAGCTGAAGGCGTTCGAGTGGACCATGAAGATGTGGTTCTTCGACAGGTGCAGCTCCTTCAGCTTCACCAGTCCCCCGAAGACGTAGTCGTCGAGGACCTGCAAGAGGTTGTCGTCGAGGTAGAGCGCCTCCACCTGTCTGGCGCCTCTGAAGACCCCGTTCTGCAACGCGCGGATCCGATTGTCGCTCATGTCGATCAAGCGAAGTTTCTGCAGGTTCCGAAAGAGTCCAGTCGGCAGTTCCGAAATGTTGTTGTGCTGGAACGAAACGTTGCGTAGGACGTTCTCCAGTCCGCGGAAAGCTTTCGGGTGGACTACCAGGTCGGTCTTCCGATCGTTGTTCCAGACTCGGACGCTCGACACCTGGACCTGGCGGAAGACGGAGGCTCCGATCTTCTTCAGCTTGTTCTTGCTGAGGTCCAGTTCGTCGTAGACGGTCACGTTGGAGGTCGTCGCTGGGTCCGGGCAGAACTCGGGAACGACGGTGAGATAGAGTTCCGCGCATTCGATGATCTTCTCGGCGTAGATGAAGCACCTGCGCCACGGGCAGTCATCGGAAGAGGAGGAACGCTGGGAGGAGACGGTGGTGGTGAAGGACGAAGTGATGATTCCAAGCAGTACGAGGATCAAAGGAATGCGTCTTCCGTCGGAAAAAGCCATCGAAGATGATGAAGAAAAAGATGCGATGACGATAGATCTCAGGCTTGACTTAGAAATCGTCTGGAAACAGACATATACGCGGTTTCATCATCATCATCGTCGTCGTCGTCGTCGGCATTGTCGTCGTCATTCATCATCATAATCATCATCATCATCATCGTCAGGCAGACAGACAGTCAAGCAGACAGACAGACAGGGAGACAGACAGACAGACAGACAGATGGACAGACAGACAGTCAGTCAAGCAGCAGCAGCAGTAGCAGCAGTAGCAGTAGTCAGACAGACAGGCATACAGACAGACAGACGGACAATCAAGCAGACAGACAGACAGACGGACAATCAAGCAGACAGACAGACAGACAGACGGACAATCAAGCAGACAGACAGACAGACGGACAATCAAGCAGACAGACAGACAGACAGACGGACAATCAAGCAGACAGACAGACAGACAGACGGACAATCAAGCAGACAGACAGACAGACAGACGGACAATCAAGCAGACAGACAGACAGACAGACGGACAATCAAGCAGACAGACAGACAGACAGACAGACGAGCGAGTGATTTAGTTACAATGACACTTATCATATCCAACAGGACCAAATAGTAAACTCGAAACTTCTAAAGCGCCACTCGAAAGCCTAGTGCGGGGCACCAGCTTATTCACGAGCGCTGCTTTTAATCGCTTAAATTAAAATCTTTCAACTCTCTCTGTCAATCAAAAGTTGAGTGATATTTCTGCGTTTCACAACAAAAAATATATTCGAATCGATTAACATATTTTCTCCATAGTTATTTCCATAACCAACATTTCTCCATAATTATTTCCATAACCAAGATTTCTCCATAATTATTTCCATGACCAACATTTCTTCATAATTATTTCCATAACCAACATTTCTCCATAATTATTTCCATAACCAACAGTTCGATCATCGATATGTAAGCATGTATAAGCCTGCTGAAGACTGCTCCTTTAAAACATTTGATCTGAACCAGGGACTCCTCTTCAGAGCAAAAATCGTCTGCTAGACGATTGCCCGCGAAAGAAAAAAGAATTATTTCGCCATGATTAAAGATCGATGTCTTACTCGGTTCCTTTGCTGTAGCTAACCTATATACGACCAGCAGCAGTTGAACGGAATTGGAAAGTCCACGAAACAGCGCCGTCAACATGGAAAAGCAATCCTCCAGCGACCGGTCCACATCGAGAATAATCCAGGTCCCGACTGATCGCCACAGCCCAGTCGATCAGCTTCTTATCACTGCTCCACGTCCGATGATATATATCATCCACCTGACTCGGTCGCGTCTCTGACTTAACGCGCCCCCAGCCGCCAGATGGCCAATGGCGACTCACAGCATCGATACTCCGCGGTGTCGCGGCAGAGGCATAGATATGTCTATGGGTAGAGGAGCCGCTGCTGCCTTAGGCGGCGGCGGTGGCCACGGCGGGCGGCCATCTTATGGGCTGTCTGATCTGCTTAGTGTCGCTTAGTTGGCTTTCAGTCGGACGGTTCGTTGCCCGTCTGAGGCTTGCTGTCTGGTCCTTAGACGCCTGGTTTGCTATGACGTTCCATCGAATCGTCTTGACTGCTTTCGGTCGATGATGAAGAAGAAGAAACGCATATTATATCGATCGATTTCCTGCACGTCTATAGTTTAAAAACGTTCTTGCAGTCGTCTGATTTAATCCCTTGATTCTTGTGCCTGGTTTTCTGTTTTCAAGTTTCGTGTCTTTTAAGTAGCCTAATCAAAATGCGATTACCATAGCTTGATTGCTTACACTTGAGTATATCAAGTAAGCTTAATATTGCTTGACTAGAAAACATGATCTTTCTATTAAGTTTATGCATTATGATTTGTGTAGCGCTCTTTCAAGGCCATCTATTCAGAAAGGCTCCCGATCTAACTCAGACCAAAGAGAACAGTCTCAACTCTCAAGAGTGGAGTAGAACGTTGTCTCAATGCCTCTGCAAAGTAGAGACCTAATAATCCCACAGGGAGCCCATTCAGATTGCATTA
>OX457053.1:18790597-18913097 GCA_949752735.1 Lumbricus terrestris | reverse complement strand
CCAAAGCAAAAGAAACTCGGGAAAATACGAAAAGAATAAAGTGTTAGTCAAAAATTTAAGATTTACGTGTTCATATATATATATATATATATATATATATATATATATGCATGTATCATATAATTATATACATATATATGTGCGTATATACATTATATATATAATACATGCATATAAGGCAGATAATCACAAATGCATTTACAGCATTATTATTATGCGCTCGATATAAAGTGGACAGTGGACAATATATAGAGGAGGAGGTGTAACAAATGGTCAGCGCTGGTTCGTAGACAAACTGGCGCCCCTGGTGTTCGCTGTTCGCCTAGCATCCGAGTCTTCTTCGAACATTTCGATCGTTTCTTGGTGTGTCGTCGTCGTTGTTGTCATAAATCTCCTTATCGATGCATGAACTCGGAGATTACGACCAATCGCACCACCCCTCCATAATTGTAGCGTGCATCCAACGACTTGTAGCTGGCCTCAATTCCAGCACTATGGATGTCTGACAGCTTTAATGCATCTTAGAGTAGGCCCCCCACGTTTGTTCGCGTGCAGAGAAGATAACAATAATAATCTACATTATATAATATATAATGTTCTCAGACGAGGTTAGATAAAATAATAAGTCATATAACATACATGTGCATATATATATATATGTGTGTGAATATATATATGGCAGAGCATATATATATTTATATATGACAGCGCATGCATGCACTCGCTATAAGTGGCTGTCCTTGGTGATTATGGCGTACGTTCTGCGACATTGTGACAAATTCATTTATGACTGTTGTTATTATGGCAATGTCTCGTATCAACAGACAACGTAACGAGTCTCCATGCAGACACTACTGCAGAGGCATCTACGCTTTGTACGACTCATTAGTCAGCCTACTGAATACACTGGATCAGAGACACGATCAAAATGCCTTTAAAACGTCCCAAGCCTGGATAACAGGGAGGGCGACACCGATAATTTTGCAATGGCAGCGTCGTTAAACAGCAACAAAGCCGGTAACTGCGACAGCGTCAATTCCCATCAATAATTCAATAATTAATGATTCATGTGTCTGATATGAAGTCACAACAGCCAGTGTTAGGATGGCAAGTATATGGCAGCTGTCCGATCAAGTGGCGTAGCAAGAAATTTATAATGGGGAGCAGGGGCTTTGGGGGTTTAATGGCCTGGCCGGATGCTTTTTCTGACACCAATCCAACAGTATTACAGTAAATAACAATGAAATAAAGTAACAAAGGGAATAAAGTATAAGCAAAAACAATTGTTACTACAAGCAATTGTTTTGTTTTTCTTATTTAAGTGGATTAATAACACTTAAATTTTTTTGATAGGCCAATTAGGGGTTTAACCCCGAAACTCCCTTGTCTACGCCACTGGCAAGTATAATTTTTATACAGCGGCTGTCCGATGTCAGTTTAATGATGGATATTTAAGGTACGTCCAGTAGACTGCAGTGTCACGAGGGTTTTGGAGCAAAGAAGCAGCACAAACGCCATATCATCCAACGATGATTTTCGTTCCTCATCATCTGCCCACAAGATGGCACTTCTGCGTCCACTTATATGCAATAATAATAACCGAGGCGCCATGGCCTGTCGTCGTAGGACGGCTTCACCATGCGCGCAGTGTAAACATAAATGGAACATGAAAGAGAAGTCATACAACACCCACACATGTGCATACGTACAACACCCACACATGTGCATACATTCGCAGACAGGCAGCGAGTGAAGGACGGCCTTCAATGCATGGATGGCTGAGATGTTATATGCGGCCAAAGATGCAGCAGCGAGCGCAAACATTGTGCACTTCACTCATAAGATGCACGAACGGTGAGAGCATGCAATGCTATCTTCTGAATAGTTTCCAAGAATAGGTGCTATATAAATACTTGAATGAATGATTGAATGAATCCATTGTCAGAATATGAATATTATGCGCTCTAATATTTCCTTCTGCTGCTCCGGAAATAGATGACACACGATGACGTCATCGAGAGGAAGATAAGACGGCGAATGAGAGGATTGGGTACTTCAATGTACAGGGTGCGCCAAAAAAGAGGTTCTGAGATATGACTTAATAAAATCGTGCTTTTGCTACTTTTTGTTGCGTTACGTTTTTGAATCGTCAAAAAACGGTGGGTGGACTCCCTAAAAGTGGTATAACTTTTGTTCTGTTTGAAATATTTTGATGAAATCTAGACATCATGTGTAAATATAAATCGTCTCTAAGCCTGTAAAATTTCATTTGGAAATTCTTTTAGTTTTTGGCCAAGATATTGGCAAAAACATAAGGGGTCTTTATTTGGCACATCCTGTATATATCTGCATGGATAATGCATACCGTGGCTATGAAAGCGAAGTCGCTAACACAGTTCATGTATGCCGACATAGCCCTATACCGTGGCTGCCTTGAGCTAACTTAAAGGGCTGCTCATCTTCATCATCATCATCATCATCATCATCATCATCATCATCATCGTCATCGTCATCGTCATCGTCATCGTCATCGTCATCGTCATCTTCATCGTCATCGTCATCGCCGCCGCCGCCGCCGACGCCGCCACCGCAACAACAACAACAACAACAAAAACAACAACAACATCATCATCATCATCATCATCCGTAGATAATTATACCAGAAGCGTAAATCTGTCCAAACACTTACTCCCATGCTCAGTTTTACTGTTTCCAGATGGCGGGTCTCACAATCGAAAAGAATCGGCGCTGCATGTCTCGTAGAAGTGAGAGCTCACAGAAACAAAAGTCGTCGAAGAACGAAGATCATAATTTCTTTTTGGTTATCGAAATCCAGTCCATGCATCGATTTCTCAGACTAACACGATAACAGTTAACCATCTGTTAACAGTTCGTTTTCTTGTCTATATTCCCATTTGCCAATCATTGCACGCAGCTTCATTTTACCAGCTTAGACAACTTTTTTAACTATATATATATTTAAGATTCCGCCAATGTTTGCACTTGAACAGTGCCATTCCCAAACCTGGATAAAAGAGGAGGGCGAGGCTACAGATCTTTCTTATCACACAGTGTCAATAAACTAAAAACTGCTAGAGCCTACTATACTAACTAGTAACTAGTGGTACACCTATTACGTAAGTCTTAACGTAAGACTTTGGGCTCCCGTAAATTATGTGTATTCCAACGGCATTCTTGGTCAGGTCAAGTTCCATTAAATTGAGGGCGAACTCCCTCATTTCAAACCAGGTCAGGTCAAACTCCATTAAGTTGAGGGCGAACTCCCTCATTTCATACCATTCATCATCTAATTATGGAAAGTAGGCCTACAACCTATAGTCGACTGTAACATCGAGTTACACAGTATGCACAGCTAATTCTATAAATGAGGTTCGAGTTTAAAGTGCTTTATTAACAAATTTGTGCCAAGCGAGCAGGTTTATTTGTGTCTCTACTTTTACGTCACTTTTGCTGACGTTCGTGCTACGTCATCGTCTGACCGGAACTACGAGCATAACGAATCGCTTCCGGGAATCGAATCTCTTTGGTAGAGGGGCTCCTCGTCATGACGAACGCAAGCACATATAGATGTCGCTCTCTGATTTCTCGTTTAACGATTCGCTGGTCGCCGGTTTTCGACTCACGTGTGTCGCTCATATTGATGCGATCTTCCGATTGTGTTCAATGGCTTGTGAAAATCAATATATTTATTAGCGCAGCCTGATCTAGCCATCAGCTTTGGTTAGGCGCTTCGCTGGCGACAAGAGCCGCTTCTGATAGCCAGTTACAAGAAATGCCATACAGCCCAGATTTGATATAATTTGGGGTTGCCAGATCATCGCGAAAAGCGCGAGTTGGGCTACTTTTCAATGCTCTCACACAGTAAATTTATTCCTCACGACCTACCGATATTTTTGGCTCCTTTTGAATAATTGTCCCGCAGTCGCCACGGCGACATTGTGGTATCTCATAATTAGAGTGCTGCAGATTACTATAGGTTATCTTTACGGGCCACTATTCACGTGCTGTGTTGCTATTCAGACTCAGTGCTGTGTTGCTATTCACGTGTTGTGTTGCTATTCACGTTTTGTGTTGCTAGCCACTATTCACGTGCTGTGTTGCTATTCAGACTCAGTGCTGTGTTGCTATTCACGTGTTGTGTTGCTATTCACGTTTTGTGTTGCTAGCCACTATTCACGTGCTGTGTTGCTATTCAGACTCAGTGCTGTGTTGCTATTCACGTGTTGTGTTGCTATTCACGTTTTGTGTTGCTAGCCACTATTCACGTGCTGTGTTGCTATTCAGACTCAGTGCTGTGTTGCTATTCACGTGTTGTGTTGCTATTCAGTGTTGTGTTGCTATTCAGTGTTGTGTTGTTATTCAGTGTTGTGTTGCTATTCAGTGTTGTGTTGCTATTCACGTTTTGTGTTGCTAGCTAAATAATAAATCCATGCTCTCTAGCATAGTCTACGGACTAGTCTACGATAAGAACTTGGCAGCGCGCCAGCTAAATCTTTTACGTCGATGGTTCCATCGCGTGTCTTGTGACATGAACAATGAAACCAATAAAGTATGGTTTTGATGCACATGATCGTTTTGGCATTCCTGTTTAGCTGCTCATCTTGCGACTTTTGGGCTACTTTTGACATGATCTCGCGCCAAATCATTTCCAAAATCTGACAACCCTGGATATGAATCCGATGCAGCCAATAGTTGTAGAGACATTGTCCTCCTCTTGTACAGAGCAATTGTTTCGACTTCACATTCGATATTAGTTATTAACTTCTTCACCGACTGTAATCTATCATTCACTCATCCATTCCCGAATTTATATAGCGCTTCTACAATGTGGGTTACTCAGAAGCGCTCTTGGTTCTATAGCAACGGCAAAAAGCAGTTTTGAACCTAATAAAATTGCCTCAGTAAGAGCCTAAGGAATCAGATAAGGTGGAATGAAACACTATGCGGCTTTGCCTACGCTCCTGTGGGAGCCATTTCCAGTCAACTGGGGCTGGGCCCGCCACAGAAAAGGCTCTATTCTACATCGCTGCAATTCGTGCGATTGGAATCGACAGTATAGGAGAATTGTCGAAAAATTACTGAGGGTCAGACGTTGATTTATGTATCTCTGGGCGTGCATTGAGGACTCTACTATGGCGTCCTAAGAAAGACTGCATGGGGTTGAACCTCGCAATCCCCCCGACAATTCTCACTCTGGGAACCAAGAACTCATGCTATGTATTGCAAAGCAACATTTATATGTCGCATTTGATTTTTTCTAACAACCAGTGAATGCGAACTGACTGGGCGGACTGAAACTGACACGAATTGGAAAGACGGCGGCGGCATTTGCAGTTTAACGTCACTGTGTGGTAACAAAGACCATTAGCGACGCCCTCCTCCTTTACCCAGGCTTGGGACTGGCACTGGCAGAGTGCAACCAGTGGCGGAGTTCTAATTGGAATGAGCAAACTGAAATTGGTGTCACTTTTAGTTGGTTGCCATTCCCGAGACACTGTGCGCAAGGACTCTGTAGGCTATACACAGGACTGGTTTCTTCCTCCTTAGCCGCCTTGTACAAGTTTTTGGGCGATAACGGGAGTTCCGGAAAATTCACATCTTATTTAGAAAATAAAAGCATTCAATTAGCTATAGGCCTATACATCTATGAAAGCAGATTGAGGAGTGATTATTATGTTTGAGACTGAGCATTCAGTTGTTCAGTCCCTCCACCATCACTACTAATCACACACCATAATCTTCCTCACGCTCCTCTATCCATCACACATTGGGCTTTTCTTTCGAAACTTAAGACACTCCTTTTCACGAACTCTTACCCTGTCTCATCTGATCCTCCACCCTCCAATTCCCGGCCCAGACGACGCCCGCCTTAAAAGCTGTTTCGACCCTCTGATCCTATGGTAACTCGACCCGGACCACCACGGACTACTCTAACGGACAACCCTTCTAACTCAACGCATTTGATCCTGATCCTATGGTAACTCGACCCGGACCACCGCGGACTGCTCTCACGGACAACCCTTCTAACTCAACGCAGCGCTCGTGAGTAAGCTAGTGCCCCGCGCTTGGCTTTCGAGTGGCGCTTTAGAAATTTCGAGTTGACGATTACGATTACGATTACGATTCAGTGGCGGCGCTAGGGGGGCTAGGGGGGGCTAAGCCCCCCCCTAAAAAAGGCCATCCATTTTTTCCCATGTAAAAATAAAAATTTTGGACGATTTACCCCCTTTAGCCCCCCCAAAACTGAAATCCTGGCGCCGCCACTGTTACGATTACGATTACGAATATGTCACTAAGAATTTAAACAGCCGCAGGTTATTAGACCTACACACAATGGCGCTATCAGTCAGTTATTGTATATTATAGGTAGTGCCTAAAAGCCTAAACAATCGAAATAAAGACTGACTTTCAAGAACAACAGATTTATTTGGCAAAAATCCTTCAAAAAGAACACATTCAGAATTCGGAATAATAAACACACACACGCACTCACAGAACTCCTTTCACAACAAATCAAATGCACTCAATCATTTCAAAACCAAAAAATAATTTAACATTTTAATCCTCTGTACAAGTAACTGTTTGTACAATTAGCTATTATGCTGTACACTTCATTCACCTTATGTCATAAAGAATTCAACTGTGCATTGCTCTCGTCTGTACATCAGCCCTGGGGCGGATCCAGGGGGCCAATCCGGCCATGGTCCCCAATTTAGAAATTTCTTTATTTTTTACCAGCTATAAGGTAATAAACTATTTTGTGGGATAAAATGGCATCTTTTTGTTGGGAATTCGACAAATGACCAAAAAAAGATCGTCAGATTTTTCGGTGACCAAGAGGAAATTTTTCCCTGTCCCAAGACCCTACATTTTGCCTCTCCCCACTTTGGAAATTTTTTGTATCCGCCCTCTTGCATCAGCCGAAACCAATCAAGCACTTTATTCGTTTGCAATGAAGGTGAATTGCTGTCCTTTTTAATTCACATGTACGCCAATAGAATTGTTCCTGTCGTAACGCTTCGATGCAGAAACGCTATCGAATCATTTGTGTTTTAACTGAAGCAAACAACTGCAAAAATAAACATTCTTTGGATGAACACAACTTCAAATAAATATGCTTGTACAAAATAAACACGTAAACAAAAAAACTGCACGCACACACACGCACACATGGTGTATTCCAGTGTGAGAATTGTGGAAAAATAACTGGGGGGTTGTCCTATGATCCATTTGCAATTGGGATGTGAAAAACATACCTTAACATGGGGCTCTAAAAAAGACTGGGGAGTTGAAACCCCCCAAAACCACCACAATTCTCATCCTGGTTTATTCCTTGCATCATTTGCTTCTAGCAACTTTTTCACAGTTCTGCTCTGCAACGCATGAAAAACTCGAGATCTGGTGCTGACTCACAAACTGCAACAGCAAAACACCTCCTTAGCATAATTTCAGAAGGTGTTTAAAAATCAATAAAACCGGTAGATGAAAATAACAATGACCATAATAAAAAAATAAACTTGCCAAAAAATAAATATTATGAGATTATGTAAGTTTTAAATGGCAGTTTTAGACAATTTTAATGCCATTCAGTAAGGGCAGTACTCTAAATGCATTAACTGTCTTGAAAATTCCAAAGCGCTATTCAAAAGCTAAACGCCAAAGATCGGCAGCCCTCTGGCGAATAGCTGAAGTCAAACCACTGGCCAAAAATATTCTTCCAATATGAACACAATTGCTGAAATCTTAACTCAGCAGGCTTGCAGCAGTGGCGTAGACAAGGGGGTTTCGGGGGTTAAACCCCCAGTGGCATATGGAAAAAGTTTTTTAAAGGTCATTTATCCACTTAAATAAGAAAAACCAAAACAATTGTTTGTAGTAATAATTGTTTTTCTTACTTACTCCCTTTGTTACTTTATTAACTTTTTATTCACTGTAACACTGTTGGGTTGGTGTCAAAAAGGACATCCAGCCAGGCCATAACCCCCCCCCCCCAAAAAAAAAAAACCCCCCACAACCCCATCATAAATTCCTGACTACGTCACTGGCTGGCAGAACTGCTATCACTGAACAGCGAGGAAGAATGATACGAGGCCGACTATACGCTCTAAGCAATGCAGACAAGTTTGCGAACTGTAGGCCTATACCAATGTATGTAGTCTAGGTTATATACCAGGAATCAAAAGCCGAGCTGTGGCGTAAGATCGGCGATCATCAAATTGCATTAGCTTATAATTATGATTTATCACATATAGTTCTCTTCTCTAGGCAGTTTGTAAGTCTGCCACAACGAAAAACGACACACAGGACATAAGGAAAATACCTGGGAATGTGACAAGGAACACTCAAAGATAAATACACATCACGTTGTCGCATGCAGCTGGCTTGGTGGTTGAGGCAAAATTCGTACGCAGATTACGCGGAAACATTGGGTTTCTGGCTGTAATAATAGGCTAATTATGCTATCGAAACTTGGAAACTGATGATGATAGTTGGATGGACTGCAAATGGTCAAACCTAGCAGCAGTCTTGGTTCATATGATCCTAGAGATAAGAATTTTGATTTCTTTGAATTTGGAATTTTCCTTTTGGCAATAAATCCTGAAAGGGCGTCATAGCAATGGCGAGCATAACCTAACAGCAGTCTTGGTTCATATGATCCTAGAGATAAGAATTTTGATTTCTTTGAATTAGGAATTTTCCTTTTGGCAATAAATCCTGAAAGGGCGTCATAGTAATGGCGTGCATAACTTCTTTGGATAAATATCAATAGATTAATAGACTACACCAGAGATTGGGTTGTGTCTGGATGCCTATAATAGTTGTCTCTTAATATCTACATTCCTAGCAAACTTTCTGTTTTAAAATGGTCCACCGTTTTGTTGCAAGCAAAATAACATCATCAGGTTCGTTGGGAGATCATAGAAACAATTCTTAGCAAACACTGAAAAACAATCCTCGATCAATCAATCAATCAATCAATCAATCAATCAATCAATCAATCGATCGATCGATCGATCGATCAATCAATCAATCAATCAATCAATCAATCAATCAATCAATCAATCAATCAATCAATCGATCAATCAATCAATCAATCAATCAATCAATCAATCAATCAATATAAAACAATGACGACACGCAACGCTTCTCATTAAGTCATCTCCCAATTCCACCGTTTCCCCCTTCCATGTCTCACTGGATAATATCATCAATCTATTCCCATTCTCCCATTTGTCCACCGCTTCCCGCTACATCCTCATTGTCTCCTTCTTCTCTGTGGTTGTCATCCATTCTCTTTGCCCGAAGGCTCATCGCTTTGTCCCTGTTCCGTTCTCTTTTGCCTTTCCTTCACTTCCTTCTATGTATCACTGACTTCCTCTTTCTATTTCTGCCTCTATTTCACCCCATTCTGTCTCTCTATCTATCTGTCAATCTTTGTGTATGCCTCTGTCTGTCCGTCTCTGTCTGTCTGTTTCTGCCTGTCTGCTTCTGTCTGTCTCTGTATCTGTCTATGTTTCTGAATAAAGTCGTATGGCTCTGTCCCTATCCCTTTCTCTTTGCCCTTCCTCCACGTCTTTCATTATCTCTCTCTCTGACTTCCTCTTTGTATCTTTGTCTCTATCTCACCCACCCCAGTCTGTCTCTGTCTGTCTCTGTCTGTCTCTGTCTGTCTCTGTCTCTCTGTCTGTCTGTCTTTGTATATGTCTCTGTTTCTGTAAAGTCTAATCGCTCTGTCTCTTCCCTGCCGCTTTCTCTGTTGCCCTTCCTCCACGTCTTTAATCGTCTCACTCCTCTATCTTCCACTCTGTATCTTTGCCCCCCTCTCCTGTCTCCCTCTCTCTACTCTCTTCCCTTCACATCACACGACCCTCCCTCCCCCAACGTGTCTCCAAGGTATCTCTGTTCGGACGGTCGTCCATCCACCTAGCTCTCCCATCCGCTGTTCACAAGCCGCGGCTGCTTCATCAGCGGACCGTCGAAGTCACTGTAGCCGCCGGGACTCGGCGAATCGTCGTGCGACATCATACTCGGCGAAAACCCGGCGGCGGTCATCAGAGACCCTCCTCGACCGATACCACCACCGCCTCCACCACCGGCTCCCTCCATGCCGCTCGAGTCCTGGGTCCCCGGCTGGTGGTGGTGGTGGTGGTTGTGGTGGTGGTGGGTGGCAACGGACGGTGTCCGGCACGACAACGCCGACGACCTCTGCGCGGCCCCGGCCCCGGTCCCTGCAGGGGCAAAGCAGAGTGGTTCGCCACGCGATGGGGACATCGGCTCCGTCTTGATGCTCATCCCGTTGTTGTACATCGGAGGAGTCGACAGACCACCGTTCGACAAGTCTGACGTCGTCAGCGATGACGTCACAAATGTTGACGTAGAACTGAAATAGGAAAGGAAAACGAGCGTTAGTCGATCAGTCGGTTAGTCAGTCGGTCGGTCAGTCGGTCAGTCGGTCGGTCGGTCAGTCGGTCAGTCGGTCAGTCGGTCAGTCGGTCAGTCGGTCAGTCGGTCAGTCGGTCAGTCGGTCAGTCGGTCAGTCAGTCAGTCAGTCGGTCAGTCGGTCAGTCGGTCAGTCGGTCAGTCGGTCAGTCAGTCAGTCAGTCAGTCAGTCAGTCAGTCAGTCATTCAATCAATCAATCAATCAATCAATCAATCAATCATTCAGTCAATCAGTCAATCAGTCGATCAGTCAATCAATCAATCAATCAATCAGTCAGTCATATGGGAAACACATTACCCCAGAATCATAACAGCCTAAGAATCTTTAAAATAGAATATGGAAGGAAACTTAATTTTAGACACCATCACAGTGCGTGATTAATCATTGTAAGATTAGCAATATTAACATAGATCCAATCTGCTAATCATAAATAAAAAATTAACGTAATTAATACTATAACGGTAGCCTAATAATTAATACAAAAGCAATATAACGGTACAAGAATTTTTTTAATAGAACAAGGGAGGAAACTTACATGTAACTACACGAATCCTATGCACAGCAACTTTACAGCAGGTATGGCCTAATCATGGCATTGGCAACCCTACAAACTTTCGAGCCTATTTTTCAACAATGGTAAACTGGTACCGACCGAATGTCCATTTGAACTTAGTTCCATTATGTGGGACCAGCAAATTTGATTCGAAATTATTTTTTATTCGTACTAGCATAATCAAAAAAATTATATGACTTTTAATGGTATAAGTGTAATTGTAAAACGTCTTTGTCAAATTTGAGAGCTATTATAGTTATGCTTATTCAAAAGTCAGTGCTGCCCTCGATATGCTGCGCTAAGGAATAAGATCTGATTGTGGAGGGTCTTCAATAAGAAGACTGCCATTTTAAATAACATCAGTAGAGTATTGCAGACAGTCATTTTTCTACTAGTTGAGTCTTCAATTAAGCTGGAAAGAAGAGTTTCCCTAGGCATCTTTCCAGACAGATAGACTGAAGATATAATCCGAGTAAACGCGTGAAAGCATTACAAGGTACCGAAGAGTGGAAGATAGCAGTGGTTGTTGTTGCTCCTGCTGGTAGAACCTGGTACACTAAACCTCCTCTTCAATATGCTGCTGATTTACGGTGCAGAGGTATAGCTGCTTACAGTTTATTACAAGCCTCTATCAACAACAGTCTGACTGACTTCAGAGTTGTGGTATACGAAATGATTTCTCGGCTATAAGGCAGAACCGTATCAACATTCAATGAGATGGCCTGCATATACTGATAACGTCTTCTTACGTATACAACTAGCCTACTGGCAATTTGACATGGTTCACTTGCTCTAAAACAAACCCTAGAACTTGGATACGGAGACGCTTCGACATATAGCCAAATATATACCGCATTCAACTGCAACTATCAATTAAGAATGGTTGACCCAACACGATCATTGCTTCACAGACATCATTCTGACTACGCAAACATACACAAAAACACATCAAATCTTGGTGCACCATTTGATATTAATAACAATTTAGTGGTTAGCCATACATTTATTTGGTGACTTAATGGTTCCTTTCACTCGCTCTGCAACAATGCAGAGGCGTTCATTCTCTGTGGTTGGTCCAACGACCTGGAATGGACTTCCCTTGACTCTGCGACACCCCCAAGCTCTTCTCAATTTCACAAACTGTTGAAGACTGTTTTTCGCTTGATCTCGGCCGGGACTCCCGGGAGCGCCTCTGAGTAGCTAATTTGAAGGGGCGTTATATAAATTACGATTGATTGATTGATTGATTGATTGATTTACCTTGGTGGATGAGAGATTGTGGCAGTGGAGGGTCCACCCTGGGGCTGCCAAGGAGAAGCCAGACCCTCGCTGAGGGGTGAATTGAATCCGGTCAGACCTCTTGTCGAGTTGCCATGGAAATCAGAGCAGGTGACGTGAAACGCGTCAGATAAGTCTGATAAAAAAACCAGAATGGTGACATTTAACAACATGTTACATATACAGCACATATATATAATGCATATATATAATCTTTATATACATATAATTATATGCAAGAAGTGTCAATACTTCTTCTTCCAACAACGAAGCTATAGATACAATGTACTTGCCCCCAAAGACAACGTCATCTGCTGAAGATATAACAATTAGTCTTTTATCTTTAACTTTCTCTCTCTCTCTCTTTCTGTGTGTCTGTCTCTCACTGTGTCTCTGTGTCATTCTGTCTCACTGTACCTCTGTCTGTCTCTTTCTCTGTCTGTCTCTGTATTTATCTCTGTTTGTTTGTTTGTTTGCTTGTCTGTCTGTCTGTTTGTCTGTCTGTCTGTCTCTGAGGGACACACAGTCCACATCTCTCAAACTCTTCTGACTGTCTCTCTCTCTTTCTCCGTCTCTGTTTCTGTCTCTGTCTCTGTTTCTCTGTCTCTCTCTCTTTCTCTGTCTGTCTTTCTGTTTCTTTCTCTCTCTGCCTGTCTGTTTGTCTGTCTCTGTTTCTGTCTTCTTTCTGTCTGTGTCTTTCTCAGCACTGTCGTTTAGTGCAAAATAAAATAGCAACCGATGGCACTACAAATCTCACAATCAGGTCCACCAGGCACAGGGAGAGAATTCAACAATTTAGATCAAGCGGTTTAAAATGTTGGTTGAAGAATCAAGCAGAAGTGTTTGGCACATCATGAGAAACAAGCACCTTGTAAATCAGGTGGAACAAAATGAACAGTGAACACCTGTTGATACCAAATTTCTAAGGCTCCAATCTAAAAGATTCATCTTCAGATTAAGAATTCAGATTCTGATTCAGAATTCATGTTGAAAAGTGAGATTGAAAAGTGAAAAGTGATCTGCTTAAATCAAGTTAGAGTATTTTAGCAAATCACAAAATCTGCGAGTTGCTGTCGGGCTCATTGCATTTAACAGCAGTTTTAGGGCTTCTCTTGACATTTATTATTTTCTTATGCTTTCTCTCATAGCATTCTTATAATGAACTGTGGTCGTAAACTATTCCAACGGCGTCATAATAAGTTGTTTGGAATACATTTTTACGCACTCATACACACATTGCCTTTGTTACTGGCGGTCGAGGACCTCACATATGCAGCGCATGCAATGTCCAGTAATCACGATGATAACTACATGTACTTTTCTGCCAAGCAAAACAAAGAGCCACATCAAAAGGTGACAGGAATGTCCACCTGTTCGAGGCAAAAACTATCACTCTCTGACTGGCAGGTGATGTATTGGCAAGTGAATGTGCGGGTGATGTACAGGCAAGTGCCTGTCAAACGCCTGTCAGCATGGGCTCGAGAGCAGGTGGAAGGCTTGGCAACTGTTGCTCCAGCAATTGGTTCTACATGTCTTCAGTTACTTAGTGCTTATACACAGCCAAAGAATTATACCCAAAGCAGAGGCGGCTGACTTCTTTATGGTAACAGAAAGCAATGACAGATTGTCAAAATGTCTTCTAAAAAATGTTGCAGGAATCTCAGTTTCGCTGAGTCATCGTGACTTATTTTCCTCGCTACATCGAAACCGTTAAGCTCCCTTAACCCATACCGGGCGAAAGTACACAATTTCTCATAATGTAATGTAAATCTTCGAGAATTTCTCAGCGCCCACAAAAGCCACGGCAGGGAGACCAGCTTATCCACTGGCGCTATATCAAATCAAGTCCGCAATAGCCAGATCTGCCGTTTTCGTTCTGGTGCCAGGTCAATATCCGGGGAGGTCAAGCCGAGGAGACAGCGTGGTGCTACGGTGGTTGTCGGTGATGGTGGTAGTTGAGTGATGGAACCTGATTGAAGCGGAGGAGAGGTTGAATTTGGAGGGGAGATTCAAGAGATAGGAGTATGAGCGAACAGGCGGAGGTATGCTGGGAAGCCGTTCCAAAGAGCTTATTACCATACCACTTACCACATTTTGGTTGGTAAAGGGCTAAGTGATAAAACCGAATGAAAGAAGAACAGATCTAAGTCGCTCGCTGTGTACACAACATACCTGATGCACTCTGTGCTGACAGTAGCATTTGGTATGACATGCCACCTCTAGGCATGGAGCACTGTTGATTTCTCATCTAGAAGAAATAGAGTCTGCATAATCATTAATCACTACATCAGTTACTCATACGATTATGGTAATCATATCCGACCTTTAATATAAGTTGCTTGATGAAAGTCATCTCAATCTTGCGTTCGTATTAATACGGATGTCCACAAGGCTGTGCAATACAGTGAGTTTAGTTGCAATGCAACAGAACATTTATATTTTATAAAGAACTTTTTTGTTTAGAGTCTCTCATATCAAATGTATCATTAACTAACATATTATAGATAGATGGCATTCTGTTGCTATGATCAATCAATCAATCACATAAATTTATATAGCGCCCCTTCAAGATCTCTACTCAGAGGCGCTCCCATGATGTTTAACATGTCAACAACGACGCTAGTTTTATAGATTGTCAAATGTACAAAAAAGTTGCAGGAATATATCAGTGTCACTATTTTATAGAAATGGTTTAGTAGCCTAATGACACTGAGCAAAATAAGCATTCACAACATAGCTTATACGCCTAGCCATTGCATGCCTAATCGGTGTCTTGGAATAATTCCAGACAACCGGTGATCGTGTTTGTTTGTTTGTTTGTTTGTATGTGCACTTGTCATAGCGTCCCTTCAAGCCTCTACTCAGAGACGCTCCCGACTACAGAGCGGACACTACAACGGAGTTTCACGCCGAAGCGCTCAGCAATTGCGAGTGAAGGACTTGCCCAAGGTCCCTATACGCGGCGACTTAAGGTGGATTCGAACCTCGAACCTTTCGGCTTCATGGCAACGACACCACCACTACACCACCGTTGGTTTTGGTGCAATCATTGTCCGAGATTTGATTGAGATGATTTGTATGTACTTACATCACCGATGGCCGATTCCGCTCCAGCCGAATTTGGAATCACCGGCCTTGAATTCGTAGACCGCGCGCCGCTGATGTTATTTGGCGGGACACCATTATTCGTGAAGATCTGCGAAAACGATTTGGCAGAGGCCGCAGCCGCCACGTAGGAACCGTTGTGGTGGTAGGTGGTCGAGCTGGCGCTCAGATCTATCAGTGCACCGGCGGAACTTGGTCTCGAGCTGGAGGTATCGTGGTGCGATGGCGGAAGAGCCAGCGGCATGGAACACTGGGTCAGTTGGGCATGGGATGGCATGGATGGCTGCGCAAGGGCATGAGGTGGCATGGAGGATTGCGTGAGGGTGTGCGATGGCATGGCCTGTTGCATCATCGACTGTGATGGTGGCATCATGAGGCAGTTGGACGGTGCCAGGTTCTGTGGGACGTTGGGATGCAGCGGCTGCATTGCTCCTCCCTGGTGGGGCAGCTGGCGCATCATCGGGGCGTTTCCGGGGTGATGCAGTGGAACTGACATTGGTGAGTTGGGATACATCGCCTACAAGTAAAACAATGAAAACAATGGAGGATGCGTCTTCCATTGTCTTGCATATAGCTCGTGAATGTGAAATGAAGTCGAAAAGAGCTTCCAAGGTTTATTATTATTATTATTATTATTATTATTATTATTATTATTATTATTATTATTATTATTATTATTATTATTATTATTATCAATCATCATCATCATCATCATCATCATCATCATCATCATCATCATCATCATCATCATCAATCATCATCATCATCATCATCATCATCATCATCATCATCATCATCATCATCATCATCATCATCATCATCATCATCATCATCATCATCATCATCATCATCATCATCATCATCATCATCATCATCATCATCATCATCATCATCATCATCATCATCATCATCATCATCATCATCACCATCACCATCACCATCACCATCACCATCACCATCACCATCACCATCATCACCACCACCACCACCACCACCACTATTATTATTATTATTATTATTATTATTATTATTATTATTATTATTATTATTATTATTATTATTATTATTATTATTATTATTATTATTCGAAATGCCTCATTCCGTCTGTTCGTATTTCCAAACGACACGTCCTGGAGTTACGGTCGAATTTTTTTTTTAATGACCCTAAAAGATAACAGCAAAGTCTACAGTGGTCTGAACGTTCAACCACAGAAGATTAGCACTGAACAGTTAAAAGATACCCTTTCTTGTTAATACAATGTGCATGCACAAGACATGCGAACACATAATTTATCTTATCTGCAGGGTATACTTAATAAACACGAGCTGAAGCAAACCACCTGCCTGCAGCTTGGATTCACGATGCTAGTGGCATACATCATGCTACGGGAGAGAGGCCTATAGCCTACGCAGGCAGAAAGAAAGACAGGCAGAGCAGAGACATTAAGGCAGAGAGCGAGATTAGATGATAGCTGAGAAACTGATAGCAAATCAGAGACACAAGCAGATAGAATCAAGTAATTAGAGAAGAAATCAAACATAGTTATGAAAAAGAACGAAACAAAAAAGAATGAAATAAATCAAGCGTGATTGAAAAAAAACCAAAGGAAGAAAAAGACAGACAGAGAGATAGCAATACAGACAGAGAGATAGCAAGACAGACGGTGAGAAAGAGATAATAAAATTGAAAAAATCTCTGCTGATGGATAATCTAATAGACAGATCATAAGTAAAATAATACTTTTCAAAGAAGTTGAAAGATGATCTTACAGAAGTTTAGACTTTGGAGAAATGGGGTGAAATATAAATATAGAGACAAGGAGGTGCACGTTTGTTTGTATGTGCACTTGTTATAGCGCCCCTTCAAGCACTCTACTCAGAGGCGGTCCCGACTGCAGAGCGGACACTGCATCGGAGTTTCACGCCGAAGCGATGAGCAATTGCGAGTGAAGGACTTGCCCAAGGTCCCTACGCGGCGACTTGAGATGGATTCGAACCTCAACCTTCCGGCTTCAAGGCAACGACGCCACCACCACACCACTACACCACTACACCACCACACCACCGCTCCCCACGTACATATTCATTCATCCAATTCCACCCATTCTACCCCAAAACCAGCAGCTACTCTGTCAATTCTGATCCTATGGTAAACCGACTATGACCTCCTACGGACTTCTCTTTCGGACAACCCCTCTGACTAGAGACAGCGCTCGTGAATAAGCTTGTGCCCTGCGCTTGGCTTTCGATTGGCGCTTCAGAAATTTAGAGATTACGATAACGATTACCAACAATTTTCTATCCAGCTAACATCAGAATATATATGTATACCGGGAAAAAACTGAGCTATTCAGGGGCATATTCCGTTCCATCCATCCCTACCAACTCAACCTTCCCTCCACTCCAATTCCATATCCAACCAACATCAGAGTATACGCGAAAGTCCACCTGTAGTACCAAACTACCCATAGTAACTTACTCGGCTGTACATGCCGCTTCGGTGTCGCATTAGGCTGAAATTGCTTGGGTACTTGGAATACTTTTGTTCCATGCACGGATAGCAACTGTATGTTGACTCCGCCTCCGATTCGGCGCTCTCGCTATCTCTACAGTCACTCGTCTTGGCCACCTGGAAAGAATTAGTACGACGGATGCTAACAGCAAACAAGGATTGTTAGTCAGGACTTAGAGGAATACGCACCACTTAAAAAAGCAACTCAACTGCCCAAACAAACATAACTGATGGCAGGGCAACATTGATTAAGTAAGGCAATTTTCAAATAAAGGTTAGTCTTCAGAAACAGGTTAGCAATCAGTGAATTCGGGTAAGGCGACGTATAAGGTATAGAAAAGTTAAAAAGTTGGAAAATTCCATTCATCTGCTTAACTTTTACCAACCATAGTTGAAGAAGCAAGTCAGTAAAATTGATAATAAGTGAGTAATTTAAGAAAGATTTAAAATTATATGCATATCTCTGAAGCATGCAAGTACTTTAGTCAACCAACAATTAATAAAATAGGCCTACTCAACGACATGAGGTGAAATGTTAGATAATAGGCCTACAATTGTAATAACATGTAGTTTCGAGGAATTTCTTAGGAATCGTAACGATGCCATCGTTAGTAGTAGTCTAGGATGCGTAACACACACACTGCAAAACATGAATATCTTTCAATGGCAATTCATTAAAGCCATGTAGTTAGTAAGGTCGAAACAAAGTAAAATGTTAACAGTTTTCACAGAATTCAGGAGGCACAAACAGAAGGCATGCTTTCAATAAGTGCAACCAGATGTAACACCAGGCACGAGGTAGTTATCACAGTTATGAATGCACACCGCATCGCACATACTAAAACTCGAACACATGTCAGAAACACTTACCGGTGAGAAACCATCCGGACTATCTCGCTTCATCTCCTTCTTCTTCAGCATCTAAATCAAAGTGGATTCTTATAAAATGCAATTGATAGATTACCCAAATACAAGAGATTTCTAATGCATGTGCTCATTGTGCTGTCATTTGCTTCCTTTCAGTGAGTTGGTTGAAAAATTCGATTTATAAAGTCTTCTTAAGTTCTTCATATAGCTAATTTTCTTTCATCATTATTGCAAAGGTCGCTCTTTTCATTGTTTTGCTGTCTTTTATGCATGGAGAGTGTATAAATGCCTCTCAAAATCATATTCCGTGCCAACCCATGCACTCTGTTCAGGACTGCTCGAAGGAAAGGGATGCCTTGCAGTCACCATCATATATGCCAAGGCTAAGAAGAATGAGTTAGCTTATGCTTCACATATAGTTTGCATCCATTACTGAGTGCAGAGACAAGCTTAATGAACTGGTTTTCCTCTTCTTTGCTAAATTAATAAGGTAAAATGTGATTCAGGTGCAAATAAGTCAAATTAAATCTGTACATAATTATACATCCGCTCAGCATAACAAACTCACCCAATGCCTGCTATATACATCACAGCAATGCGTTTGTTTATGGTACTGCAGCTGCCGAAAACAAACTGTATTTCATTGGAAGTGACTGTATAGTGTATACCCACACGTGTTTTTAACCTTCAGGTGAATCCACCGTCAAAACACTTAATACGATTAATACGATATCGCTTAACCCTCTAACGACCAGCGTGCACTGAAATGCATGGAAGACATGTAGCTGGCCGTTAAAGGATTAAACTATAGGTGCAATAAAGGTAGGAAGCAGTAGCAACCATAAAAACATGACATGTTGCAGTTGGCCTGTAAAGAATATATATATATAGTTAGAAATTGAATTCACTTGTACTTGTAAACTTTTAAAGTTGCGGTCAGGACAAGTATTTTTTCTTACTTCAACTATGTCTTTGTTTGTACGGCTCTCGTGAGGGTCACTGTACTCGGTGTACTTAAGAAGCACCTTGTCCATATCTGTGCTTGCATACTGGAAGAGTTTGTTGGTACTGCTGAACATGATGAGGGCGATTTCACAGTCGCACAGTACGCTCAGCTCATACGCCTTCTTCATCAGACCAAATTTACGTTTTGTAAACGTCACCTGCGTATATTAAAACACGTCTTTAGACTATACTATGCTAAAGATAGTGGCTGACAATAGTAGATAGCATCATAGCAGAGTTGCTACAAGGCTCATAGACGTACATGTATGCATGTATCTATGTAGGCACTATGTGTGTATGTGCACTATATGCATGTATCTGCTTAATTATATAGCCCTTAAGTAGCTGGTAATATGCAGGTTTAACCTCTCTCATCGAACAACGACTACAACAGCGACTACATCATCATAATGATAACAACTACTTCAATAACAACTATATCATCATAATGACTTCATCAAGTCCCATATCAAAGGTTGAGATACCTATGTCAATGTCGACTCATGCAACAACTACTACAACAGCGGCCACATCATCACAATGACAACAACTATACAACTGTAGCAACTACAACATAATCATAATGACATTACCAAGTTAAAGGCCAGGCTAACTATAGTTTAATGTCCACTACAGGGTCCTGGGTCCCAAGTCCTGAGTCCCTATAGGTTCTTGGGTCCTGCTCCCACCGGAAGCGCCGCCATGCTTACACTGGCTTCCCGAACTACAGATCTCTTACGAGACTGCGCTGTTGCCTGCATGCTGTTTATATTTCTTTTTGTACTTTTATTGTCTATGCTGCCTTGACCATCGAAGTTCATTCCTCTTTAATCCTCCTCATATTTCCGTCTGATGTTTTCATCTTTCAACTACTCGTTATCACACTTGCAATGTCTTCCTTTGAATCAAAGGCAGACTCATTTCCTCGAGAAGTCATAAGAACTTACACTTCAAGTTGGCAATTGCTATCTCGTGATCTAAATCAATTTTCACTTCAAAAAGTTCAAATGATCATCAGTTTGCTATGATTAAGAAGTTCCATCCTGTTTATTATTTCATACATATTTGATCAAGTTATGCGGTAGACTACATGCATAGCATTAAATCTTGAATCAGCTGAATTACTGTGGTCTATACTACCAGACAAATTCATGGTGCATAACGTCTATAGCGATTTGTGTCTTAGATTAATTGCGCAATGCTCAGCAAGTCAAATCTCCACCAGCACTGCAGAGAGCTCGTTTCCAGAATTTACCTCTATTAGTATTGCTTAATTTGCTTATATATATATATATATATATATATATATATATATATATACTGTATGTCGCATCTCAGCAGATACCTTGAAGGGGCGCTATATAAATTACGATTGATTGATTGGTCGATTGATTGATGTTGCCTATATAGCAGCCCCCTTAATGATCTTCTGGTCTTTCCTCTCCCCCTTTTCCCAAAGCGTTTGAAAACTGTTCTTTTCTGTCGTTGTTTGGTGTTGTCAAGACGGCAGCGACTATAAAGAGTTTTCTCTCTAAGTGGCGCTATACAAATTTACGATTATGATTACGATATACAGAGGGATAATTATCGAACACGTCAGCATTTTATTACACTTAGTAAACACGAGATGGTATACTAGAGACCAGTCAGGCTCAGATCAGCCACTATACACCCAGCAAACAGCTATGATTTACGAGTATTTAAACCTATGGGCCTAATGCTTGACAAGCTCTAGCAGCACCTGTGTAAGAGATCACAAAAACTGTTTTCGTTTGCTTCCTATACATCCTCTAGCACTTAGGATGTATGCATACACACAGAATGAGTAGCAAACTTGCTTGAACGTTCGTATTCACGGAATTAAATCATGTCATGAACTTAACGTATATCATGCATAATTATAAAACATGATGCGCTAACTCTAATAATAGTTTAACTGTACTGAAAACTTTGCCTATTCACTACATAACTCTATTTGCTAAAAGCTACTCATTATTTAATTTAAGAAAGCATATAGTATTAAATTCACAATCCTCTTATACATATAACAACCCTTGTCCTAACTTACTTATCTTATGACTGCAATATGCTCGCTGTGGTTCGAAGTTACAGCCTGAGAAACTATGTGTTTAACAGGCTTATATGCTCCTCTGCACAAACATAAATTCTGGGAATATGTATATAGCAACATGTTCCAGAGTCTGCGAATTGACATAAATAGGCCAAAGGGGAGAACACAACATGCAAATAAATTATCAGCACACATATAATGAAGGAAGGAATACCTGGAGGTGCACCAGAAACCCACCTGTCTGTTTCTTTCATCTCCGATTCGAGATATCTGTATTTTTTTCCTTCCCATCGTTCTTCCTTCGCCTCAGTTGTCTGGAATCGAGATATGATGTATTGCACGGTTTGCCAGATAATATTGTCTTCTTCTTCTTCTTCGTTCCTGCAGATGTCTATCTCTCTGGCATCTCCACCACTTCTCAAACCAGCAGAAATCTGTGCCACAGTCAAGAGTCAGTGAGTAAATAAGTAGCACTCTTCTTCGCCTCTCCAGCTTCACACAACCTGCAGTCAAAAACGGAAGAACGTCAGACTCGGAGAACGGATATCCTCCAATCACAAACTGCACAAACCTTTCAATGAAATGATTCTGTGCAAGGAAATCGATAAATTCCCAACACAAAGAATTTGTTTAACTTAAATTAATTCATTCGCAGCAACGCTTAAGCTATAGCAGTGTTTCAATTTTGCAACGCTTAAGCTAGCTGTGTTTCAATTTTACGTCAATCGAATTTAAAACTTTGGTAACCAACACGACTTTGATTCTGCTTCTGATTCCTAAAATCAGAATTCTGCGTTTTAATAGACGGTAGGGAAGGGAGGAACAGGGAACCATCGTGAGCTCATCCAATCGACCTCAACAAATGGCAATTATTCATCTGGATTGGGAGGAGCCATGGATACAGGACACCACAAAACATGGAGAGTCGTAGATGGAGCAATGTTTTGATGTCCGGGCAGTTGATTGGCCACGCTGTCACTGGTCATCGTCAGCCAATCAACGGTCTGGGCTGACTGCAGTCAGACAATAGGAAGCAACGGAAAACAATGTAGTTGTAGGAAAACTCAGTTATATTGATCTTGGCGCCATTTCTGCGCCACATGAAAAACTCATGGCGAAAAGAGCAAGAACTCGCATAACAATCATGCTATGTAATTCTGATGACATTTCAAAGTAGGAGACAGAGGCAAGCAAAGACAAGGAGCTCTATTATTAACAGTCTCTTGAATACATTGAATACACTTCTTTGCACTTGAAACATAAGCAGTTGCAAGTATGTAATCACATTATAATGTATGCATGTGTATGTGCAATATGCATGCATGGACAGACACATGTACCTACATGTATCATATAATAATAATAATAATAATAATAATAATAATAATAATAATAATAATAATAATAATAATAATAATAATAATAATAATAATAATAATAATAATAATAATAAATAATAATAATGATACATGCAAACATACATACATACATACAAACAAACAAACAAAAATAATAAAAATAATAGTAATAATAATAATAATAATGATACATGCAAACATACATACATACATACATACATACATACATACATACATACATACATACATACATACATACATACATACATACATACATACATACATACATACATACATACATACATTCATGCATGCATGCATGCATGCATGCATGCATGCATGCATGCATGCATACATACATACATACATACATACATACATACATACATACATACATACATACATACATACATACATACATACATACATACATACATACATACATACATATATGTATATCTGCATAGGTACATGTAGGTTAGTGATTTTGTGACCTCTGCAAATATAGTTTCCGCAGCAGGAATCGACAAGTGGAGAAGAATAGCAAATGTCTTGATTCAAACCGAGCTAAGCATGCAGAACGATGGATTTTTCACAAACGTCTTTTCCGTTTCTTTACTTTAGTTACTTGGACTTGCTTTAGCAATTCTATTTGACCCTTTCTTAAAGTTTTGGATTTACCAAGTGCTCTGTCACTTAAACTTATCACAGTTATTCTGTACGTCACGCGGAATGATGTTGCCGCAGCTCAATGATTTCACCACAGATCGATGTAAAAGTACTTCAGTTCATTGCTTTCTTTAAAAGTCCATTCTTACACTCAACAAATAGTTTGAAATTTATTTCCTTGTACTCTAGACGTCCATCTAACTGCGACCCATGTGACCCCATGCAAGATCTTTCACCTTCAGCAGAATAACTTTTACTCCACACTGTCCACACACTATTACAGATACAATCTGGCAAGAAGTTTCACATATTTGAAGGCGCAAGACGCGTACTAGTCTAAGGTTCATTTCAAATGATAAAGCGTAGGCTACTTCGTGTACATAGCGGAAGTTGCAAGTTATCAGTATCGAGACAACAAATTACAACTCTCCCCCATCCTCCGTTCGTCTTGTATCGTCAGGACCCACTGGATCGATTAAGTAGAAGACGATGGATGTTCGGATGTGTCGGAAGGCGTATCAGGAGTCGTCATCACCTCGCGCCCTGTCCGCTCCAAGAGGCGTCGAAATTAACAGCCGAGGGAACACGCGCAATTAAGCGCCGCGCCGCTACGACGTTGTACCCGCCGCGCTACGATGACCCTCGTGCGCACGCCACGGTACGCAGATGGGAGGCACGGTTCAACGCCGATAGTCCGCGATGCACGACCGACCGACGGACGGGCGGACGGACGGGTGGGGCCGGGGTTCCGTCGATCTGTTTAAGCGATGCCGAACGATTTCATTACGAGTCTTCGGGGCTCGGCGAGGGCGTTATCTTACGCCTGCAACAGACCTATGCGCCGTCTCAATGGATGATAGGCGCGCAGATTTATACGGCACGCGGGGTGAATCGATTCACATTGCCGGTGGCAGGTCGGTTTCTATTTAGAACAAATCTCCATCAGAAAGCTTTAAATGAACGACTGAAAAGCACAACCTGGGGAGAAGAGAGAGAGGGAGGGAGAGATGGGAGGGGAGACTGATACACGGGATAAAGTTCCGGCGTTCGAACATCTCTACGGTTCTTAACTCTTCTATACACACCATTTAATTCGTGCTCTATAACGCCGCCACCTCGATCAACGCTGTTCAAAATAAACACCAGCGCGCTACGTAAGTAGTGTTGCTGCTGCCTTAGCTACTAATGTTCCTACTAATGTTACTACTAATGTTACTACTAATGTTACTACTAATGGTAGGCCTACTACTAATGTTACTACTAATGCGTGATTACTATTAAATGGGCCTACAACATCGTCACAAATACAACACTAGGCAGGCTAGGCTTACTGCGCAATGGAGCCGACATAATTTTGCAGTCTTCTGTAGTTGCATGTACTTGTATACACTATAGCGTATCCCTATTTAATGGAGTAGTTAAAACCACGGTTGCTGTAATAAATTGATGAATAATTATTTTATTATTATTATTATTGTCATTATTATTATTATAATTATTATATTATTATTATCATTATTATTATCATTATTATTAGGGCTACAATTAATGGGCGGCCACAGCTGCGGAGTATGAAGCCGAGTGTCTCCCAGGACAGCTAATAGGCCTACGTCTATATACGATCGTGTGTCCGCAAACAAGGAGGACATTCTGAACACCATTTAGCTGAATTTCACTTCCCTTCAGCTTTTGCATGTTGGAAAGTTCTATTTTTCGGTGCTGCATGAGCCTGCATCTCAAACGCTCATAAATCTGACAAACTCGCGAATATTTCTAATCGGCTTTATGAGCTTGTGGTAATATGGCCACTGTTGCTGCGTTTAAAATTTCAGAAAAATCCTGAACGGTTTGACCGAATTATGATACTTTTTGTTTGGTTCTACTTTTCATCGGGACACCGTGTATATCTATCTATCTATCTATCTATCTATCTATCTATCTATCTATCTATCTATCTATCTATCTATCTATCTATCTATCTATCTATCTATCTATCTATCTATCTATCTATCTATCTATCTATCTATCTATCTATCTATCTATCTATCTATCTATCTATCTATCTATCTATCTATCTATTTATCTATCCATCCATCTATCTATCTATCTATCTATCTATCTATCTATCTATCTATCTATCTATCTATCTATCTATCTATCTATCTATCTATCTATCTATCTATCTATCTATCTATCTATGTAATTTATATAGAGCCCCTTCAAGGAGTCTACTCAGAGGCGCTCCCGACCCAAGCCCGGTCAAAAAGAAAAGTCTTGAGCAATCTATAGAAAGAGCCAGACATGTTCCGAGGGTGGGAACGCAGGTTAGAGGGAAGGTCATTCCAAGCGGAAGGTCCAGTGACCGAAAATGCCCTGTTCTGCCTAGTGGCAGTGCGGGCATAAGGAACCATGAAGTCACCTCTAGAGGCCGAGCGCAGAGATCGGCGACCCACAGCAGTTGAGGTCAAGGTGAAGAACTCGCAGAGATAGGGAGGTGCTGTGCCCAAGACGCAGCGCCAGGCAAAAGAAGCAACCCTGAAATGAATGCGTGACTGAACCGGAAGCCAGTGTAAGACATCACGAATATAGTTATATATATATAATGCGGCTATACATACTCTTCACATTCACCGTGCATGACCGCAATATTGCAAATTTTTATGGCACCTGCACAGGCTGCACTTAAACACTTCAAAAGAAACTCGTCTGGGTACTCTAGTAATACTAAGTCTGATATCGCAGCGGTTGTATATATGGTTTGCCTGGGAACTTGTCACATCTTCACTGCAGGTTGATAAGATTGATCGCTGATAGGCGCATATATATATATTTATATATAAGCAGTCAACGAACTGAGGCCTAGACCTAGGCCTATGCAATATTATTTCGAAGATATAATTCTTGCTTTGGCAATGTTGCATCATTTGCAGTTTTTTGCGCAAAATATGTAGGCAAAGAATAACCGACCTTAGAAGCTATTCTATTTATCATAGATGTAAAAAACGTTTTTTCCCGTTTTTTATTCTCTCCCAAAAAACGTCGTTTTTTTCGTTTTTTATTTTTCTCATCGTTTTTTATCGTTTTTTATTTTTTCTTTAACTTTATTTATTCATTTACTTTCTGTTATTATTTTCCTTAATTTTAATTTTTTCTCATATTCCATATGTTTTCCGCCAATACTCTCAAGGATTCAGCTAACTAAAGTCATTATTTCATCGTTTAACATCATCATTTAAGAGATAGCCTGCGTGTAGTAGGTTCCTAATCAATGTTTTCAAGGTTAAAATTCTGTTTTAGATGTAGCAAAGTCAAATTATTTACCGTTTCCGTTTTTTATCGGTTTTTTGTCGTTTTTTATTTTTTCGAAAAAAACCACGTTTTTTACCGTTTTTTATTCCGTTTTCATCGTTTTTTACATCTATGCTATTTATGTATTTCAAATATACCTGCAGATAGTAAACAAACTTATTCCTTACATCGCACAGATCATACTACATTATCTGACGAAATTAAGCTTTACCAGATAAGTTGGGTATACAAAACCAAGCATTGCATGCACGCAGGAGCAGGAGGGGCATTTAACCCTCGAAAAATGGGATTACCTTTAGACTTTTAACAAATTTCTTCGCCCTAAGACACTAATGATACTACCGATAGCTTATTGCACTCAAATAACATTTAGAAAATTTCTATGCAAAATAGGTTTACGCATGTTCTTAATTGCATGCATTGCATTTTTTCCAAGCTCCTGTTTCAAATCAAACGGTGACCAATATGTCTTGCCATTGCCATCTAGATGCTGAGTGTAGAAGACAATGGTCTCCCCTCCCCCCTCCCGCAAAATATCTGAGGGCGACCATGGAGGTAAACGCATAGTTAGGCCATTTTAACAATTCAAACATTTGCACTGTGACGACAAAAGACATTACCTAGAGTAGAACCACCAGGAAGAGCTGATCTGCTGTTTCGTATACAAAGCCGTTGTTCCCCAGTGCTGTGCAGAGTCCTTACATGTAATTGGCAGCTCCACTGGGATTTTCCAGATTACCGGGCAGGCCTAGTGCTTTGTGTTCAGCAGCAATAATTTCATGGCTTCCCGCATCCAGTTAGTCCGGTAACGTTGAACATTTCTATGGGCGCAGCATAAAGACTTCTAGCGACGACATTAACACGATTTTCTTCATTAAGCGTGCACACATAATCTTAAAGCCGTCGAATTGACACAATCTAATAACCACTTCCTGGTGGAATTATGGACCACCAATCCAACCAGCCATGCATTGCAGTCGACTGAGATGGGTGAATTCTGTTAATACTGTTAAAGGCATTAGAAACCCTTGCTATGTAGATTCAAAACGCTGTGCGTAGGTAGGGGTAGGGCGGCATAGGGATAAGCCCCCAGTGGGTGACAGGTCTGTTTAATCTTGACAAAAGATCAGCAGCATGCAGAGTAAGGAGATAGGCCTACACCTTTGTTTGAGCTGAGCACCCTTTGTAAGTTTTTGGTCCCAAGTATAGTAGTTGCAGTTTAACAACACTGTGATAGCCGAGCTAATTATCGTCGCCATCCTCCTCTATACAGGCTTGGGACTGGCACTATCAGAGTAAAAACAGTGGCGGAGTTCTATTGGTCCAAAGCAACCAATCTTCCTCTGTCCGGGATCTTGGAGTCACATTGGACCAAGAACTTACTTTTACGCGGCATATCAACCTGCTTTGCCGCAGTTGCTACTACCAATTGCGTCAGCTTAGAGTGGTGCTCCGCTCCTTAACCTTCAATGCTGCCTTAACGCTAGTCCATTCTTTTGTCGTCTCTCGTCTGGACTACTGCAGCGCCCTCTATGTGGGTCTTCCGGTGACTCGGGTTGGGTGCTTGGATCGGGTCTTGCGCTCTGCGGCACGCCTTGTTGGTCGCATCCCAAGATTCGGCCATGTTACTGACTATATGCGGGATGTCTTGCATTGGCTCCCTTTTTCACAAAGGATCACTTACCGGATATCTTCCTTGGTTTGGCGCTGTCTCGCGGGTGTGGCCCCTGTTTATTTGCAGGAGCTCTGTTGCTCCACCCTGAACGTCCAGCGCCGTGGCTCTCTCCGCTCTTCTAAACAGGCTCAGCTTCTTGTCCCCCGGTCACGCACTTCTATCACACAGAACCGTGCCTTTTCTGTTGTTGGCCCTACAACCTGGAATGGGCTTCCTGTGGAACTACGTCTTGTGCCTAGAGCCTTTGAGACTACGTTCTACTCTGCTCTTAAAACTATTCTTTTTAACCGTGGTTGGGTCGGGAGCGCTTCTGAGTAGATAGCCTACTCTTGAAGAGGCGCTATATAAGTGTTTGAAATGAATGAATGAATGAATGAATGAACCTGCTGGGAAGGTAAAGTACATCTTACAATGTGAGGAAGACTTCAGTCCTCATTCAACCTCATTCATATAGCGAGACTAATAATTGTTCCAGTCTATGTCGCTAAGTCGCAGGCTATACAAGTATACATGTAGCCTTTGGACTGACTGGAACCTATTTAACTCCGCCATGGGTTGGGTGGCACTCTGCCAGTGCCAGTCCCAAGCCTGGATAAAGAAGGAGGGCGACGCTAATCATCTTTGAAATGGCAGTGCATGTCGTTAAACAGCGAACGGCGTTCCCACTGCTCTCGAAATTCTTGGCTTGCATTTCCAATGCTCACCTTTGCATGGAACCCCGGACACACGTGTGCTCCAGTGAAACTTCTTCAGCGTTCCCACAGCTCACACATTTGGCGTTCCCATGCACTGCTCACACATTTGACGTTCCCATGCACTGCTCACACATTTGACGTTCCCATGCACTGCTCACACATTTGACGTTCCCATGCACTGCTCACACATTTGGCGTTCCCATGCACTGCTCACACATTTGACGTTCCCATGCACTGCTCACACATTTGACGTTCCCATGCACTGCTCACACATTTGACGTTCCCATGCACTGCTCACACATTTGACGTTCCCATGCACTGCTCACACATTTGACGTTCCCATGCACTGCTCACACATTTGGCGTTCCTACTGCTCACCCAAAGCAGTTTAACCACTGCACAAGACGAACAAAAAATTCAATCTTCTGAAAACCTCTTTGGTCATTCTATTCACGAAGTCGACAAGTGCATGCTGTTTCAATGAAAATCACTAGGTCTGTATCTTTTCTATTGAAACCATGCACTATACCTTTTCTATTGAAATTAAAATTGAACTCGAGAGAATTAAATCGGTTGAAACTGCCACCAACCTTTTATGCTGACGTGTATATCGAAAGGCACACACTATTATTCGGGCAATAATAGCTATGCACCTTTCTTGGTTACATTACCCACGCACTTATATACTCCAGTTATCGTACACGAGATGATGCAAGAATGTCTTTATTTGCCGTCTGAACCGCACAAGCCCTGTTTCCTTTGCAGGTTAAAAGCTGGGTCCACCGCGTTCTAGAATAGGCCTACAGCTTGTTGAAAGAAAATGTCTGTTAACGGCAGAAACGAAGCAGACATAGAGCCACGTCGATAAAGCACAAATTACTACTGTTATCAAACTGCACCAAATAACTGTGGTAGGCCTATTTATCGTAGAGTACTTAAAGTGTCTGGCCAGTAGGTATACAGGTCAGTGTGTTGATGTCATTTCCTATTACCCGAAATCCATAAAGTACTTAAACCATTAAAATTCTGGCTGTAGAGCAATATAGGCCACGAGTTCGTGAACTCAAATCAGGCTGGAGATTTCTCTTATCAATTTGGTTCGAACTTATCTTTGTAAAAAAATATAAGAGTCCAGACAGATGATAGATAGTCTTTATGGCTATGGTATGGCTTTGGGGTCAGTATATAAATCAGTTATGTTTGACTGTTTGTGCTTCACGGTCTCGGTCAGATTGAGGGGAAAATTGGCATAGAACGCATTTATTACACTACATAATGATGACGACGACGACAGCAGCAGCAGCAACAACAACATATTACTACTTGCCTACTACCACCACCGTGCACCACGACAACTACGACCACCACCGCCACCGCCACCACAGCGCTACCATCACCACCGCTACCGCTACCGATATCGCCACCACAACGCCACCGCCTCATCCGTCACCACCAGCTTATTGCAAGACTTTATAAATTTAAACTTGTTTGACATCTGTAAAATTATTCCATCTACAAAACGTTTTACTTAATTGTTATAATTATATTATTTTTTATTATTAAACAACTTCTAGAACACGTCACGATACGAGTCATTATTATTACAATTCTGTTATTCAGTATTTTAAAGTGAAACTAAGAATTCACTGCAAGACATAAAAAATTCAAGGTTTTACGGTTGCTAGAAAGCTATAAATTGTGCTAACCCTCTGTCTCGATGAACATTATAAACAAACGACCTTCCGACCCACATGATACAAGTTAAAAACGCTAAGCGCTGGCATCAATTAAACGAAGCCTGTAGGCTATACCCAAAGACTCTATACAGAGGACTGGTTTCTTCTTCTTTAGCCACCTTGTACACTTTTTGGGCAATAATCGGAGTTCCGGAAGATTTCAAATCTTATTTACAAAATAAAAGCATTCAATTAGTTACATCCATGAAAATAGATTGACGACTAATTATGTTTGCAAAATAAACAAATACCTTTGGAGATTCAAAACATCATCCTTAGCGATAGAAACGGAATTTTAAGTGGAGCGCCATGATCATGACCACAAAATGTTCCCAAGTAACCTATCCTGTAATATAGACTCCTTCTCCATACCCTATAATACCAACCTATAAATTATAATTATGTAGTTTCAGTCAGTATCTTTGTCGATTCTTAATGTTTCAATTGATAAGTTGGCAAATTGACGCTATAGGAAAATGGCTTCTATTTGAAGTAGCCTAAATAGGCCTACAATTATTATCGAAGCAAATACACTGCGCCCAGGGCTGTTTTAAGGAATTTTAGAACTGCACAACCCCTCTTTTCTTTCCCATCCTCCATGGTAAATTGCTTCCAATCGGAGGCCAATGAACTGTTTTCAAATATTTTTAACTGCATAGAACTGCTTCTACAACTGCATAAATTCATTTAGACCTGTACATTTTGTGTACAACTGCACGCTAAAAAATACCCTGACTGCGCCTATTAGCGGGTCGCTCTGGAGGACACCACCTTTCCGAAGAGTTCTAGGGTCTGTCTGTGAGAAAACGCCGCTGTTTAACGTCTAGTAAGTGTAAATAAGTTAAACACGTACTTAAATGCATTCAGATAATATCTTAGATGAAGACAGGACAAGGTCACCAAGATAGAGACCAAAGTAGGCCTAGGCCCAGTAGCTCGACACGGTCAATGCATACTCCACACTCGCTTAAGTGCGGTTACATGCAGGGCCGTAGCAGCAAAGAGCGTGGTCCCCTCCGAACATATTTCCGGGGCGGCGTGGCCTTTTACAATGCAGAGGCTGGAAAGTGGTATTTATTTCATGCAATATACAGGGTTTGTATTGTATAGACCTGCAGTGTACAATGTAGGCCTACATGCAGGCCCTATTCCGTACTTCACGGTTTTATCAGTAAAACTGACATGACATATGCAATGGCGTCAATAAATGTCATTACCTAGTTATACCTTAACTTTTCTGCCACTTTTAGGGGCCCCCTTCGGTCGGAGGGTACGGAGGGCGGTCGCTACGCCTCTGGTTACATGGTAGGCCTGTATATGGGCAAGCAATAGATCTATGTCTAGTTCGAATGAGACATCTGGAAGTGTTTATATGTAGGTCTATGCATGGTTGACTACAAAAGACGCTACATAATTCTAAATAACAATTAAGTAACATTCTGAAAGCAATCAAGTGTCTGAAAGTTAACCACAAACCCTGCATAACCTATAGACTATGCATGCATAGACAGCTGTAAGAGTGCGTGACCTACGCGTGATCACTAAATAGGTCTAGGCTACAGCGGACACTTCTTTGCAGAATTTTCCAGACAGTGAAAAGAGATATTTAACTAACTAATTTAACTAACTAATTTAACTTTCAGAAAGTGCTTGCGCATTGTTTATGTCAGCACGCCAGCCTAATAATGCTATATGTATAAACCTGTATATAGGCCTATGTATATATAATTGTATATGTAGTTAACATATAAATCACCAAAAACTGACGACACGTCGACCTCTCCGGCGATCGACAAAAGAAACAAAATTCAACTATAGTCTTATATATACTTGAATGCTCACCCATGCAGTCTCCAGTAGCGGCGCTAGGGGCGTTAGAGGGGGGGGGGCTTAGCCCCCACCCCAAAAAAGGCCATCCATTTTTTCCCATGTAAAAATGAAAATTTCCTTGCTCAGCCCCCCACCCCCCTAAAAACTGAAAACCACACGCAGGAGATTTCGACCAAATGACTAAAAAATGGTCGTCGGAAATTTTGGCGCCTGAAAACGGAATATTTTCCTGAGATTTCGTCGTTTTTTGACCAAATGACTAAAAAAGTCGTCAGAAACTTTGGCGGCTGGAAATAGAAATTTTTCCGCGGGAGTTCAGTCCCCCCCCCAAAAAAAATTTGGCACTTCTAGAAATTTGGCACTTCTAGAAATTTGGCGCACCCTAGAAATGTGGCGCCCCAGGCAACTGCCTGCGTTGCCTGTGCGGTCCTGTGCCCAAGGTCGGCCCTGATCGTTGTTGCCATGAAATCTTATCAACAGCATAGGGAGCGGGTTAACGGGTTTGGATCACTGATGGTTGCTAACATGTTTGCCTCTAGGCCTACGCTTGATTGAATTTTTGAGCATTCCTTTGCGCTGTTTATACAGATGATAAATGTGACATTTCTCTGGCTTAAACAATTTGATGAATCATTTTTATCTCCAATTTCTGCACTTTTGTTGCAATTTTTGAATTGAAATTTTTCTTACTTCGGGCCCAATTAGACCTAGTAAATAAGTTAAAGATTAATATTTCCAAAAGCCTACATGCGACTGAAAGCTGCTATTCTTATTGTCCCATAAAATTAAAATAAGAATAAAACTATTTGTTTCCCTAGAAGATTAAGGCAAGATCGGCGACCTGCTATGATGTCAGTATACAGTGTACGTTCGTCGTTAAAAGGTCAAGGGGTCAAGTCAGAGGCAAATGTGGTATGGCATTGATCTTGTATAGAGTATCACCAGCCCTAAGCAACGATGACCCTCTTACTGATGGAAGAAAGGCTTGGTCTATGCCATCGACGTATGGTCTACGCACTGCCCTTACTTGAGTTTCTCTATTTATTTATGTTGGTTTGTTTTATATTGACGACCCTTAGCGGAGCCAAGGCTTCGTAGACTAGACTAGGTAGACCGCGACCACACAACCGAAGAACCGGGGAGATAGACAGACATACAGACAGACAGACAGACAGACAGACAGACAGAGACAGACAGACAGACAGAGAGAGACAGGGAGAGAAAGAGAGACAGAGAGACAGAGAGACAGAGAGAGACAGACAGAGAGAGACAGGCAGAGAGAGAAAGAGAGAGACAGACAGAGAGAGACAGACAAACAGAGAGAGAGAAAGACAGGCAGACAGACAGTCAGACAGACAGACAGACAGACAGACAGACAGACAGAGAGCGATGAAAGAAAGAAAGAAAAAGATAAGGCCTATAGAGAATGAAAGCGCTTAATATTGTGAGCGTCTATGGAATTGTATGAACGTATAATAGGCCTACGCCTATTTCCAACACACCAAAATCTGCTTTAATCGCAATCGTAAATCGTAATCTCCACACTTCTAAAGCGTCGCACACAAGCCACGCGTATAAAGAGCACCAGCTTATTCACGAGCGCGGCGTCAGTGTGTTTGCTTGACAGCACTATAAATTTAGGGTAATGAACAAGCGGCGTTGTGGGTCTAATGATTCTAATCGAAACCATGGCATGCAATGAAGATGCAAGAACAAAGTTTTGGAAGCATTCGCCAAAAAACGGTGGGTGGCCTCACTAAAAGTGATATAACTTTTGTTGTGTCTGAAATATTTTGATGAAATCCGGCCATGATGTGTAAATATAAATTGTCTATACGCCTGCAAAATTTAATTTCGAAATTCCTACTTTTGGTCAAGATATTGGCAAAAAACCGTAGGGGTCTTTTTTGGCCCACCCTGTATATGCAGTATGAGAATTGTCGAAAAATAGCCATTGATTTATGTAGACTTTTGGTGGGCAATGAGCTCTTTGCTATGGCGTCCTAAGAAAGACTGAGGGGTTTAACCCCCACAACCTCCCCGGGAATATCTCACCCTATATTTTATATGGCTCCGTATATATGACACAAGTTCCTTTATCAGTTGACCTTTTAACTCAATAGACTAAGAAGCACAAACAACGAAGCTGACATCAACAGCCCTGGAGACGGCAGCCATAAAAGTATTGCAGTTTAATTGGTACGCGGCAGATGATCATTATCAATAATTATCACACGTCCAAACACCTCGCAATGTAACGTAAATCATAAATTATTTTTTTCCGATGGTTTAAAATTTAATATGCCATGCACATTTCTTTGGCGCCCATATATTATAAAGTCGTCTGCTTATCAATGGCGTAAAATGAAGCGACATCTACGCGCCGTTGTGCCTCGCATAATATAGTGCTGCATCATCGTGTATCCATCCGCTATACGTAGCGATGAGGTAAATCGGCGACCGGTCCAAGACATCACAGTCGCAGGCTTTGTTTCATTCAAAGAGGCCTGGCAGCTTGATTGTTTGTATGCGCACTTGTTATAGCGCCCCTTCAAGCTCTCACTACTCAGAGGCGCTCTCGAATGCAGAGCGGACACTGCATCGGAGTTTCACGCCGAAGCGCTGAGTAATTGCGAGTGAAGGACTTGCCCAAGGCCCCTGCGTGGCGAGGTGGATTCGAACCTCGAACCTTCCGGCTTCAAGGCAACGACGCCACCACTACACCACCGCGCCCCACAGCTTGTGGCGCAGACATAATGCTGTCAGCTTCATAGTAGGCTATACCCTCCCTTTCTCAGTACTGTCCAACCATTTTGACACCGCGGGCCACCAAATAACATTTTCTTGAAGCCGAGGGCCGCGCCGATGAACTCAAAAGCCGCAACCAATAATATCCAATGCAAATTGTTTAAGCTGTAGTAGGCTAAAGTTATTATTTAGCCTACTATGAGAATAATCATCGTCAATGTGTGGTGGAAACTGGATTTTGTGTTCACATTGTCAATTTGCAAGCCAAGGAAAAGGCTGTGCTAGCAGGTCTGTGGTTTTGTTTCTCTTCATTTTCACTAGCGTAGGTGGGCCACTTAGAATCAGGTCGCAGGCCGCATGCGGCCCGCGGGCAGCAGGTGAACAGCACTGCCCTATCTGATCAAGGTGTGGATTGATCTTGCTGTCTGATCTATCATCTAATGTGGCCAACTAAGCTACTGGATCTCCTGTCTGCTTGCCTGTCCGAGTGAGTTTACAATAATTAGGCCTATTCTAGATCAGAAATATTGCGCGCAGCAGCGCACACGTAAAAATCCAGTCATTTCAATTCGCAACTTTGATCTCGCTACATCCATGACCGATATAAATAAAAATATTCTCCATGTGACGATCGAGCGGCCTTAAAAACTCCGTCGCTGCTCGTATTTTTGAAGTGCCAGTCCCAAGTCTAGATAAAAGAGGAGGGCGACACTGATTATCTTTGATACGACGCAGCATATAGTTAAACAACAGCAAGAGTGATCCTAAACTTGTTTTGTAGGCTTGTAGCGCAGAAATTTTTTGCTTAGATGTCCTTTTACATTTGCATGTCACAGTGACTGAATTTCCCGAGAGCTCAAGTTGTTAGCTAGCAACTGAAGTGCAGTTACCACACAAATGTCTGTGATCGCTAGACATTTCTGTGTGGGAGACAGATCAGCTTAAAACTCTTGCTTGAAAATTCGCCTCAACCTCTGTGTCGGATTGTGGAGATTTTGACTGCACGCGCACGTTCGTTCAAATGGACAACTATTAATGGAAGCTTTCTAGGGGTCTAAAATAATCTCGACAGTTTTTTGGTAAGGATATAATTATATCTTGATAAATGGGTCAAGTGTGAGAATCGTAGAAAAATACCTGAGGGGTCACACTGTGATCGCGATCCACGTGGAGTTGGGGATGTGAAAAGTGAAAGGAAGACTCTGCTATGGAACAATAAGAAAGGCTATGGGGTGGGGGTTGAACCCGCAACCCACGGCATTCTCATCCTTAATAGACCTAATAATTAAAACGCAGTTTCGCCATTGCAGCTCACGACCCTAATACGGTAAGAATCTAAACTCACGAAAACAACCCAGCACTATGTTCTCACGCGGCAAACAAGGAACACAAGAAGTAAAAAATTGAACAAAATGGAACCCGATAGACCGAAGGTTTAGACACACGAACACACACGCACACACACCTGTTCCTAAGCGGAACCCCGGAGGTTAGAACGGAACACGGGAGTTTAGAGGATTCATAACAGAAAAATGAAAGCACACCACTGCACACGGATTATAAGAGGACATTGGGAATTTCTCTTACCAACAATAGCTAAATACACAACAACAACAGAGTCCCTGCCTCCTATCGTAAAGCTTTTTTCGTAACGCTAAATTAGCATTCACGCTTTCGATTCTGATGCGAGTTGGTTGCTACTAGCATAAGCTCAGCAGCAGCAGCAGCAGCGGTAGGTGCAGTAGCAGCAGCAGTAGCAGTGGCCGCTTTAGCGCTATTGAAGTGGCTTGGCTTACCGGCTGAGATGCAGCTAAGGCCAATCACCATCAAGTCCTACCTACCACCTATCCGCAGCCACCTAGCGACGCCTTTGGGCAGCAGCAGCAGATTCTCAGACCTGCTGCAGCAGTAGTCCACAAGAGCTGAAGCGCGGAACTAAAACAGGCCAGTGCCGCACGCAGGTGGATTTGAGCCACAGACCGCAACGAGTCGTGGACTCCTTGAAAGTACCTGCGATCGAAAACATTCCAGATCATGTTCTGAGAATCATAGGCCTATTTGCCCCTCCCACACCCAGCGTCTTGCATGGTAGAGTTGCGAAATAGGAGGCAAGAAGGCCTATAGGCTAAAGCTAAGTCACAATGATAGCGTAGCAGGGTGAGAATTGCGGGGTTTGGGGCTTCAACCCCCAGTCTTTCTTAGAGCCCCATAGTAAAGTCTGTTTTTCACACCCCAGCTCCAAGTGGATAATGGTCCAACACCCAGTCATTTTTTCCACAATTCTAACACTGTAGTGTAGCACAATGTGATGGAGTTGTTTGCAGTTATTTTTCGTCGGTGACTCATGCATTCGTCCGCGAAAAATTTCGCGTCCTTCGTTCGGCCACTCGTTCGTCCCCCGCAAATTGTAGACCAAGTCTCCGCACGTGCCCTTAGAAAAGTGTTTTTTGCACATCCATACCACGCATAAATCAACGTCTAATTCCGCTGCTATTTTTCTAAAACTGGTCTTGTACATGGGCCCTGACCTCATTAACCTTTTGGATATTGATCTAGTTATTTATAACTTTTAAAGCCATTCGATTATAAACAACGCATCTTCTTTAGGTTTGCTGCCTCTCGGCAGGTCCAGGTGCCCAACGATGCCACTCTTCTCGGTGTTGTGCTTTTTCTTTGAGTTTTCCCATATCCATCCTCCATCATTCAGTCCAAGAACTTTTCCCTAGGTCTTCCTCTTCCCCTCCTCCCCTCCATTTTACCTTTTATGTCTCTTTGCAAGGAGTTGCCTCTCAGTAGGCCTACATGTCCTATCCAGTTCTTCTGCCTTGTTCTAATCGTATTCATCAAGGATCTTTCTTCTTCCACCTTAAACCAAACACCCAACCAAACAACGTATACATTATAATTATACAATCAAACAAACCATCTCAGGTCGCCCTTAAAAAGAGGCTAAAAAGGACCATTATCACGTCAAGGTATAGGCCTACGTGGTCCAGTCCACTAAACATCTTTGGAGCATCCATGTGGGTCAACCTCGGACTTCGACCATCAACCGTTGCGCTTTCACTCATCTGCCGAGATTCGCGTCCACTTACTACTGAAAAGAAGTTCTTCGCGTTAAGGCTCTCAGATGCTTAGGCGTCTCAACGAACGGACGAACTAGTTAGAAAGGAGGTTGAAGAGAAGGCGCAGGTGAGAACGGCACTCTGATTTTATTTATAGATCAGTGGCCACCACCACCGCCACCGCCTCACAGCCACTGTCTGAGATCCCACGGAGGGTTGGAGCAGGATATGGATGAGATGGAGAAGCACTGGCTACAGATGTAGGAAGCACCACTGAGGTGCCACGGCCTCTCTTTCCGGTGGAGGAGGAGGCAGAGGCGGTGATCGCAGTTGTTGAGAGGTACCAAGGAATGATTGGAGGCGGCCACAGCCACATCGCCGCCACCGACAGTGGTTGCATAAAAGAGAGCAGGTTGGAGGAGGAGAAGGAGGCAATTTGCGCGCCGAGCGAGTGAGAGAGAGGGGCAGACGTGCCAACTGCTGGAAGGTGCAATTAGGGCACTGTAACATCAACAGCAACCAGGGCACCAGCGTAACTAATTCTTACGGACAGAGAACCAGATCGAATGACCTCGTATTAAGTCGGTTGCCGACGAGGGTGAGATGAAAGAAGAAGGGGAAGAAGAAGAAGAAGAAGAAGAAGAAGAAGAAGAAGAAGAAGAAGAAGAAGAAGAGGAAGAGGAGGAGGAGGAGGAGGAGAGGAAGGAGGAAGAGGAAGAGGAAGAGGAAGAGGAAGAAGAAGAAGAGGTGGAGAAGAAGAAGAAGAAGAAGAAGAAGAAGAAGAAGAGGAGGAGGAGGAGGTGGAGGAGAAGAAAAAAGAAAAAGGGGAAGAAGAAGAAGAAGAAGAGGAAGAGGAGGAGGAGGAGGAGAAGAAGAAGGAGAATGAAGAAGAAAAAGAAGAGGAGGAGAAGAAGGAGAAGAAAAAGAAAAGAAGAAGAAGAAAAGGAAGAGAAGGAAGAGGAGAAGCAGGGAGAGGATGAGAAGAAGAAGGTGGTGGAAGAGGAGGAGGAGGAGGAGGAAGAGGAAGAAGTACAAGAAGAGCAAGAAGAAGAAGAGAAGGATAAGAAGAAGAAGAAGAAGAGGAGGAGGAGAAGAAGAAGAAGAAGAAGAAGAAGAGGAGGAGGAGAAGAAGAAGAAGAAGAAGATGAAGAAGAAGAAGAAGAAGAAGAAGAAGAAGAAGAAGAAGAAGAAGAAGAAGAGGGAGGAGCAGGATGAAGAAGGATCGTATTATGAGAATTGTATTTTAAATCAGACGTGTAGGTCTAACGTTCATTCATGTGGACTTAAGTTCCTAGGAAGGACTAGGGGTTGAACCCCACAATCACCGGCACTTCTCACCCTGCCGATCTCCCAAGCAGACCTAGGCCTTTCCACTGTTTCCAGGGCCGGATTAAGATATGTAGGGACCCTGTCCGGAAAATTGTTTACGGATCTTCGGCCGAAAATTCTGACGACTTTTTTTGTCGTTTGGTCGAAATTTTTGTGTAGAATATACCTATTATTTTCCCTCCAAAAAGTTGATGACCTTTTTTCTTAATCGTTTGGTTGAAATTTGCAAAAAAATCTAAAATTTTCTCCCCATGTGTGGACCCCTAAAGTGTGGGGCCCTGTTCGGCCGATTAAGGCATGTTCAACATGAACATGCCTTAATCCGGGCCTGGTAATTTCTATAATTATTGACCGCTTGCGTCAGCCGACCCCACCCACTTATCTTCGCCCGCTACGCTCACTTGACAAAGTTGACCGGCATGATCTTTTTGTCCCGATAGCGAGGTCCATTAATTGTCCTTAAAGTACGAACCTTTGTCTGGTTCTGTAGACTACAAGGGAACCATCTTCCTTCGTCGACCCGTTCATCCTTATCAGGCGTTACCCTTCAGGTGCTGATGGACCAGATGATTCCTCTTCTCTTTGTCTCAAGACCACATTCACTCAAAACTGAAAACATTGCTCTTTCACAGATCCTGTCCTGATTTTTCCTCTTCTCCTCACATCCCTCGTCATTTCAACTCAAAGCATCACCCACCTTAGCCATACATCTATCTGCCTGCCTGACTCTCCGGATTTGACCAGCTGCCTATATCGATTTTGTTTTGTTTTTGTTTTGTTTTGTGCCTGTGAATGAGCTGGTTCCCGCGACTTGGCTTTTGTGGGCGCTGTAGAAGTCTAGAGATTACGATTGCGATTCTTTTCCCGTGTCTTTTTGCACTGGGAGGGAGCGCTTCTGATTGGTGCACACTGCAAGATTCGCTAGTCACATATTAATTTGTGGATACAATACAATACAGTACAATACAGTGCAATACAATACAATACAGTACAATACAATCCAATGCAGTACAATGCAATACAATACAATGCAATGCAGCATATGCTTGGCAATTGACAGACAGAATAATTAATTGCAATCTTAGGCATAGGGCCTACACTTTTTCGTCTTACCATAACATATAGGACTACCTACGTATATGAACGTAAACGTTAATTGTCATGTTACAGTGTCAAAATTAATGTAAGTTTTTCTAATGTAGGCATGATAACAAGAATTTAGATTTCACAATGCCACACAAAATCCTCATAAGGGAAACTATACATGGGGGGTAAGTGGGTATTTGACCCTGGTAGTTTTCCTAGAACACCGCAGTAAATTCTTCATTGCGCACCCCAACCCACATAAATCAACGTCTGATCCCCCCCAGGTATGTTTCTGCATTGCTCATACTGTATTTTCTTCCATTTCAACACGTCTGATCCCATTACAATTATCATACTTTCATCGACTTTCAGCCTGAGTCCTGATTAGCCCAGTTGTACGTACGATGCCTGAACCCACACAGGTTTCCCGGATTCAAATCAGTTAGCTCTAGGCAGGCTCAATCCTCAACCTGCTGCGCCTTATCCGTGCGCGAAGGCCTCGCCCCGACTAGGCCTTGAAGCCGACACAGGATGACATCATTGGTGGATTATGGGAATGAGAAGGGAGGGATAGCAGACAACCTGCTTGCTCTGTGGCCTAGAGAACTTCCAGGCAAGACCTGGCAGTCTGTGGCAGGTAAATGTTTATCGATAATGAAGTATACGTGACTCGTGAGGCTCAATCCTTGACATCTAAAACGCAGTTATCTTTCGAGTAAATGTCACATTAGTAACGCCTATACGGCAACGTTGGCTGCAGCAGGAAAATTCCAGATTGCATAAATTGCTCCATGTTTTTGTACCAACGTAGTTTTTGTATAAGAAGTTCGCATGTTTGTGCGCAACACTTTGCTCAAGAGAAAACCAGAACAGTATACAGGAAGCCTGTAGCCAGCTATGTAGACTTTGTGCCCAACATGATTTACTATACTACATGATTTATTATACTGTAATAAACTAAGAATTTCCACAGGGTATTCAGAATCAAGGAAACGAACAACCCACTCCAGTGGAATGGAATTCTTGGACACATTATTCATTTACCAATTCCCAACAGTATTCTGCCATGGTCTCACGTAGAGGAAAATCCAGAATGCAATGCTGGGAGTGGTAAATGATGGCTTGATCTGGGTTTAGCAGAAAATTAAGAAAAACAACAGGCTGCTTTGTAGCTATTAAGCTTGCATGAAGATGTCAGTTGCTAAACTAACATTTCAATCATACCTGCGTTGAAACTTTCAAAACTTGACTCAAGACATATCTTTTTCTAAGGCATACACCTGACTGTTGTGGTTGTGTTTGCAGAGGCGACCTTGTAACGGCATGTACTGTGTTACGGCAACATAGAAATTGTCGTCATTATTATTATTATTATTTTATTTTTATTTTTTACACCACACTAGGGAAGCAGTAGCTATTGTTACATCTCCTGATTCTCCTCTGGAACCGGCTCAGCTAAAGTGCCTCGATTATTATTATTATTATTATTATTATTATTATTATTATTATTTTTATATTTTTTTTGCCCCGAGGTAAACATGATCCCTCGGGGACTTCAACACTCTCGATAAAAGCAGATTTGTCTGGAATGAACCCTAGTCGTCAAGGTCCCAGTTGGAAAAGGTACCCCTATTATTATTATTATTATTATTATTATTTTAAAAAAAAATTATTATCATTATTATTATTATTATTTTTAGTATTATTTTTATACCAATACATTTGTGTTATGTTTTGTGCTTTAATTGCTAAATTATAATAATTTATATTATTTTGTCAATAAGAAAAAGCCACAAAAAGCAGGATTACAGTTTCGCGTTGTATTCTGTACATCGCATATGCTTCACACCACAGCAGACTCATTTCTACAAGAAAACAGTTTTTCAAAGCGTTTCATCAAGATAGAGAACAGTTAGTCTTCGCAAAACACCCACAAAACTGCTTATATCTTGGAACTTACTAGCTAGAATGCAGAAGAATTCAAGTTCTTTAATGTCTTACAATTTCATAATCAATCAAATGAATTTATCAATTTTCACGAAGTCATCAAGAAACATTGATATGAGTCGACTCAACATCTTTGGACAAAATCCTCTCACATGATGCAGCAATGCTCGTGAATAAGTTGGTGCCCTGCGCTTTGATCCTTCCAGCAGTACATTATGCCTTTCCTGATTTTGTCTTCTCAACCAGAGTCCGTGACCTTGGTGTTACTCTGGACCAAGAGCTCACCTTTGCTCCACATATTCACTCACTCAGCCGTGCCTGTTATTATCAACTCCGTCAACTACGCACTGTTGCTCGCTCACTTACTCCTACTGCTGCTGCAACCCTTGTCCATTCTTTTGTTACCACCAGACTTGACTACTGCTGCTCTCTCTATGCTGGCCTACCAATTTCCCGTCTGAGTTGCATTGATCGCGTCCTGCGCTCTGCAGCCCGCCTTATTGGCCGCATACCTAAATTCAGCCACATCTCCAGCTATATGCGTGACGTTCTCCACTGGCTTCCACTCAAGCAGCGAATTGAGTATAGGATATCTACTCTAGTCTGGCGCTGCATGCTAGGCCTTGCTCCTGCCTATCTTTGTGAGCTTTGTAGCCCTACTCTTAGTTCTCACCCCTTCCGCTCCCTTCGTTCGACTGAACAAAGTCTACTCTCAGTACCTTTTGCTCGAACTTCCACTATGCAGAGCCGTGCTTTCTCGGTGGTGGGACCCTCAACCTGGAATGGTCTTCCTCTGACCCTCCGCTCTCTTTGTAAAAATCCTTCTCAGACTTTCCTCTCTCATCTTAAAACAGTTTTATTTGGCCGCGCTGAGGTTGGGAGCGCCTCTGAGTAGCCCCCTTGAAGAGGCGCTATATAAATGCATATAATGAATGAATGAATGAATTAGAAATTTGGAGTCCATGATTACAACTATGATTACAATATGAGATGAATTAAACTAAAAGAAGTGTATAATTCTGGGCAGTCCAATGAATTAATCATGCCTAATGTTTTCCCATGTTGCCATTGCTCTAATTGTGGTGGTCCACACCGAAATCAGCATTAAGTTGGAAATTACACATCAGAGATATTTAGGGAAATAGTATTTTGTGATTTTTTATTTTTTTGCAGAATTTAATAAAAAAATTATAAAATTATTTACATTTTTTTTAAACACAAGTTTTTAGAGCCATTTTAATGTTCTTGATAGGCAAATTTTTTGTATTTTTGTGCAGAATTTAATAAAAATAATAATTTTTCATAATTTATTTTTAAAAATTATTTTGAAACACAAGTGTTGGAGCTATTTTAATGTTCCTGTTATGCAAATTAGTTTGCTTTAACTAAGTTAATTGTTTAATCAATCAGTTGAATTGGATCACTTTTTTCCTTATATATTCGGTTGTAATAAAGCTAGAGCAATAATTTTTGCGTCATTTTAAAGCCTGAGACAAGGCCTTTGAAATAATGTATCAAACTAAATATCTTGGAAAATCACCTTAATGCTGGTTTTGGTGTGTGGCGCCACAATTAGCTTCAACGCAAATCTCAGAAGCAACGAACGCGCACGAATATCAAGATCTTTCCACAACTTTCAACACAAGTCCAATACGCTTGGCTACGATAAAAAAAAACCACAGACACCACTTTCACCATCCATTCCCTAATTCATCGTTCCATTTCGAAAGTGCGTCGTAGGTCCTATGGCCTGTTGCGTGGTAAAATACTGGTTCCGCCTCATCGGGTGCATCTTCGCCAGAACCGGTCGACTGCGAAGATCTTCCACCTTCATCCGATACTCCAGTTCCGCATCCTTCTGCCGCTGGACCATCCTCTGCTCCTCGTCCATGTCCTCGCGGTGCTGGCGACTGTTGTACGCCATCTGGTCGACGAGGTCCTGCTGGTGCAGAAGGTTCTGGCGACGGAGGTCGTCACGAAGTTCCTTCTCGACGCGTTTGTTGTTCGCGATCGTCTGGAGAAGTTCCTCGCGTTCCTGCTTCGCTCGTTCACGACGAAGAAGATTCTGATGAACTGTTAACGATATATACCACAGGATAATGAATGAATGAATGAATGAATGAATGAATAAATGATGAATGAATGAATGAATGAATCAATCAATCAATGAACCAATGAATGAATCAATCAATGAATGAATCAATCAATGACTCAATCAGTGAGTCAATCAATCAACCAGTCAACCAATCAATCAATCAATCAATCAATCAATCAATCAATCAATCAATCAATCAATCAATCAATGACTCAATCAGTGAGTCAATCAATCAACCAATCAACCAATCAATGAATCAATCAATCAACCAATCAATCAATCAATGAATCAAACAATCAATGAATCAATCAACCAGTCAGTCAATCAATCAATCAAACAGTCAACCAATCAATCAGTCAGACAACTAGCAAACCAACCAACCATCAATCAATCAGTAAACCAACCAACCAATCATTCAACCAACCAATCAATCAATCAATCAATCAATCAATCAAAATGATTTATTTTGTAACAAAATTCAACAAGTCATTATCATTGCAGCTCTGTTACGAAAACGAAAGTTTTAAAGGGGTAAAAATCCCACTAACTACTGATGTCAGATTATCGATTTATTTTTTTATATATAGGCCCCCTAATGGTGGCCTTAACTAAACTTCACCTCTTCAACATAGAGTGATTAGTGATTACAGAAAAAGTGAAAAAGCAAGAGGAGGCAACAAATCATTTATGTACATAGAATATTAATTTACGTAGAATATTAATTAGGATTGTGCAATACTGAGGCTTTCGAAATGTGGTTATGGAGGAATATAGAGGGGATTAGTTGGACTGAACATGTATCAAACGAGGAGGTGCTACAGCGAGTAGAAGAGGAAAGAGCAATGATGGATACAATAAAGATGAGACAAAAGAAATGGATAGGACTCATCCTGAGGGGAGAATTCCTTCTGAAAGTGATCATTGAAGGAAGAACGGAGGGAAAAAGAAAAAGAGGAAGACAAAGACAGAAGTTACTGGACTGGATGTTGATTGAAGATTATGGGAAACTGAAAGAAGAGGCTCAACACCGGGAGGAGTGGCGCCATCGGAAGTTCGAACCTGCCGTGGGGCAGAGAACATGAAGAATACTGATGATGATGATCACAATGATGTTAAAACGTCAACTCGGCGTATCTCTCCTGAAAAGACTCACGTTTGTACTCCAGTTGTTTCTTCCGAGACTCCAGGACTTCCTCCAGCAGCTTCTGTCTCGCCAGTTTCTCGATCTTCCACTGGTTGATTTTCTTCTCCCACATCTTCTCCACCTCCGCATCGCAGAGTCGCTCCAGTTCCTTCTCCCGCGCAGCCTCCTCCTCCTTCAGTTTCTTCAGATATTCACGGTAACGTCTGTCCTCTTCTCGAATCTCTTTCTGTTTAACATTTCAGAATACCTCTCTCCAGCCATTATGTTATCTCATGAATATTCAATTCATTTAAATACACCATGTTGCCTCATGAATATTCAATTAATTTCAATATACCATGTTGCCTCATGAATATTCAATTAATTTCAATATACCATGTTGCCTCGTGAATATTCAGTTAATTTCTATATACCATGTTGCTCATGAATATTCAATTAAATTCAATACACCATGTTGCCTCATGAATATTCAATTCAGTTCAATACACCGTGTTGTCTCATGAATATTCAATTAAACTAAATTCAATGCACCATGCTGCCTCATGCATATTCAATTAAATTCAATACACTAATATCAACTGCACACCTTGAAGATATCAGGTCGATCCTCAAAATGGGTTAACCAGAAAGGGACAGGTCGTGCTAGCCCTGGGTATGAGCACCAAATGAAGATTGTAAGTCAATATGGCATAATTCAAGTTTTAGAAAAGCAGGAGATCAAGTAATGAAAAAAAAGTGGCAAAACAGTTAAAAGGCATAAACCAAAATCCTCAAACCATAACAAAAGAAATAAAATAATTAGATCAATCAAATATAAGATTAAGAAGCCTATCAGGTGAAAATACGTGACCTCCTCATTGAATAATTAGTAGGTAAGTGTTATTATCACAATAATAACACTGGTCAACATAGAAATCGTTACTGACTGGAAAAGGCCCTAATGTGTAGCATCTTGGTGTGCTGAACACGAATATAACCATAAAAAGTTTTTATTGGCTCTCGTTTTGAAAATATTTCATATAGTTCATTTCTTAGGTTTTACCATGTAAATTTATGCAGTAGAACTGCGACAATATCGTAAATAAGTCAAAGAAGGCATATCATGCTTACTTTGGATGCAAGGTTGGTGACCAAGACAAGCCATGGGCCCCGCATATATGCTGTGCTACATGTACAACACAGCTTTCACAGTGGTTGAATGGCAAAAGACCATCAATGCCGTTTGCAGTTCCCATGGTGTGGAGAGAGCAAAGCAACCACTTTGATGACTGTTACTTTTGCTTGGTTCCTCCTCTTTCCGGTGGAATAACGAAGCAAAAGAAGTCGACAATAGTCTACCCAAACATTCCGTCTGCATTGAGACCAGTTCCACATGGTGATGGACTTCCTATTCCAGAACCTCCAGCAGAATATATTTTCGTTGAATCATCTGATGAGGACAAGGGTGAGCCGACATGTTCTTCTCCTGGTCCGTCAGCGTGCAGTGATCCCGATTTTCACTGTGGTGCATCATCAACCCCACACAGAATAACACAGGAAGAACTAAATGAGCTTGTTCGTGATTTGGACTTATCCAAAAACAAGGCAGAGTTGCTAGGATCAAGACTCCAACAATGGAATCTTCTAGAAGAAGATGTCACAATCACTTCATATAGAAAGCGCCATCAGCAGTTGGAACCTTTCTTCATGAAGGAAGGTAATCTGGTATTCTGTTCCAATATTGACGACTTCATGAATGCCTTACAGATCACTCATGACCCACAAGAATGGAGACTCTTTGTAGACTCTTCGACACTGAGTCTTTTGCACAATGGAAACCGTCTTCCATCTATTCCATTAGCGCATGCTGTCCACATGAAAGAGACATACGATAACCTAAAACAGCTACTGCATTACATTGACTATAACAGGTACAAATGGCACCTGTGCGGTGATTTGAAGGTAGTTGCCATTTTAATGGGACTGCAGCAAGGATATACAAAATATATATGTTTCTTGTGTGAGTGGGATAGTCGTGCAAGAGAGTTGCACTACGTGCGGAAGGAATGGACTCACAGACAAAACATGGCAGTTGGATAGAAGAATATCCAGCACCTAGCTCTGGTCGAGGCTCACAAAATCCTACTACCACCCCTTCACATCAAACTAGGTTTGGTGAAGAACTTCGTGAAAGCCATGGACCGCACTTCGCCAGCTTTCCGATACCTGCATGAAAAATTCCCTCGACTCAGCGAAGCAAAGATTAAAGAGGGAGTTTTCGTGGGTCCTCAGATTAGAGAACTTTTCAAAGATGACCGCTTCAACAACTTGCTGGAGGGTGATGCGAAACAAGCATGGACTGCTTTTCGTCTAGTGTCTACAGACTTTCTGGGGAATGTTAGGGCAGAAAACTACAAGGAACTAGTAGAAGACATGCTCAAGCAGTACCAGAAAACAATATGTCGCTGAAGATGCATTTCCTTCACTCCCATCTGGATTTCCCCCCTGACAACTGTGGTATGGTTAGTGACGAACGCTTTCATCAAGATATCGCAGCAATGGAGCAAAGGTATACCGGGGAAAATGGCCCACTACAATGTTGGCTGACTACTGTTGGACACTCCGCAGAGATGCTCCCGAACAGCTGTACAAGAGACAGGCAAAAAATCTAAGAACTAGTCTATGACCTGGTTTTTACAAATATTAACCGTATGTGTATCACTGTTGGAATGCATTGTGCGATATAGAATTACTTCATTTGAGATTACAAAAAAACTAGAGCCAATTAAGCAATTTCACTGCCATATTCGTGTTCAGCACATAAAAATTGATAAGAACTGACTAATTTCATTTCAGTAACATGACTTTTGTAAAAATTTGTTGTCCAGTGTAATCAGTGTGGCATTGTAAATGCAAAGTGATGCTTTACTTGCTCAGCAGTGGGAAAATTTGGTGCCCGGACAATTTGAAGCTGGACAGTTAGGAGCTGGACAAATTCGGAGCTGGACAAATTCGGAGCTGGACAAATTCGGAGCTAGACAAATTCGGAGCAAGTCAATGACATTTTTTGCTTAAATGGAAGTTGGATTGCTGAAAGTAATTCTTGGCTGCTCAGAATCATCCGGTTCCAAAATGTCCATCTCCGAATGGTCCACTCCAATTTGTCTGGCAACAAATTGTCAAGGAACCGAAAATCCTATGCATCTATAAACACACAAAATTTCCACAACATTTGTTTGAAATCAAGTCATCGATCCTCCGCATAATCCCCTCCTACCTTTTTCTGCGCCTCTTCGATTGCTTCGATCTTCGACGCTTCGAGCATCTGCTCGAGCATCTTTCGATCGAAGGCCAGCTGCTCCTGCAATTCCCTCGCCTCATTTGCACGCTTCATCTGAATTGATTGAGCGTACACGCTACGCAGTTCCTCCTGCTTCCGACGCTTCTCTTCCAACTCCTGCTGCTTCTCCAGCTTCCGCAGCTCAGCCTCCTCTTTCTGAATCGAAAGAAGCAACACATCCAGTAAGAGAACTGTTGAGATATAACCAAAGGGTCAGACTATGATCCACGTGGAGTTGGGGTTGCAAAGAAACTTAACTATGAGCCCTGAGTAGAACTGGGGATTGAAACCTCAAACCCCTTGACAGTTCTCACCCTGGCATCACATGGCATACTTGGCACAATAATACGCTTCTGAAAGGCTTTTGCTGAGAGAAGTGCTTTATAAATTCATTCATTCATTCATTCAAGTATTTATATAGCGCCTCTTCAATGAAACTACTCAGAGGCGCTTCCGACTCCAGCACGGCCAAACAGAACAGTTTTTAAGTACTTATAGAATGTGTCAGAGAGTGATCTAGGGAACAGGCGCATGAACAACAAATAGTCATGAACAATACAATACAATACAATACAATGGTACTACATACAATACATTATGCCGGCACTACACGATATACCCTGACACTGCTTACAATACAACAGGGCTTTTTTAACGTGCAGTTGTACACAAAATGTGCAGTTCTAAACGGATTTGTGCAGTTGTAGAAGCACTTCTGTCGCAAGTTCTGTGCAGTTAAAACTAGCAAAAAAGGTCATTATAATCCGATTGGAAGTAATTTACCATGGAGGATGGGAAGAAAAATAAGAGGTTGTGCAGTTCTAAAAATTCCTTAAAAACAGCCCTGCAATACAACATGCTGTCGCTACACAGAATACCTTGGCGATACACGGCATACATTGGCGCTACAAAGCATAATCTGACCTTGGTCTTAATTTGTCAGGCCAGACTCACCAGCAGCTTTGCCTCCTCTTCCACTAGCATCCTCTCCTGCTGCTTCTTCGCTTCCAGTTCCGCCATCTGCATCTGGAGAAACTCCGCCGTCTCCTTGTTCTTTCCCAACTGACGCTTCGCCTCCTCTTCTTCGCGTTTTCCCTTCGCCTCAATGTCCGCTTTCCACAGCCTGGCAAAGACGTCCTCTTCCTCCTTCTTCTTCCGATCGAGCTCCTCCTTGCTCTTCATCTGCTCCTGTCTTTCCGCCGCCACTACCTGCAGTTCCTGCATCGACAGCGTGGACCGCAGTTCCTCGCATTGCTCCCTTCAATAGCAAAACATATTCGCAATGCATTAATTTCTTTAGTCATGAATATTCAATTCAACTCAATTATACACAATCTCACCTCATGAATATTCAATTCAACTCAATTATACACAATCTCACCTCATGAATATTCAATTCAACTCAATTATACACAATCTCACCTCATGAATATTCAATTCAATTCGAGAAAATACGTCACCTCATAAATATTCAATTCAACTCAATACACCGTTTACCTCATGAAAATTCAATTCGAGAAAATACGTTATCTAATAAATATTCAATTCAACTCAATACACAATCTTACCTCATGAATATACAATTCAATTCGAGAAAATACGTCACCTCACAAATATTCAATTCAACTCAATACACCGTTTACCTCACGAAAATTCAATTTGAGAAAATACGTTACCTAATAAATATTCAATTAAATTCAATATACCATTTTACTCATGAATACTTAATTCAACACACCTTTTAACCTCATCAATATTCAATTCAATAAACTTTGATTTACAAATTAATTCATAATATCAAAGAATTATAATAGTACTAATTATCATACCAATGCTCACATTTACATTTATTAGACAATTATGTGTATAGCTATACATTGATGTATGAATGCATGCATGCACAATTTGCACATGCGCACATGCCCCATGTGCTTAATTGTATGCATGGATGTATGCATGCAACAATATACAGCATATGGCGCATTTTAAATGCCTGACAAAGATTCTGAATGCCTCATGATTATTGAGTAGCACTGTATTTGCAAATTTGAATAAGCATTAGAGAATACTTCACCTGTACTGGTAACTTACCTGCACTGAATACCTCACATGCACACTACCATATGGAGTAGGGCACCTGGGCTCAGCTACTCCTTCATTCCCTAAAGTACGTAGTGCTCACAACTTCCATGGTTGCAACTTTGTGATTTTTTCTTGGGTGATTTGTGTTCTTGTGAATTGTTTGAATTGCATTTAACTTGTTCGTGTTGCATAACTGTATACTGTAACCAATTGCGGTATGTCGATAGGATTCATTTATTCATTCATTCATTCATTATGAGAATTTATATAGCGCCCCTTCAAGAAACTACTCAGAGGCGCTCCCAACCCAACCATGGCAAAAGAAAAAAGATTTGAGAGATTTAAGAAATGAGCTTTGACTGGTCAGGTGGAGGAGATGAAGGTTAGAAGGGAGGTCGTTCCAGATTGACGGCCCCAAAACCGAGAAGGCTCGGCGCTGTCTGGCAGCTAAGCGAGCCCGTGGAACAAGCAGTTGTCCCTTCGCAGCAGAGCAAAGGGCCCGACGCGCTTCAATGTCAGAAACTGGGCGACAGAGAACGTGCAGGTAGGATGGAGCACAACCAAGGATACAGCAAGAAACCAGAGCAGCAATTCACAACCAAGGATACAGCAAGAAACTAGAGCAGCAATTCGATATTGGATGCGTTGAGCTACTGGCAACCAGTGCAGCACATCTCGCATGTAAGCAGAGACAAAGGAAAATTTGGGAATTCGCCCAATGAGTCGGGCAGCAGAGCTGGATTATTGAATAAACAAAAATAATTAAAAACTGTATATACAATTTTCAAACCGTCGTAGAGTTATGAAGCCGTAACTGCATGAATACCTGAATTGCTGTTCTAGCTTCTCGTGAACAAATGCTTGTCGTTCGCTTTCTCTTTTCGCTTTTAGCTCCTTCGCTCTTTCACGCAGCTTTGCCTGGCGCTCAATTGGGGTCATGACCCTCGCAGCTGTCTCCCTCATGTACTGCTCCTCCTCTCCATCCAGAAGCTCTCGCAATCTAGCAAAATAAAACAATGTCAAGGCATCAACGCATTAATTAACATGACAACCTTCTGTACAAACGTACATACATACACACATACATACATATATACATACACACATACATACATACAATGTATGCATGTATGTATGCATGTGTGTATGCATGCATATATATTTGTACTTAAGCATGCATGAATGAATGCACATATGTATGTATGAATGCATTTGTATATGCATTTATGTATGCATACATGGATGTATATCTGTAAGTATGTGCCATATGCATGTATCTGAACATTTATGCATTGCCTATAGACTCCACAAACATAGTCTGAGAACTGAGGCCAAAATGGCGGACCATTATAGATATACTGATCTTTCTGTTTTCATAGTATATAACTTGATACAATATCCCTAAATATAAAAAATAGCATACTCATGGAGTCTAGAATACTCAGTAACCTAAATTAGTCTAGCAATCAATGTAAGAAAGCAATTTGATTGAAAAGCAACCAACCTTTGCCTTCTCACTTCCACTGCGTATTCGCTCTGCTGCATCAGACCCTGTACCCTTCGTCGAACTTCGTTCTTCATAAGTCGCTTGTCCGTGCTCTCTTCCCAATCGTTTCGAACGTCCATCCATCGATTGTACTTTTCAATTTCTGCTGCTGCAACCAAATGGTCTTCCTTCAGTCGCCGCTCGATCAGCAGTTTGTCGATAGGATGCTTGTTCACAGGACGAGCAATCTTGACAGAAAAATAAACATACAGCAGGGCGGATACAGACATTTTCCAAGGGGGGTCAGCATTTTTGGTCTTGGGCCGGAAATTTTTTTCTTTGGTCTTTGGCAACAAAATCTGATGATCTTTTTTTAGTCATATGATACTTTTTCTCTCATCTTTTCCCGCTGAATTGGTTGAAAGCTGGTTGAAACCTGATGGAGGCCACGTCCTGCAAATGTTTCAATGGGGGGGGGGGGCGTGGCCGGATTCGCCCCCCTGGATCCGCCTCTGACATACAGATGTAGCCAATGTAGCACATTCTGACCTTCCCAGAAGGAAAGGTTTTATTACTAGAATGCCTTACACAATTTATTAACAGTTGTTTTATAGTACTTTTCACTTACTATAGTAAGTGACAAGTAGGCCTACTATGGACAGAATTATTTTCGTCAATCCAGCTTGTATGTCATTAACGCTTGAATGAGCCTGAATCCCATGCCTTGTCGAATAATTTATTCCGCTAAAACGAGAGATTGCCCCAAAAGAGTGTCATAAAACCGATTCCAAAAGTAAACAGGGACGGAACATATAAGCGAAGTGGATCTTAGGGAAGTTAAACAATCCCAATACTAACCAAAGCCACGGAGCCAGGATTTGGTCCACGCACTTCCCTCGTCTGCTGATGTCTCGTAGTTATCATCATCTTTACGGTTGGGCAAAAACAAAAGGAATGCTGAGAAACGACAGATCTGGAATAATTCCGATTAATTTCTCTTGCTGTTTGGTCTGTTTAACTCTATCACACGTCAATGCGTAACCTAGGCGACGGCAGATTGATGGGTGCTCGGCAGGTGCGCGCAGAACTGTGCGCATCGTTCTTATTAATTCAGAGCCACAGTTTTATAAGCTTCTTCAGCATAGCAAGTCATTGTTTCTTTATTAGCCTAGTCAAGCATGTATTAGTTTCTAAACCATGAAATAAATATTTCATTTGGTGAACATTTCTTTGGATAATCTTTGAACAAAACTTAGATAAGCCAAATTGCCACAAGCTAAAGCAAAGACTATATTATCTTTGGCTAAAGCTCTTCGAACATTACGAAAAGTATACAGCGGTGATTCACATTGTTTTCGCAGTGAACAATAAAGTGAAGGCAGGCCTAGCGAGATACAATGCGCAAATGGTTGCGCTGTGCAAAATTAATTAATTAAATTAATTTATATACTGACTTCTTCTGGCTGAGTATGTATAGATAACATTTCAGCATCTTCCGCTAAGCCAAGAAATTGTCGTCTGGATTCGGAAGAGGCTGGAGGCAGCATAAACATCTGACGGCCATTTTGTTTCAGGCGGTGACAGTGATTGGAGGGGCGTAGATAGGCTAGCAGGTTTCGTTGAATTTATCATTCTTCACGAATTTAATTCAACTGCAGTTACTAGATGCGAATGAAGTTTAAGAATACCAGTGGATAATATATGATTGCTTTGTTTTTTGGATATCGGTGGAGATGTAGGCCTAGATAAAAGTGCTGCTGATGCCCATTGCCTGTTGCAATTTGTCTGTAGATCGCTGTCGCATAACACTGGACAACAAATTTTTACAAAAGTCATGTTACTGAAATGAAATTAGTCAGTTCTTATCAATTTTTATGTGCTGAACACGAATATGACAGTGAAATTGCTTAATTGGCTCTAGTTTTTTTGTAATCTCAAATGAAGTAATTTTATATCGCACAATGCATTCCAATAGTGATACACTTACGGTTAACATTTGTAAAAACCAGATCATAGACTAGTTCTTAGATTTTTTGCCTGTCTCTTGTACAGCTGTTCGGGAGCATCTCTGCGGAGTGTCCAGCAGTAGTCAGCCAACATTGTATGGACCATTTTCCCTGGTACCTTTGCTCCATTGTTGCGGTATCTTGATGAAAGCGTTCGCCATGTTCGTCACTAACCATACCACAGTTGTCAGGGAAGAAATCGAGATGGGAGTGAAGGAAATGCATCTTCAGCGACATATTGCAGCGAAATTTCTGGTACTGCTTGAGCATGTCTTCTACTAGTTCCTTGTAGTTTTCTGCCCTAACATTCCCCAGAAAGTCTGTAGACACTAGACGAAAAGCATTCCATGCTTGTTTCGCATCACCCTCCAGCAAGTTGTTGAAGCGGTCATCTTTGAAAAGTTCTCTAATCTGAGGACCCACGAAAACTCCCTCTTTAATCTTTGCTTCGTTGAGTCGAGGGAATTTTTCATGCAGGTATCGGAAAGCTGGTGAAGTGCGGTCCATGGCTTTCACGAAGTTCTTCACCAAACCTAGTTTGATGTGAAGGGGTGGTAGTAGGATTTTGTGAGCCTCGACCAGAGCTGGGTGCTGGATATTCTTCTGTCCAACTGCCATGTTTTGTCTGGGAGTCCATTCCTTCGGCACGTAGTGCAACTCTCTTGCCCGACTATCCCACTCACACAAGAAACACATATATTTTGTATATCCTTGCTGCAGTCCCATTAAAATGGCAACTACCTTCAAATCACCGCACAGGTGCCATTTGTACCTGTTATAGTCAATTTAATGCAGTAGCTGTTTTAGGGTTAGGGTTAGGTGCAGTTATCGTATGTCTCTTTCATGTGGACAGCATGCGCTAATGGAATAGATGGAAGACGGTTTCCATTGTGCAAAAGCACAGCCCTAAGACTCAGTGTCGAAGAGTCTACAAAGAGTCTCCATTCTTGTGGATCATGAGTGATCTGTAAGGCATTCATGAGGTCGTCAATATTGGAACAGAATACCAGATTACCTTCCTTCATGAAGAAAGGTTCCAACTGCTGATGGCGCTTTCTATATGAAGTGATTGTGACATCTTCTTTTATAGAAGATTCCATTGTTGGAGTCTTGATCCTAGCAACTCTGCCTTGTTTTTGGATAAGTCCAAATCACGAACAAGGTCATTTAGTTCTTCCTGTGTTATTCTGTGTGGGGTTGATGATGCACCACAGTGAAAATCGGGATCACTGCACGCTGACGGACCAAGAGAAGAACATGTCGGCTCACCCTTGTCCTCATCAGATGATTCAACGAAAATATATTCTGCTGGAGGTTCTGGAATAGGAAGTCCATCACCATGTGGAACTGGTCTCAATGCAGACGGAATGTTTGGGTAGACTATTGTCGACTTCTTTTGCTTCGTTATTCCACCGGAAAGAGGAGGAACCAAGCAGAAGTAACAGTCATCTAAGTGGTTGCTTTGCTCTCTCCACACCATGGGAACTGCAAACGGCATTGATAGTCTTTTGCCATTCAACCACTGTGAAAGCTGTGTTGTTTACATGGTGAAACATAAGAAATTAACTATATGAAATATTTTCAAAACGAGAGCCAATAAAAACTTTTTATGGTTATATTCGTGTTCAGCACACCAAGATGCTACACATTAGGGCCTTTTCCAGTCAGTAATGATTTCTATGTTGACCAGTGTAATTAGCAAATGCCGGCGAAGTATATTATTGGTTACTTAAGTCATTTGAAACAGATCAGTTTCGTCTATGATCACTAAATAACCGGATCCTCCTTACCCTGCAGAGCCGCGATTTTACGTCAGTTTTAGCTTATTTCTGATTCTCTGGGTTTTCGTACTGGGCTAAAGTTGCGCCCACCCATCACTTTGTGTATCATACAGTTTGCAGCAGGTTTTGTTCCTCGAAAGGTAGCTTTCTGATAGTTAGATAGCTTATGGTTAAATGGCTCTGTAATGTTGCATGCAGTACGCATGGTCATGCATTGTGGTCGCTTTTGCATTTTAACTGTCGGCAAACTCCTATGTAGACAACTGTATATACTACTGTGGAATTTAATATTAAGGACTTCAAGACCTCTCTGTTTCTTTTCATTGGCAGAATCTGCAAAGCCCAATGAGCTGAGACCATGATTGGGGGTTTGTTCATCTACAACCACAAGGGAGAGGTGCTCATCTCGCGTGTCTACCGAGATGACATCGGGTGAGTGCCGTTACAGCATCAACTCTCTGCAAGCCACATTTCCAAATTGGGACATAAGAAACTTTCTGGGCAGACAAATAAAGATAAAACTTGTCCTGTTGGTTTGACAGTTGCAAAGATATTAGCCTTGAAAGTCCAAAATTTATTTTAACGTACGACTATTTTGCGACCACGCTGTTGATTGTGAGGGAGATCTGGCGTATGATTTCAGTTATTTGGAATTGGACGAAGGCTCATTTGAATGCTTTTTATGCATTTTGTTTGTTTGCATGTGCGCTTTTTATAGCGCCCCTTCAAGCTCGCTACTCAGAGGCGCTTCTGTCTGTGGCATGGACACTGCATTGGAGTTTCACGCCGAAGTGCTGAGCAATCGCTAGTGAAGGACTTGCCCAAGGTCACTAGGCGGCGACTTGAGGTGGATTCGAACCTGCAACCCTTCGGCTGCAAGGCAACGAACATACCCACAACACCACCGTGCCCCCATAATGGGGCGTGGTGGTGTAGTAGGTACCCCAACAATGGGGCGCGGTGGTGTAGTAGGTATCATTGTAGAAGTTAATCAATCGTCTCTCATATTTGTTCTCTTTTTATGTAGATTTTGTACATAGCAGTTAATGATTGCTGAATGTCAACAAAGGAGCCTTGTGCAGGTTTCAACTTCTGCTCTATGGATTTGGTTAAATTCTGCTAGAGTTTCTGGGTAACATAACTTTTCCAGGAGATGCCTGACTTGAGGTCTAACCTGCCATGCAGAACTCGTGAAGATCGTTTTGAAGTCATTTTACCAGGCTATAGATATTTCATTTAGTAAATTAGGGCCTGAAATAGTAAAAATATAATTTGTTGTTATCCAAATTTCTGTTCTACAGTCGAAATGCTGTTGACGCATTTCGCGTCAACGTCATTCACGCACGTCAGCAAGTTCGATCCCCCGTGACGAACATTGCCCGGACAAGCTTCTTTCACATCAAGAGATCAAATGTGTGGCTTGCAGCAGCATCAAAGCAGAACGTCAATGCGGCGATGGTGTTCGAGTTCCTTATAAAGATGGTGAACATCATGCAGTCGTATTTTGGGAAAATCTCCGAGGACAACGTGAAGAACAACTTTGTGCTAATCTACGAACTCCTGGATGGTTAGTATTGTATTGTATCGTATCTTTGAATTTATATATAATGCCTCTGACAGAATAACTATTCAGTCTCAGCATGAAAAACTCTGGATTTGAAAGAAGAACATTTAAGGAGTGAAGGCAGATGAGGAGAAGCGAGTCATTAGTTCAGCTATTAGTTTGGGGCGAAGGTTGTTCCAAATGGAGGGACCAACAACAGTGGCGACATTGTGGGTAAGTTTCTTGTAGAAAATCTTGCCTGTGGTTTGCTTCAGGATTATTTTGGCCAGACAGTTGCCTCTCTGGTAAAACCTTGAGCTTTTAGCCTCAGATTCACATTCCAGTGTGACCTTGCGCGCGTTTCAAATTTATTTAATAATAATAATAATTTACAGATCTGTATGTTATCGTCATGTATACCCACAATTTTCCATCAGTCGATACATTTTTTGTGCAGTAAAATAATTTTTAAAAATTTCAACAATTTCTATAGCATTGACATTCTCAATAGCAAGCTACTTCTAGGATGCTTTGCACACACTTTGTTGTAAGAGTACCTGAATATAACAAGATGGGTTACTGATATTTTGCTCCAATTGGTTTGTTTGAGTGGGTGGATGAATGGATATATGTAGGGATGGTTAGTTGGTGGATAGGTGGGTTGATGGATTGGTTGGTGAGCAGGGTGGTGGAAGGATTTTAACAGCTATTGCTAGAGGTCTCTATCTGGTTTCTTGTTTTATGATTATTCTCTTTTATTGCCTACAGAAATCCTGGATTTTGGATATCCTCAGAACACGGACATGGGAGTTCTGAAGACCTTCATTACGCAAGCTGGAATTAAGTCACAGGTTCTTATTGCCCTAGTTGCATTTTGAATTTTATGGTGTTCTATTTAATTTAAAAAAGACAGTTTCTTGATCACATGTGATTAGAAATGGATGTAAAAACGGAGACAGCCACAAAGGTATCATATGAAGACGAACTTGTGAGGTAGCTTTCAAGGATTTTATATCATTCAACTGTAGCATCATGTTTCAGATATGCAGTGACCCAGTCTATAATGCACACAGTTCCATATAATACAACCTAATACAATCGTGGTTTGAACTGCCTAGAGAAGCTTTGTTATGGCTTGAAGACATTGCTGGTTCACAACTGCCTTGGGCACTGGGCAAAGCAGTCAGTTTTTAATCACATATGATTAGAACTATGTAAATAATTCAGTTTACAGTGTCTAATTTGTTTTGCAGTATCTATACCACGAGCCTGGACTGCATGAGTCCAGGAATCTTTGTAGCTACCATAGGTAGCTTGACTTTTGTTAAGCCTAGCACAGGACAGAATTCCACTCTTACTTAGTGGTCTTTGGTTTTGGAATTTGCTGCCAACTTCAGTCCTTGTGCAAATTTTCTGCCTCCTCCTACGCTAAATCTAGTGACCAGATACAGAGGACACCATGTCATTGTCTGTTATGTCATTGTCTGTTATGTCATTGTCTACTCTTTCATTTGTCTGTTATGTCATTATCTGTTATGTCATTGTCTATTCTGTCATTGTCTGTTATGTCATTGTCTGCTCTTTCATTGTCTGTTATGTCATTGTCTGCTCTTTCATTGTCTGTTCTGTCATTGTCTGTTATGTTGTTGAACTTCAGACAAAGGAAGAAACGAGTCAGATAACGTCGCAGGTGACCGGTCAGATCGGCTGGAGGCGCGAGGGCATCAAGTATCGACGGAATGAACTCTTTCTCGACGTTCTTGAAAGTGTCAACCTTCTCATGTCGCCTCAAGGTCTGTCTTCTACCATTGTTGTGACCTGTTATTGTTCTTCAGCGCATTTGTGAAGAATAAAATGTATGCTAAAGAGAGATGAATGACCAATGTGATTGCATCTGATGTGATCTTGTGAATTGAGATATTGCTTTTGTACCTAAAGCCAGCATAAATACAGACTTAAAAGAGTTGTACTCCTGGAACTTTGAATATCGCATCGTCACGCATTTGATCGGATTTTAACATTTTGTGATGGAAAAAATAAAAGCCGATATAAAATTAACCTTCAGCAAACGAAACGAGTTCATTACAATACCTTTTAAATACCATAATGAGTTTAGAATTGGATTTCTACACCGAAAACTGGTTTTTGCAAAAAAGTCGATATTGAAACCTTGATTCATTCTTTTGCATTTTTCAGATGGCCTGCACACTTTTATGATTTTTACCTCATTATTTCATTGAAATTGGTTTAACCTGTGGCTCAGATGTTGCTCATTTTTTGCAATAGCCTTCATTGACTGCTTTCTAGCACTTGAAGGAATGATTGATTGACTGGTTTATTGATTGGTTGTTTGATTGCTTGAATTGCTAACTTATCATTTTGATATTTGAAACATTCCTTATTGATGTGTTTTAAGTGACTGTTCTTGAAGGGGAAGTCCTCTGCCTTTATCTGTGTTTTGTAGGTCAGGTGCTTAGTGCACACGTTGCAAGTCGAATCGTGATGAAGAGCTATCTGAGTGGAATGCCAGAATGCAAGTTTGGAATTAATGACAAGGTCGTAATGGACTCAAAGGGCAGAAACACTACGGATGAATTGACTAAAACGTACGTATGTAGTAGCCCACTGGTATAATTAACCTGATCTAGATTTTAAAAGTGGCTGAATCGAACTGGCAGGTGATTGGTGCACTGCTATTGTCACCTTGGCTGAAACAGCAGCTAAGCTACGGCCGGTTTTACTTAGACTGGCAGCAGCGGGGAAGGCACAAACAAAGCAGTTTAAATCTCAGTTACAGCTGCCATTTGGTTTGAGGGGTGGAGACATGTGCCACTGTATGTTGAGTTTACCTGCTCTGGAACTGTAATTGTGTACTGCCTTTGGCTGGTTAGAAAAACAGCTGAAACTAGCGACTTTTGGCCATTTTTCAGGTAGCTATGTACATTGCTGATACAGACAGCTACACTGGAAGTTTCTGTAATACATAATTTCGAAACATCTCACATGTTAAATAAGTATCATTTACAGCCATATTGTGCAACCACATGTTTAGAGGATTTGCACGTAAATGGATGTGGTAACTAAGTGGTCATTTACGTTGGTTTTAGTTGGTTGATTTTACATAAGTGGCTGACTTTATATATAAATTATTGATATTGCACTTATCTTATCTTCTTATAAGTTCCTTATCTACTGCAAACTATTCCCTTTCATATATTTGTTAATTGATTTTTAATACAGTGATCTTGATTGGTTTATCCGAATCGTTTTGTGGTTTTAGTGCCGGAAAGACTTCCATTGCGATTGACGATTGTCAATTCCATCAGTGCGTGAAGCTGAGTAAATTTGAGACGGAGCACAGCATCAGCTTCATTCCTCCGGACGGAGAGTTTGAGCTCATGAGGTGATTTCTTCATCTACTGCGCAGTATTATTCTTTTGATTTTAAATTCTTTAATCGACACCAGCGGCACTTTATCCATAGCTATTAGACTACTGTATATCCATTTAAGATTTTTGGAGTTTGTACTTAGGGGCCATACATGTAAAACATGTGCATGGAGAGGAGTTGAAATGGGGTATAGTAAAGTTGGAGACACTGTTTATTGATTGATAAATGTGATATGTATACCATCTGATTCCTGTGAGAAGGTAAGATGAAACAAAAGATTTATACGTGCAGGAAATATAAATCGCTACATGTTTGCCATATCCGTCAGTATCATTGTGTTTGTTTCTTTTGTGGCGAAGGTATCGTACAACAAAGGACATCAGCCTGCCATTCCGTGTCATTCCACTTGTCCGTGAAATCGGTCGACAGAAGATGGAAGTTAAGGTCGTCGTCAAATCGAACTTCAAGCCGTCGCTGTTGGCACAGAAAGTCGAAGTAAGGACGAATGAGATCTTTTAACAAATGGTGGTAGAAAAGGAAATACCAGAGAAGTGAATCTGCCGGCTAGCTTCCAATTTCTAAGGCATTTCCATTACTTAAAGGAAGCATCAACAGCTTGAACTTGAATCAGCAGCTGCATGCTGATGAGCCATAGACCTAAAGTCGAAAGGACCTGTTATGACTCAGGGGCTGTAGAAATTATCGGGTAGGATTCCTGGTGCTAGGATTCCTGTCTTGGGGGGGGTAGTTGTCCAGGGAGTAATTGTCCGGGGTAATTGTCCAGGGGTAATTGTCCTGTTACCAGGATTCCTAGTTGAAACCTTACAAGTGGGAGAAATAAGTGTGACCATATATATACCAGTTTAATCAAACATGACATGTTGGCCTGTTTTCTGCATGGTCACTTTCTTCACAGAATGACTCGTTGACTGTTATTTATAGAGGTTGAAGAGGGCTATAGATGCGAATGAGCCTTCATTTTTGGCATGACAACCCATCTCCTAGCCTTGTGTATTTAGTACAATTCAGTACTTGTGGTGAGCTATGATTTTAGTGCTGTTAAAGTACTTGTGGTGAGCTATGCTGATCTATGCTCTAGCTTGTTCTCTACCGCATACATGTGCTCGCACTGCTTTTTGCAAAAGGTTCGCATACCGACTCCTCTGAACACGAGTGGAGTTCAAGTAATCTGCATGAAAGGGAAGGCAAAGTACAAAGCGAGTGAGAACGCCATTGTGTGGAAGTAAGTTCGTCTCTTTCCGTTTCAATCAGTTTTGGTTTTTCCAGCAAGGCTTTGGTCACACATCAATTAAAAATACAGGTAACACATGGTAGTAATTAATTATTATGATGATAGTTTATAATTATGGTGTCTTAGCACAACCATGCCATTACATAGACATTTTTTATGTGATGTACACATTATACATGTGGTTTGTGTTATTTTTATGTGATTGATGTTTATTTATAAGTTGTTTGATATTTTATTTAAGCGATTGATACTGAAGTCAGTTGAAGCAATTAATTTTACTTATAAATGTTTCCTTGTTTATGCTGCCCACTGGAATAGACTTGACTTTAAGATAAGTTTTCTGTTTTGCTGTTTATCATAATTATGCTGCACAGGTCTTTGCATTAGATCAGCAGCATTGAATTTAAATTCGATTTTGTTTAATTGATCATAATCGGTTTATCATTGTTACTGCATCTATTGTGTTGCTTTCTATTGTTGTTGACTTGAATAGGATTAAGAGAATGGGTGGAATGAAGGAATGCCAGCTGAGTGCTGAGATCGAGTTACTGAGCACGGGAGAGGGAAAGAAATGGACACGCCCTCCCATCTCTATGAATTTCGAGGTTATTCTTTTTCTATTGTCGTTGGTTGATTAATTGCCTTAATGATGTATATTGTATATAAGTGGATTGGTACAATTTTAATTACTAAGACTATATAGACTGAAGACTAATGAACATAAATTTGTTTAATTCACCTGTTTACCCCCATGACTAAGAAGGAAAGCATACTCTTGTCATTGCGGGGTGAAATATAAATGGTGAAAAAAATATTAATGTAAATTTTTACTATTACATACTACTATGACTGCCACTGCTACTCTTAGTACTATCTTTGTGCACCAGAAGTCTTTTGAATACCTCTGTGGCTGTGCTGACACCTCTCTTTTTTCTTCTGTGCTCTACAATCCTAGTCATATTCTTAATTGCATGTTGCCTCCTAGAATGTTACCTAAGTACTGCCTCCACCCTTGATTACACAATCAAGAGATTCCATATTATGCTGATACATTAACTAGAAAAGGCTTTTTTACAAATATGATATATAAATGACTATCGATGTTTATTTTGCTATTTAGCCTTCTTTTATGTAACATTGAAAATAACTGCATTTTGCACTCACTTTATTAGGCCTATTGATTGTTTTGTTATGTATAAATATATATTCACGGTTTCTTTCATAACTGGTCGATGTTCCCGCAGTGCCTCTGCAGGCGGTTGATTAGAGTATATACTTACTTATCATTAATGTCATTACTTTATGTAGAAAAATGGCATGTTTGGAAAACTTATCTCCATTGGGAAAGCAGTTGTGCAATGAACACTGGGCCAATTATTATGGATCCACCAACCTGTGCTGAAACATACTGATATAATTTTTATGACATGCAGTTTTGAAATCTGTTTATGCCAGGTTCCATTTGCACCATCTGGATTCAAGGTTCGGTACCTGAAGGTTTTCGAGCCAAAGCTCAACTACAGTGACCATGACGTCATAAAGTGGGTGCGCTACATCGGCAAAAGTGGTCTCTATGAGACTCGATGTTAGCTCCGCTCCGTAGCCTCTCGACTCCACTACCTGTAGCATCATCTCTCCAGTCTCTCCTCTGTACAGACATTCTAGACTCTGGTAGATGAAATTGTAGGCATTCGCTGTCTAGTCAGTAATCGTAATTATCATTGCAAATACTACAGATTATGATGATTTGTTGCACCTGGTTTTTAATTTTTGTGAGTTTACTTTGCTTGTGAAGTTCAAGGTTCGTGTGGAAAGTAGAGGTCGAAGGAAATAAGAATTTTAATCATGATTGTTTTAGTGGATGAGAGACTGAGAGTTTTTGTACATTTATTGTGAATGATTCTTAAATCAGAAAATGGGAAAGCATTGTGTATTTTTTTTATAGATGGTTTGTCAAGTATAAAGTGAATTATGTGAAAGGTTTGGTGAAATTTTGCAAAGTGATCAGATGCTTTGTTAAAATTCAAAGAGAAGATTTGAAAGAACGCCGTAGGAGGTTGTAGAAAGGCAGATAAGAGTGAAGTGACAAAATGCTTTTGGCATGTAGCCTTTGACCTGCATTCCAACTGTTTTACAACACCTAGTAAAAAGGAGTTGGTAGTCTTGCATAAAATTTTCCTTGTCTGATAACTGAGTTTTATACTGAGGTTTTTGGCTATCATGGTTTGATGTATTGAATTTGAAACGAGAATAGTATTATAATTGATACTTTAGTCTTTGAGAAGTCAACATATCTCCTTGGCCAGTGCTACCTTCAGTTAAATTTGCCGATTTTATGTGTTCCATTTTGGGATTGAAATTTCTTAAATATGACAACTTCTTAACTTTGCAGTTGAGTTAACAGGAAGCAGTCTTTTTGATCTTGTACAAAACCACACCACAAAGTCTATGACCTGGGCTTTAAAGTGGCAGCTGTTGTAGGAGTTGTTACTGGGCAAGAGATAGTAGAGCCTCTTTAACTGATTTTATTGCATATTGATGCCAATGAATTGATGTAAGCTGTGTGTAGATGAATTTAGTCAGATGTTTGTCGATTGTGCCGTAGTACGTTAAGAATGTTCAAATCATGTATGTTTCTAAATATTGTCGTAGCTTTATACCTATTGACTCTTTAATTGTCACTTTTAGCACACTCTTGTCATTGCAGGGTTAAATCAAAATGACGATAAAAATATTAATATAAATTTTTACTACTACCTACTACTATGATTGCCACTGCTACTTTTAGTACTGTCTTTGTGTGCTTATCATCATTGTCATTACTTTATGGAGAAAAATGGCATGTCGTGTAAACTGAATTCCGTTGCGAAAACAGTTGTGCGATGAACTCTAGGGCAATACAGTATTCGTGTTTGAAAAAACTTTATTGATTCCATTAAAAGGAATCTTTGAACCTCTCTTGTCATACACAATTAATGACCAGTAACTGCTATTGCTAGTAGCTCTTGACATTTAGCAGTTTAGCTGAGCACTGTGGATTGGCCATATGCTACTAATTTTTTGCATAATCTGCTAACTGATCATGAAAGACTTTAAACTGCTTTAAAATGCGAACAGAATGGCAACAGTTGATATTGTTTTGGTATTTTACCATTCGGTGCATGCATGTCAATCATACCTGTGTAGTCAATCATACCTGTGTAGCCAATCATACCTGTGTAGCCAATCGTACCTGTGTAGCCTATTCTCGCCCTATACTAGTCAATAGTGAGATTTTGCGTGACCTAGTGTTTTACATTTATTTTACTTTTTGAAGTACTTGTCATGTATACTTGATGATTGGCATTCCTGGATTTTACTGACAATTTAAAATCATTCCGTCTGGTGTATGTATGACTGATGGTGTTTGTAAGTTCTTGACGACTGAAACTTGATGGCTGTAAACAAATAGCAGTAATATAGATGTAAGCATGTGAAGTTTAACCGTCTTGTGTCAGCAGACTCAGCACATGGTACATTTACTGTCTGTGTGCATGTAGGGGTGAGTCCAGTGGCTACAAAAATGTAAAATTTATACGGCCCTTGAAGGCTTGTTTTGCAAGAGTGAACTGATGACTCCAAGCAAGGTCTTTCATCTGTCTCAGCATGTAGCAAGGGAAAGCTGCTCTTGAGAAATTAGGCCTATTTACAGCACAGATGAACAAACTAAGCAAGCTTATATATAATAAAAATAATAAATAAGCAAAATAAGCTTCACATTTGGCTTACTCTGCTCAAGTAGGCTATTAAATTTTTCACTTGAAATTAACCAGATGCCACGTATACTATTATGAGAATAGCGCAACTGGTTGATAATTGTCTCACTCCCATTTCTTACCATGATGTGCAATTGCTCAGTTTGTGAAATGCTGCTCATAGTCTCACAGAAACGATCGATTCTGCACCCGACACTGAAACGGAATGCGTAGTTACATTCTGATATAAAGCAAAGACCGAAGGCCAAGCTTCAAAATGCTCCATAACCTCTATATATCATGATCAAAATCACGGTTATAACAAAACAATTTAGCCTAGCCATTCTACTGCCGAGTTGCAGATACATTGTAATTGTGACTTAAACTCACTTGTAAATTTGAATGTTAGTTAGGCAGGGCTTAAAGTGTGCCTATGGACGGCGTCCATGCACTTGTTTTAAAATCTGAACGCCGTCCAGCCACTAAGTCTTGTTGGCGAGCACAGACTGGAAAGGTGAGGGGCGTCCAGGCACTTCTTTTGGAGAGGTAAGGGGCGTCCAGGCGCTTATTTTTCCACACTTTAGGCACTAGTTATGGCTGTCAACTTCAGATTTTGCCAGTCCGGGACGCGAATTCGAGCCCTGGACCCGTATCAGTGTATGGTCTACGAATTCGCGTCCGGGACACCTGCAGCCACATATAATGTTCATTGTTCAAGGTAGGCATACGAACAGAATGAATACAGCAGGATGAAATTGAATGTATTCGTGTTGCATTCATTTCACATTTGATTATTTAACATCAATGAAGTCACGATCAAGGCTCTAAGAAAGACTCGGGGAGGGGGTTGAAACCCCAACCCCCCCCGACAGTTTCGCATTTAGCCCATGTAATGTAACGTAAATCTTCTAGAATTTCTCAGGGCCCACAAAAGCCACGTTAGGGAGACCAACTTATTGCACTGGTGCTATATTAAATCAAGTCCGCAATAGCCAGAGCTGCCTTTTTTGTTCCGCAGCCAGGTCAAAATCCGGGAGGTCAGGCCGAGGAGACAGCGTGATGCTACGGTGGTTGTCGGTGATGGTGGTAGTTCAGTGGAACCTGATTAGAATCTGGATAGGATAGCTTGAATAGTTCGGCTTTTCAGCCGTGAATGGAAAGCAGAAGAGAGTGCAAGCGCTGAGCGGAGGAGAGGTTGAATTAGGAGGGAGATTGCAGTGTAAGAATTGTGAACAATAACGGGGGGCTGGACCATTAGGCCTATAGGAATAGGGGTGTGGTGTGAAAAACAGATTTTACTATTGGGCTCTATTATAAAGACGGGTTGAAACCCCACAAACCTCCCGGCATTTCTCACCCTGGGAGATTGTTGGGGAGAGGGGAGGATGAGCAAACAGGCAGAGGTCTGTTGGGAGTCCGTTCCAAATTAAAGGGCTGGTGCAGCATAGACTAAGGAGCGGTTGCAGAATTTCAGAGAGGATGATACTGGAGGCCGAGATAGAGAAAGATATGATGATGAGCGAGTAGGCTTGGGCGGTTGGATTGTGAATAGTTGGCGAATGTAGGATGGCTGAGAGGTTTGAAGAGCGTAGGTTTTGATATAGCTAGGGTTGCCAGCCGTCCAGATTTTTTCTGGATCGTCCAGAAATAGCATCCCGTGTACAGAAAACATAGGAAGGTCATTCTGGACAATGTAATGTCCAGAAATAATATGAGTACGGAAAAATTAAAAAGTTGCATCATTCAACAAAGACAATAACTTTCCTGATATATAATAATCTATCAATAAAATTTTGTAAGAGTCTGAGATTTGCAAATTGTTTCAAGAAAGATGCACTCAATGTCTAGACACGAGTAGGCCTATTAGCCTACTTGAATCAGTGGTTCAATTTTGAAAATAATGTTCCAGAAGAAATCAAAACAGCGATCGAGTCTTGATGATATTTTTTCCTTCAGCAGTTTGATATAACTCATTAATTGGCACACGTGCAGGGGCGGATCCAGAGGGGCCAAAATGGCCATGCCCTCCCCCCCATTTAAAAATTGCATGGGACGCACGTGGCCCTCCATTTGGTTTCAACAAGCCATTAAATAAATGCAGCGGGAGAGAAACACAGGATACCTGGCCCCCACATTAAAGAATTCGCATGGGACGTGATTTGATTTACCACACTCCCGACTATGATGACCGACGACTAAAAAATTGGACGAATGACTAAAAAAAGGTCATCAACTTTTTTGGCGGCTGAACTGATATCTTTTTCCTAAAAAATCGTGGGGGCTCTCACTGCGTCCAGAAATTTCATAATCGAAAGTTGGCAACCCTAGATATAGCCTACAATTTTGTAATGGATGCGCTGAGGCACTTTGAGCCAGTGAAGCCTAGGCTAACTTTTCCAGAATTTACCGTAGGCCTACGTTTGCATGTTGTACGCGTAACCAATTAGTTTTACCAGAAATCTGCATAGTTCAATAAGCGAACTTGTGTTGCCACCTGGCGAGCACAGAAGTACTTTAACGTAATATTTTGGCTTTAACGTCAATCGCCAGATGGCAAGTGACTCGAGTAACGAAAATGCAAATGTCTTTTCTTTCTACTTCTAAACTTCTACAAATACAGCTCGATTAATAGAAGAAAAAAAAATTGAAATAATTTCCACAATTTAAAGTCTCTCTGCAAACTGCCGAAATGTTTAGACTTTAACCGCAATCTTTAGTCCGACTATATACACCTCTTTTAACGATATCGCCACCGCTCTACTTTATAAAGCACGGACGTCGAACAACCATTGGCTTGGTGGTAAGGCTTGCAATAGGGGTTACAATCGAGTACGTTCGTTGCTCCGTCTACCCTTGGGAAGGTCTGAGACTAAGGCTGTTGAACGCTCTAGCAGGGCGCCGCCCTCGAGGGCGGGTGAGTCTACCAGAGACAGTCCTGGTCGGTCGCCTGCGGCAGGAGAAGCCGCTCCCCCCGGCGGGGTGCGGCCGATGCCATGCGCCCGTGCTTCGGTTGGAAAGGCTCATGGCCAGCTCGAAAGTGCAATTTGCGAGGTGTCCTCCGTGGCATAACTCAATTCAGACTACTCTACCTCCAAGCCAACATTTTTTAAATGTGCCCAAGGAGGGCGAGGGTTGTACGGAGTTTTACGATTTCCCTACGGTGCGTACGGTGTGGTCCCGATTCATTTATTTAATAGACATTTGATATTTGTTTTTTGTTTGTATGCGTACTTGTTATAGCGCCCCTTCAAGCTCACTACTCAGAGGAGCTCCCGACTGCAGCGCGGACACTGCATTGGAGTTTCATGCCGAGGTGCTGAGCAATGGCAAGTGAAGGACTTGCTCAAGGTCCCTACGCGGCGACTTGAGGTGGATTCGAACCTGCAACCCTCCGGCTGCAAGGCAACGAACATACCCACTACACCACCGTGCCCCACGATATATCAAGTTTGTCTACTCAGGAGTGCTCCCAGGTCAATTATTTGTTAAAGTGGTTTGGGTGAGCAGTGGAACACCAACAGCGAGCAGTGGAAAAACTTATGACTTTTATTGGGAACGCCATGTTTCAAGGGTTCCATCCATAAGCAGGAACGCAAGTCAAGAAATTCGAGAGCAGTGGGTACGCCGTTCCCACCAACTTTAAACCCCGAGTCCAACCCCAGTCGAATTACGTCACAAATTATGATGCAGAAGGCTGAGTCGACCTTGGGGGCCAGCGTGGTTTGAACCTGCTTCCTTATGCTCTTCGTACCAGTGTGTTACCATTCAGCTATCACCCCAAAATTGAATTAATGGTCATTCACTTCAATAATCTTTCTTTAATTGAAAACTGACACACAGCATTGTGATTACAAATCGTAGAATGATCACAGGTTATTAAAGGAGTTGAATCTAAATGTTTGGCAGCCGTGCAAGGTTGCAAGATTCCATGATGTCCAACTGCTCGTTACATCAGCGCCATCTGCCAACTGGAAGGTCAAGTCTAACTTTGGGAGGGTAGCGGAGGAATCCTTAACCTGTGGGCTGTCGTGTCAGAGGGTTACCATTACCCTTAGCCCCTTCCCATTTGCAATGGTTTGAAAAGCACATGCAGCAAGACTGTTTGATTTAGAGAGAAACATGCATTTATTCATTCATTCATTCGGTATTTATATAGCGCTCCTTCAAGTAAAAAAACTACTCAGAGGCGCTCCCGACTCCATTATGTCCTGATGAATATGAAGTGTCTTGTGAATATTATCAGCAAAAAGAATGTGTGACCTTGCCCACAAAGCCCCTTGTAATTGCCAATGCTCTTGGCTAAAGTTTACTCAGTGTGAGTAATGAAAACTACTATAAATATTTTATTCACTTTATTATATATAACACAATATGTACAGAATTACACTTCAATTACAAATGCAAACAGTTGAATAAAATTTGCATACCGACAAAACTTCTCGTTATGTTTGAATGTGTGAAAATTGGAAGGAGGAATTAAAAGTTGACAGGTAATTCTTTACAAACCTGCTGCCACTACGGATATGAATTTTGAATTTATTGATCTTGAAAAACTATTAACTTTATTCAAGTATTTCTGAAGGTTGATGAACTTAAGTCTGCCATAAAAACAATATTAATAGCTTACCCATGAAAATTGCAGTCTGGGTTTTTCCCAGATGTTTTGATAACTTCAATATCTATAGGTGAAACAATGCACTCATCCAGAAAAATGGTCACCAGGACCTGCCTATTTTTATTAATATTTTATTGGCAAATATTTGGCAATGTTTAAAATCCACCAATTATCACAATCATGCGACTGCAACAAAAACACATAAACCTGAACATAAACCTGTTAATTCCATGCTGCAATAAGTGGTATTTTCCATTTTTCCTTAGTATTTGTTGTACCTTCAAGACTAAAACTACTTAACTGCCTCAGAAATAGGTTTAAATTTGTATTGTAACAAACTTCAAATAAATGCATTTAACACAACTGCTTTTTCCATCTAAAAATCACTGCATTGGCTTCCCAGTCCCTGTAAGTACACTCTCGTCATACAAGAGGAAATAGGTGCAATCACGTCCTAAAAGTTGGGGGACCATAATGAATTACGTCCTAAAAGTTGGGGGACCATAATAATAAAGTTAGGGACCACTCAAAAGTTGGGGGGACGCGTCCCGTGGGTCCCATAGGGTGGTTGCGCCTATGCAAGAGGCAATTCAGATTAAGAATATTTAAAAACTTGTTTGAAGGTGCTTTTGTCAAAGGACTTACCTGAAAGAAACAACATGCATACACAATAATATTAAATCATCACTTTTGACTTGGGTCATCCAATCATTTCGGTTTGAAAGCCTACCTCCATGTTCTTCCTTCTTGTTATATTATGATTTGCTGCTTTTTAAAGCACCAAATTCTCCACTATTTTATCAAGAAGACATCTACTATACCTCTAGAGTCTATACAGCCGATAAAACCAGAAGACATTTATTTGAGTCCTGTAATGTAAACAGCCTTCCTTACAGAACTTGAATTAAAGCAACCAAGAAATATGATTTTCAAGATTTATAGGGCGCTGTATACTCACTCCAATAGACTACATAAGATAACTAATGGAGGACATAAAAAGATCGAAACGAGAAAACTGAATTGCTGTCTAAATCACTTAAGACAATTGCACTGTCTGTGTAATTGAACAGACACGGTTAAATTTGAGTACGTCTGTTACAGCATTCGTAGCTACAGAGAAGTGATAAGATTACGATAAATACTCTCTACTTCTAACATGTTCCTACTAACAACAGCACAAACAACGCGAAATATGTGCTATGCATCGTTGTGATGAAGTGCAGTCAGATTAGAAAGCAGTGCATTAACACCAAATGAAAACTGTTTAAATTTCAGTAGCATGGACAACGCATCTTACAACAGTCAAACACTTTAGACAAATATTAAATTGTAAATTTTCTGCTGACAAAAGTTTACTAAACTAAGGAATCGTTTGGGCATTGCAATATATATTCTTGGGAAAGGTTGGTATCCTGGATTTCCCCATATGAAGCGCCCAATGATAATGCGTGAAACAAATCCCAGTGGGAAATACCTAAAGGAATGATACAGAGTCACATAAAGTATTTCCCACTGGGATTTGTTTCACGCATTATCATTGGGAGTTTTGAGATTTTTCTGTGGTACAGATGACCGATCACAGCACATCACTGAGAAGGACTATTGTCACTGAGAAGGACTATTGTGAATGAGAAAGACTATTTTCACTTAGAAGAATTATTGTCACTGATAAAGACTATTGTCACTGAGAAGGACTATTGACACTGAGAAGGACAATTGTCAATGAGAAGGACTATTGTCACTAAGATGGACTATTGTCACTGAGAAGGACTATTGTCACTGAGAAGGACTATTGTCAATGAGAAGGACTATTGTCTCAGCTCTCAACTCCCAATAATTGCAATGTGCTGGCAAATCGCAGACGATCAAGAAATTCACAGACAATACGCCAATTCAGATAAGATAATGTTCAGATTCTTGTGCAATATAGTACATGATTCAAACTCTTTTCATCATCTTCCTTACCACAACATCCACCATAAGCATCATCACAACCCAGTAGACACTGACTAAACTCCAGGCAATGCCCATAGCCTTGCACACTTGTTAACGAACATGCTAATTTGACTTAGAAAAAAATGGAGACAGCTTGATAAATTTTGCTATGTGATCAGCAGCTAAGTAAGCAAGTGGTTTCAGAATAAATTGTTTTCCATTCAAGAAAACTAAAATGCATTCTTGTCAATGTGCCTTCAAGCATTCAGACAGAAATAAACAAGAAAAACATTTAAACGACCAGAGTTAAAAAGTTCACCACGATGATAATGCAAAGATTAAAAAACACTCGTTCAAAATTCATATCTAAAAACATATTTACGATGGCAATGCAACGACAAAACAGAAGTTCTCATTGATTGGTTCCAAAGAAGCAATTAACCTGTTAATTCTTAGTAACGCTTAATTGTGACCAGCGCCAGGCATGCCACACTGAAGTTTCAACAAATCCACAGGAGAAAAACTCAAAAAGTTTCTAGTTAAAACCACATTTGGAATGGAAAAAAGAATATCTCAACACCCAATTTGACTTAGCTTATCAAACAGATCAGAATTACTGTTTCTCTTGTTCGACGTGGCAGTTCCTTGGAGTCTGGTTGTAGTTTGTCTGAAAGGAACGCCTGCAGAGGAAGGAGTGCAAACTAAATGCTTCAAACCTAGTTATTTCTATACAGTCTGTGTGTTAACGACAGATTTTTAAAAGCATAAGTCTGTATTGACTTAAACTAATTTGAGTCCCTTTTCAACATGGCAGTTTCAAAGCACCATACTCCATGGCACAGTTAGTCTTGCAAGGTCAACAGGGCAGATTAAAACCTCTGCTGCAGCAAGTCAGCTAGAGTATTGTGTCCACAAGAATGAACTCAGGAGAGGGTAGTACTAAATGTGAAATGAGAGCAGAGAGAGGTGTGGAGCAGAAAGAGGGGTGACACATCTACGTTAGATCTCTAGATTCCCAGTCCATGCGCATGATGAGATCAGCACAGCGCTGCTACAACCGCCACGACTCCCACTCCAATAAAAACCAGATTAAAATCGGAATGTTGTCCGTGACAAACCACGCACACAAAAATGAAAATGTGCACAAAAAACAGATAATTAACTAATTAAGACAATCGTTCGTTTCGTCCGTTCACTAATTATTCCTAACCGCAGCTACCGACCGCTCGTGCGTCCCACCTACAGTGACGTACAGGTGACTGGCTGCAGGCCGTGCACTAACACCGTCGGCGGGAGTCCATCGGTCAGCAGTTCCAGCTTCCGAAGGTACGTCTCTTGCTTGTTCCCCTCACCAGACGGCGCCTTCGGCAAGTAGAGGAAAACGACGGCCGTCTGCTGACAATACTCGCGAATCAGGCCGTTTATTTTCGTCATGTACTCGTCCGGAAGCGGCTCCCCCGGCTCGTGAACGCCGCTCGCAAGCGCCGCCATCCCGATGTTCGGCTCTCCAAGCGACTGCTGAAGACTTCGGAGAATGTGCTCCCAGCCGACGACCTTGATCTCTCCACGGATACGGAGCAGTTTGAGGAACTCGGAGAGTTTTTTCTCCTTGCGAGCGCGCTCCTCCCGCTGCTCCTCGATGCAGGTGAAGACTCGGAGCTTCGTCTTCCGCTTCCACCCGCGGACCATGTGGAGGATGCAGGCGAGCTGGAGCACGAAGAGGCACGTGTTGTCGAAGTGGTTGGCCGTCTCCGGTTGGAAGAAGTTGATCGGCCAGACGTCGATGTACATCTTGCGGCCGCCGCGAGACGAGACGATCGCGTCCTTGTCGAACTGGTGGAAGTGGCGACACAAACAGACGTTCTTCTTCAGCTTCAGCGTGTCGTAGATCATCTGAACGTACTCTCCGCCGCTGAACGATCGCGCCGCGTCGGCGCCACGCACCTGCGTGAAGTTGTTCACCAGCTCGGCGCTTTCGGTGTCGTCCGTGTTGTAGAACTTGATGAGGGGACGTCGCCTCGTCGTCGCCGCCTTCTGCTGCCGCTCCGCCAGCGAATCTCCCGGCTCCATCGTGTCGTAGAATCCGAAACAGATGGTGTTCGGCTTCATCCCGCCGAGTCCGGACAACCGGATCAGGTGGTGCATACCCTCGCGGATGCTCCTCGCCAGGGTCACCTCGACGAAGGCCTTGACCTTGAGGTGGTCGACGAGACCGAGCCACTTCGGATGTTCGTCCACGATCGGATCCGCCGACTCCGAGTCGAGACTTCCGACCTTGACGTGGCCGAGGATGTAGAGTCCGCTCTTCTTGAGGTCGTTGACGAAGTCGATGAGCTGGCAGCAGCTGCGCGGGTTCGACACCATGAGCAGCATCTGCGGACGCCAGAACTTGATGTGGTCCTTACGACTGTCGAGCAGCAGGAGGTACTTGCGGACCTGGTGGAAGATGAGGGCCTGACTGATCGAGCCCCACGATGTCTCGAAGCCCCGCAGGTGGAGGCCCAGCAACAGAATGACTAGGACTGCTATTGCGACCGACGCCTGGATCGGACTGACCACAAAGCACATCGCCAGCGATCCGATTAAACCGAGAAAAGCCGTGACAGACGAGAAATACCGAAAACTTGGCCTGAAAAAACCCAAAAACAATTCATGTATAAGTCTATCCATCAAATTCGCATAAGTTATCTATTTGACTAAACCTTGAAGAATTAGCTAAAATTAAAAAATTAGCTGTGATGCTCATTGTTTTGGTGATCAAGACTGCACATTCTGTTGAGAAACAAAAGGTTCTAGTTTACTTCATTGTCCCATTTCAATCTCTCATTCTACAAAATAAAGTCACATACTTCATCACGTAAAGTCTGGCAGCGGCCACCATGATGCCAGAATCTCAATGAATTGAACCAGGCAATCAATCAAAAGCGACTTGTGTAACAATTTACAATTACATGACCACGTAAACCTACAAAAACGGTAAATGTAAAGCATCCTAGAAGTAGCTTGCTACCGACGATGCTATATAAATAGTCTTGATTACAATTACAATTGTCTTGATTACAATTACAATTTATTAATTAACAACAACTGGTTAAATGCTGTGGCTGATAGTAATGACACGACAGATACCTAAAGTTTGGCGCCGATGATAAATCAAGAGCGAGGCAGGCAAGATTGGTAGTCGCATACGACAGAAGGAATAACTCCGAACACATTGGAGCGATTGCGTTCAGTGAGCCAGACAAGAGAACGACCTGAAACGAAAAGAAAATTAATAAGCATCTGATTAATGTTGAAAAATGATGTGTAACTTAGGTTTTGAATACACAGGGCAGATTGGTGGCAATAGTTTGATATGTTATCAGGAGAGAAAGAGAGAGGACATACTTCCACCGGACATCAGAATGGATGCTAGTGGCCTCTTTCAAATCAAATCTTTAATCTTATCTGTCTGCAAAGACTTATCCCAGCGTCAAGTTTAGAGTCTTTCCATTACAGTCTTTCCATCTCTACATCTACACCGTAAAGGAGTAAATTTACTCAGTAAGAACTACAACATGCAAAGAACGTCCGATTTCTAAACTGTGAGTAGTTAATGAGTAGGGTGTTTGTTGAGCTTACCTGAACAAGAAACCAAGTCGTAAGGACAGACACGAATGGATTTCCACCTTTCGTCATCACGGTGACAGGTTTCAGGATGATCCCTGGAATGAACGGAAAACATAATTCAGATAATCGTACCAGTATCTTCACAAACTTTGTCACGAGCACCTTACAATTTCTGTGGTAGCTTTAACATCATTGTCGTCATCACCATTACAGTGGGCTGCAGTGATGTAGAGGCATGTTCAGCACCTTGGAGTCAGAAGGTTGCAGATTCAACTCTGCCTCAAACTGCTGCATAGGGACCCTGTGCAAGTCCTTCTCTCGCAACTGTATTGGACTTTAGCGTGATACTCTGATTCTGTGTCCGTGCTGTAGTTCGGAGCACCTCTGAGTAGCATATCTTGAAGGCGTGCTATAGCAAGTGGTCATACATACATATGACACCATCACCACCAAGGTGCTAGTGCCTACAGAACACATGCTAATCACAACTTGGAAAACTAAAACTTGGCCAGTGTCCAACGATGCAGGACTTGACACCGAGTAGTCCACACAATAATAAGAACTTAGAGAAACTGAGGAAAATGGGAGTTTTTCTCTTGTAACAGACTTACAGAATATTTCGTCCTTTGCCAAAGCCAGCAAAATCCTCGAACCGCCGATGAGATTGCCAAGCGCTGCCGACAGAGTGGCAGCAAATATGCCGATGACGACAAATGGTGGCCATATGTTGATTGGAATCATAAAAGTGTAGTTTCCGATCATCAGAGCTCTAAAAAAACCATAATCCACACAATCAACCTTTAAAACAAACCAAAGTTGTTTAAACGTTTTTGTTTGTTTTTTCCCCACAAAAACATTGTTTTCCCCTTTTTCCGAACAAAACGACGTTTTTTTATTCCGCTTCCATCGTTTGTTTACATAGATCTATGAAACAAACAATCATTATCAAGAACCAAAATCCCTAAACACTATATAACTATAACCTACAGCAAGAATCTACGACATTTACTACCTTCAGCAGAACGTGTCTACCCTTCCCATATATTTCATTTTAAAATCACAGATAAGCTGCACCTTTGTACTGTATTTTAACAACATTTATTAATGCAATATAAAAATGCCTAAGTGATAATAATTAATGAATGAATGTACGACATGTATGACACAAGAAGACTGCCATTAATGCTTCAACGTCGAGTGTGCTATAGTTTGTCAGGTGGTAGAAATAAATTGCAATCACTGCAATAGAGTTAATGGACTTAAGTAACAGGGCAGCATTTGTCTCTATTCATATCTCATTGATTAGAGCAGATACAACATGCCACATGATAGAAATGCAATTATCCAATGGAAAGTACAAGAATTGGTTCAGCGTGCTTCTAACAGTAACATGAACATATTAATAAAGCGATTAAACAGGGGTGCAGCTATACCTAAGACATCTGACCATCTGCAGATCACAAAAGTATCTGTGAAAACTAGAGGCTAAGTCACGAAAATAGTGCTACATGTTTTAGCAAGCAACACAGGGGGCAGTTAGCTAGACACCCACTTACCTCCAGCTAGTTGACTATCTTGAAACCAACTCACTAATGCCCCCTCTTCAATCTGGCTTTAGGAAATATCATTCTACTGAATCTCTTATTACTCGCTTACTTACTGACATCTTTGCCGCTGTTGATCAATCCCACATTACCTTACTTGCCCTGTTTGACGTCAGTGCGGCGTTCGACACTGTTGACCATTCTATTCTACTCGAGCGTCTGTCAAAATCTTTTGGCATTGGTGACTCTGTCCTCCTCTGGCTTAGTTCTTTCCTCTCTGATCGCTCTGTATCTGTGATCTTTGGATCCACACGCTCCTCCTGGACCTTTGTTCCCTACGGCCTGCCTCAAGGCTCTGTCCTGGCGCCGCTTCTATACATCCTATATACTGCTGATCTATTGAACCTATTATCCCGCAACGGTGCCTCTGCTCATCAATACGCTGATGATACACAAGCATTTGTCCACGGTTCTCCCAGTGCTGCCTCTTCACTGGTTGCAACTATCCTTGACGCCACTATGGAACTGAACCAATGGATGTCTTCTAACCGTCTTCGCCTTAACTCTGATAAAACCCAATTCATCTGGCTTGGTGGTAGAGTCCAGCTCGCCAAGATTGATATGGAGCTCCTCAGCACGTTGTACCCAGATATCCAATTTTCTCCAACTGTTCGTGATCTGGGTTTTACTCTGGATCCAATTCTTTCTCTTACTGATCATGTTAACCGAATCTCTCGAACATGTTTCTATCACTTGCGACAATTGCGTACTATCTGCCACTCACTCTCCCTTCAAGCGGTCAAGGCGCTTGTCCATGCTTTGATTTGCTCTAGAGTCGACTTTGGAAACTCTGCCTATGCTGGTCTCTCCTCTCTTAACCTCTCTAAGCTTCAGTCTATTCTTAATGCTGCTGCCCGCTTAATTGCTGGTCTTCCCAAATTCTCTCACATATCTGATTTTATCCGGGACACTCTTCATTGGCTTCCTGTACCTCAGCGCATTGAGTTCAAGATCCTGACTCTTATGCGCAACTCTCTTCTCGGGGTAGCCCCCTCTTATCTTCGGGCACTGTGTAACTTGGTCTCCACTCTTCCTGGCCGCTCTGCCCTTCGATCTGCTGCCAATGGCCTTCTAGTTGTCCCGCGCATGCGTGGAGCTACGGCCCAGTCCAGAAGCTTCGCATATCTTGGTCCTACTTGTTGGAACCGCCTTCCTCACAAGCTCCGTTCTGAGCTTCTTGGCCTTTCTCTTCCCCTGTTCCGTAAACGTCTGAAAACTATACTATTTGTTAGCGGTGAGCACTAGCTTGGGTCGGGAGCGCCACTGAATCTGTGAGCGGCGCTATATAAATGTTCAATTACTATTACTATTATTACCCTTTTGAGTTTCTGGACTGGAAGTTCTCCTGAGTAGGTTTCTGGAAGAGCACTACATAATTATCTGAACCGAATGAATGAAAATATATATATTGCCCAGCAGCCTTGGCTTTAAACCCCACATGCAAAGTGAATAAAGTGAATGCTTATGTAGGAAAGCATGACGAAAGCACCGTATACATGAAGACGATGCGCAAAAGTGCCCTCTAACTTCACCACTGGTTGCACTCTGCCAGTGCCAGTCCAAAGCCTGGATAAAGGAGGAGGTCAACGCTACTCACCGATCCGCAGAGCAGGCAAAGAGAATTGTTAGGATGAGGTACGTTCCAAGCGTGAAGCACGTGGCAGACAAAGTACCGCGTGGAATCGCTTTTGTCGGATCTTTCAGTTCTCCTGAATAACAATGCCGCCTTGCAATTAATTCGATCTGCATATTCAATTTAATTAAACCGGTCACAACAAATTTCTAAAGCTAAGCCTTTATATATATTCATTTAGAAAACTCTTCCATGATAAATAATCAATCTTAGCATTTGGCTCCAATGGTTAAAAGATGTCTTGGTCAAAAGCAGACATTTTATGGTTCCTTTAAATGACTATTAGACAGCCGCAAAATATTTCCCAACAGAATTGAATAGATCACATTGCTTGGAGACTTTATTAATTTATATGACGTATAAAAATCCAATAAATAAAACTCCAGAATAGTCCAGGCAACACAAACTCGAATCACATACAATCAATCTATCAATCAACCAATTGTGGTTTATTCGCAAAAGTCAAGCAGCTGGGCAAAGGACAGTTTGTTGCTACAGTGTGCTAACTGGTTGGTGGGAGATAAAATTAATGGTTGCAATAAATTACTGTCTGAAAAGGCTTCTGGGTAAATTTGCTGCTAATTGTATCCTGGTTAATGACAGTCTCTCATTTACACTGAAGACAGCAACATTATACCTGAACTGGAACGATTTCTGAATTATGCATATATGGAAGGAACACTATTTATTTTATGCATCATACTGCATTATTTAACTTCACATATCCACTGGTTGCCTGCTATCCATACCTGACATGTTTGCGCCATTCATTATTCCTGTCACACTGCTGAAGAGAATGGCAAAAACAGTTGAGAACGACAGCATATTGCCCGACATGTAATCAGTCGTGTAATTTGCTGAAATATCCAAACCATCGAAGAAATTAGTGAAATTCAACAATAATAGATAGATATTCATTTAATTGACAGAATAACCGGTCGACATAATGCGACAGTTAACAAGCACAAAGGAGCAGCGAATAAAGTCTAGTAAATGTTTTTATACAGCATCCGTGTTATGAAGTTTTTATTGTTTTAATTGGTTAGTTCAACAACAACAACATCACTGCTAGCATTTTTGGTGTAAATTCTTAATGCACAGTAATGCCTCAATAATGGACAAAACTGGAAATATATCTGAAAACAAGTGCTTAGTTTCCAGACCACTGCAAAAGACATCCATGGGAAAGTTGGAGTCAGAAAACCCATACCTGTACTTTACTGTCTTTACCCTACCAATACCAGAGTTAGAAGCTGATTTTTGCTCAAATGTTCCCTGCAAAAAACCATTAGCAACTATAATGCTATTATTAAGCATGTATAGTATTATTTAATCCATAGATGTAAAAAACGATGGAAACGGAATAAAAAACGGTAAAAAACGTCGTTTTTTTCGAAAAAATAAAAAACGACAAAAAAACGATAAAAAACGGAAACGGTAAATAATTTGACTTTGCTACATCTAAAACCGCATTTTAACCTTGAAAACATTGATTAGGAACCTACTACACACAGGCTATCTCTAAAATGATGATGTTAAACGATGAAATAATGACTTTAGTTAGCTGAATCCTTGATAGTTGACGGAAAACATAAGGAATATCAGAAAAAATTAAAATTAAGGAAAATAATAACAGAAAGTAAATGAATAAATAAAGTTAAAGAAAAAATAAAAAACGATAAAAAACGATGGGAAAAATAAAAAACGAAAAAAACGACGTTTTTTGGGAGAGAATAAAAAACGAAAAAAACGTTTTTTACAACTATGATTTAATCTAATATCAAGCTGCTACCACAAATATTATTAAAACGTTTATGACCAGGCTCAAAATCCAAAGTCTAATTAAGAAACATTAATTTCCCATGCATAAAGATAATATATGTAATTAATCAAACACAAACTGAACGTTAAACTATAATACTGCAAATTAATGCAAAATGTACGAGCAGAAGTGATTAATAAAACTACAGAATTCAAATATATAAGATGAAACATTGCGGCAACAGAATTCAATAAATAAGCTACGTAGTATATTTATATGTAAGAAGTAAATCTCATTTCCATTTTACATACAGTTAACATTATCCAGAAACGAATGACTGTTCATCCCAGGATAGAGGGCGCTGTCATTTCGACTACAGTTGTGTTCTGCAGCAATGCTTTCGTTCATTCGTACATGATCCGTGTTTTTCAACGGATACGTCACACAAACATTTTTCTTAACGAACGTGCTTATGATGACAAACAGCGTACAGATGACCAGAATCTGGAAACAAACGAAAAAAAATATTTATGCCAACTTATGTTTTAATTTCACACTGAAGTGAGGCAGAATATAAACAACAGGGAAGCTGTTAACTTATGAAACACGTCTGCATACACATGAGCGGAAACTTGGGGGGGACGGAAAGAGGCAAAAATTTCTGATGACCTTTTTTCCTGAAATCTCAAAAAAATCTATTTTCGCCGCCAAAAAAAGTTGACGACTTTTTTTTAGTTTTCACGCTCAACGATTGGGGGGGGAGACAAATGCATGGGCCGTCCCCCCAACACCTCCATTGGGGGGGACCGTCCCCCTGTCCCCTCTAGGTCTCCGCACATCTGCATACATAGTACATACAACAGCCAAGCAAGCAAGTATGGTTACATATATCAGCAAAATTGCTGCTCTGTTATGAAGCAATCACACCAAACTAAGCCTTTGGCTTTAGTCCAAGTGATGCTGGGTCTGCTGAATTTGTTTAACTTATAACAGCAAATTATCTGCAGAAGCCATAAGCTCACTGATAAGCGATGTAGTGTACACCAAAGTGTGGAATGCATCTGGATTAATAAAGAACACTCTTATTTACTTACCTACAAAACATGAAAAAGCAGAACGATGATCAAGCATAATGTTTTACATGAACAGAACATTGCACTGAGATGTTCCGTTGTGAACAACGTAGAAGACATTGTCAAAACGTTCTTAACCCTCTTACCCCGAATGGCCGCTATAGCGGCTTGGTGGTCTTTGACAAATACCCGTAAGGCCGCTATAGAGGTTTCAACATATAAACCATATCCCCGTAAGGCTATTATATATATATATATATATATATATATATATATATATATAAATATATATAAATATATATATATATAAGGCCATTATATATATATATTATAATATATATATTATATATATATTATATATATTATATATAATATAATCTATATAATATATATATAATATATATATTATATATATAATATATATATACATATTATATATAAGATATATATATAATATATATATATAATATGTATATATATTATATATATATATTATATATATATTATATTATATATATATAATATATACATATTATATATATAATACCCAGTGGTTATCTCTACTCCCACATTTATATATAATATATATTATATAATATATAATATATATATTATATATATTTTATATATTTATATGATATATTATATATATATATATATTATATATATTATATATATAATATATATATAATATATATAATATATATATAATATATATATATTATATATATTATGTATATATTATATATACAGGGCCGTCGGGTGGGCGTTCCGCTTGCTGTAGGGCTATCGGGGTAAGAGGGTTAACATGCAGAATGCACTGTGGACATATAATGTGCTTAGAACAACAGAACGTCTTGAACAGGGGTCTCAAACTCAAGTCAGCATGTGGGCCGCATTTGGAAATTTTTAATGACTCGCGGGCCGCAACATAAAAATATTCTCGTGCACGTGAAACTATATAATTAGTTATATGTGTCATTGCAGCATACAATACTGTAATGATGATATGATCCTGCAAAATTCACACAATGTTATATTTTAAGTGTACCTATAATGGTACTTCAAACAAAATTGAAAAACATTCTATCCCAATTATCGAAAAATGCATGGGCGCTATAATTGAAGAAATTATGCTGTAATCAAAATTTAAAATGACTAATTTTTTTTAAGTAGAAAAGTAATTCAGCTCGAATTTAGTTAGGCCAGGAGACTCCGAGTGTTCTTAAGTGTTCTAAATGTTCTAAGACCTCTAAACCAAAGTCACCAAAATTATAGGAATAAACATAGGGCCTGCAGCCTGTTAGTGTCATTGTTCAAAACCAAGCAAATGGAAGTTAATTTGCAAAAATAAGCACACGCGGAAGTGACATTTTTCAACTTCTCATCATCTGGGGAGATAAATTATTACGGAGATACTCTATTTTGCGACACCGGCATAAAACTTCGCTGTAGCATACTTCTGCTTCGGTGTTGCATCGCACTGAAGGCCCACTAAATTAATTCCATCTGCATATATGCCTATATCTGCTGTTAGGGACTCAATGTCCACAGCAAAAGGAGTAGAAAGCAGTTTAAATGTTGGTTCAAATCGTAAAGGAACTGCAAAATTCTTATAAACCGATTTCTACTTTTTAAAAATAAAAAACCAGGAGGCTGTTCGCGGGCCGCATTAATCGGGTTCGCGGGCCGCATGCGGCCCGCGGGCCGCGTGTTTGAGACCCCTGGTCTTGAATAAAGGTCTCTGACAATGGCAGAGCACAAAAGGAACAAAGGAACATTTTACAAAGCACACAAGGAACAAGTTATAAAAGCACAGAAGGAACACTTTATAAAGCACATAACGAACATTTTACGTGTACACGGCACAAAAGGATCAGTTTACATGGAACATTAGGCAAATTTTACACAACACATAAGGAGCATTTTACATGTACAGTTGCACACACAGCACATTACGCACAATCTACATAACACATTTTATCAGGAACATTTCATATAGCACAAAAGACACATTTTATGGATCACATATCGAACAACTTACGCAGCACACAAGACACATTTTATGCATCACATAAAATATATTTTACACAGCACAAAAGGAACATTTTATGCATCACATGAAAGATATTTTACGCAGCACAAAAGGAACACTTTACGTAGCACACAAGATACATTTCATGCATCACATAAAACATATTTTACGCAGCACAATTTAAGGAACATCGTACACAGCACATGAGTAAGATTTTGCCACGACTGACTGACCAGAAGTGTGAAGACATTTGTCTTTCCGTACATGTGACCCCCGATGAGACTGACAAGCAGACAAAACGCCAGAATGCCCGTCGCGTACAGGTACTTCCACCACTGAGAATCACTTGGCAAGCCTGGCATACCAGCGTGAAGAAGAGCACCTGTTGGGCAACCAAAGAAAGACACATGACCAAATCAAATCAAATCACTCATTCGTCAACGCTAATTGACAACATTTTCACAAATGCTTGGTCTAATATTATTGAATCTAAGATTGTTGTATCTGATATCTCTGACCATTTGCCTGTCTTAACCTCCTTTGATTTTGAAATGCCTAGCTCTAGGAACTCCTCATTTGAGGAATCCCGAATTATTAACGAAGAAGGAAGGGCTAATTTTAGCAATTATCTTTCTGAAGCAGATTGGACTCCTATTTTTGAAACCTGTCGCTTGAAAGATGCTAACAAAGCACATGACTTGTTTATGAAAGAATATAAAAGAAACTATGATAAGGCGTTTCCAATAAAAACCATAGTTGTAAAAAACGTTTTTTTCGTTTTTTATTCTCTCCCAAAAAACGTCGTTTTTTTCGTTTTTTATTTTTCCCATCGTTTTTTATCGTTTTTTATTTTTTCTTTAACTTTATTTATTCATTTACTTTCTGTTATTATTTTCCTTAATTTTAATTTTTTCTGATATTCCTTATGTTTTCCGTCAACTATCAAGGATTCAGCTAACTAAAGTCATTATTTCATCGTTTAACATCATCATTTTAGAGATAGCCTGTGTGTAGTAGGTTCCTAATCAATGTTTTCAAGGTTAAAATGCGGTTTTAGATGTAGCAAAGTCAAATTATTTACCGTTTCCGTTTTTTATCGTTTTTTTGTCGTTTTTTATTTTTTCGAAAAAAACGACGTTTTTTACCGTTTTTTATTCCGTTTCCATCGTTTTTTACATCTATGATAAAAACTAATATAAATAAAGGAAAACCCATGCTTAAACAACCCTGGATGACTCCTGGACTTCTCAAATCTAGTAAGAAAAAAGCTAAACTTCATTTAAAATATGTAAAGGTCCCTACCCTTGCCAATAAAAATAAGTTTGTTTCATACAGGAATAAATTTAAAACAATTAGAATGAAGGCTGAAAAGCATTACTATGCTGTTGAATTTACCAAGCATGTTAATAATTTAAAGAAAACTTGGACCCTCATTCGAAGTATAATTAAAATGGATGAACAACATATTAAAATTGAAGCACTAAAAATCAATGGAATAAGAAATGATGACCCTAAAGTGATGGCTAATACTTTTAATAATCTCTTCTCTGACATCGCTCATACTCTTGCCAAACAAATTCCCGCTCCTAAATCTCCTTTTAACACATACCTTGACCCGCCACTTCCTTATTCTTTTGGCTTGGTTCCTACTTCACCTGAGGAAATAAAAAAATTGAGCCACTTGATCCACGACAGTCACAGCCGTGGCGTTGATGATATCGACCCTCATATTGCTAATTCTTACATTTCTCAAGTCGCAACCCAACTAGCTGAAATAATTAATTGCTCCCTCAATACTGGAGTTGTACCTGATGCTATAAAAATTGCAAAAATAGTCCCTATTTTTAAAAAGGGTGACAGGGAGAACCCTTCTAACTATAGGCCCATATCCATTCTTCCTTTTTTTGCCAAGTATTTTGAAAAAATAATGCATGATAGGCTCAATAAATATGTAGAAAAATCTCATATTATTTTTCCATACCAATATGGCTTTCAATCTGGTCGATCTACTTTTATGCCTTTAATTGATATGTATGATAAAATTTCTAAGGCCTTTGAAAACAATGAATATTCTATTGGTATCTTCTTCGATTTAGCAAAGGCCTTCGATACTGTGAATCATGAGATCCTATTAAAAAAATTAGCTAATTATGGCATCAGAGGCATCCAATTAGCTTGGTTTACCAGTTATCTCGAAAGACGTCTCCAGTGTGTTTCCTGCAATGGAGCTCTCTCAGACTTTAGAGTTGTTAGATATGGTGTGCCCCAAGGTTCTAATCTCGGACCCTTGCTTTTTCTTCTATACATTAATGACTTGCCTAATATATCTCCTACTCTTTCATTCATCTTGTTTGCTGATGATACAAATGTCTTCTACTCTCATAAATCCTACCAGAGTCTAATGCAAACAGTAAACAATGAACTTATCTTCATAGCCGAATGGTTCTCTGCTAATAGACTCTCCTTAAACATTGATAAAACTAACTTTATGCTCTTTCGAACTAATAAAAAGATGTGCCCCCAGAATGAATTGCAACTGTCTATCAATGATACCTCCATAACGCAGGTTAGCTCCACTAAATTTCTTGGTGTGTACATAGATCAACACCTCACATGGAATGATCATATTAAATATGGCTGTGACTAGGGGACCGCCAGGCGGCTGTCGTATTTCAATTACTAGGGGACCGCCAGTCACGTGTAACCTGTCACATGACCCGAGTCACGAGCAGCGTTGTTATCTTTAATAAATCCAACTTCTAGTTTGCCGAAAATCCTTTTAATCGATCCAGCTTCTCTTTAGGCAAGAATTTGTTCGATAAATCCCGCTTCTATTTCGTCAGCAAATATTTTCATCCATTTTTCATTGAAAATTATTGTTCATCAATCCAGCTTCAGAATGACTGCACTAACCCTAAAACTAACCCTAACCGACCCTCACGACGCCTAACCTGAGCCCTAACCGACCCTCACACGATAAATCCCGCTTCAATTTCGTAAGGAAATATTTTTCATCGAATTTATAAAAAAAGTTACTTGCTACCGAGTCATTATAGAATATAACCCAATTTTGAAGTTCGATTTTTGAAGAAAAAGTTCTTGTGACTAACCCTACCCTATCCCTAACCCTAACCCTATCATGTAAATGAAGATTGGTTACTTACTCTGTCCTTAAAACAAGAAAAAACAAGAAAACTTTTGTCCGACATAAAACAAGCAATCGGTAACTGCCGCCATTATTGAAGAATGAAGACTAGTGACTCGGGTCATGTGACAGGTTACATGTGACTGGCGGTCCCTTAGTAATTGAAATACGACAGCCGCCTGGCGGTCCCTTAGTCACTTCGATTAAATATATCTCTGCCAAGGTTGCAAAAAGTGTTGGTATCCTTCGTCGAACTTCCCATATACTCCCCCCCACTATCCGTGTTAAATTGTACTACTCATTAATATAGGGGCATTCCATGCCAAATCAACACATTTGAAGAAAAAAATGAACATCATCATTTCCAATTTTGTTGAAATTTGGTATGGTGATAAGTCACCGTGAAAAACTTTCAAAACCAGAATTTTAGATTTTTGGGTCAACCGGTGTCCGAGATATGGGTCAGTGAACTTGACCGAAATTGACCGATTTCTGCTGACCGGCCGATGTTCAAACTGCTGTATCTCAGCTTTTGCTGCACCTAGAGACACAATTAAGATGTCAAATTGAAGGTATTAAATAGTTCTATCTGGGTAAAGCATTCACAGGCATTCATAATTAGTGACAAAAAATTTCTGAGCAACTGTAACCTAGTGATACTGACGTAGGTCAGTTTGTAAAATCAGAATATTATCAAATAATTCCCATGCAAAGCTTTCATTGTTCCTAACAATTGGTGAAAATTTCAGAGTGGGCGCTCTTATCGTCTATTTACAGTGATTTTTTAAAGGTACAGTCATTGTTGTAATTCGCGACCGGCGATATGGCATGACTATTTAACTGCTGAATCCCAGCTGTTAACACCAATGCATTTTTACACATTTCTTGTTCTAAGTTCTAGCATTATCTTTCACAGCATGGAGTAAAAGAATTAGGCTTATTTGCATGCTCACTGGTTCTTATTTACACATGTAAAGGACTTGTTTAGGTCCTCAATTTCATAGTCTTTCCTGCTGTCTTAAATTAAAATGATAATATTATGACTTCGGTTGCAATTTTAAATAGCTTTTTTAGTTGTTATAAGTGGAGTTGTGATAAAATACCTCAAATAGACATACTGCTCTAATAGAATCTTAAAATAAGTCTCCAAGTATATCTGACATACTCTTACAGATCATGTTGTGATCCATTCAAATATCATAAACAGCAGTTAAAGGTGACTGGATTACAAGCTACCACATCAGCTACAATACAGCTGCATCTTTCTATAAAGGTCGTGGATAAGCTGTGTGCTCCATGCAGCAAAGCTATTTCAATTGTTTAACAAGCCCAGGAGAAACATAATAACTCATCATCAGAAGGAGACCCTGAACCCATGACCACTGATTTAGTCAACAATATCTCCAACTGATGCACTGTCTATACTAAATTCATCACTGTCGGGACTCAGTGAGTTCCCTGACATTGCGAAAAGAAAACTATATGCCAAGTAGGAAAAAGCTTTTGAATATACACCAATCTGTTAAGAAGTAACTAACTATGATAAGAGGAAGTGATGTTGTTGATAGTGATGAATCAAAAACCGAACAAGAGACAGAACATGAAATTATCTGATAACTGAAAAAAAGTTTAACATGTGCACATTAATAGCAAGTGGACAACTAGAATGCATCAGGAAAAAATAACTTTAATTTTATGTGACATAAATTTGTTGCATTTGGATACTATAATATTCTCTCTTTAGATTCAATAAATTGATATGCTGCAGATTTGTGGATGTGGCAGGGATATCAAAGATCTATTTGGCAAGGTACAATAGTCGCGAATCTTGACCATGATGGTATTTTTAAAAAATCACTGTAAATAGACTATAAGAGCGCCCACTCTGAAATTTTCACCAATTGTTAGGAACAATGAAGGCTTTGCATGGGAATTATTTGATAATATTCTGATTTTACATACTGACCTAGGTCAGTATCACTAGGTTACAGTTGCTCAGAAATTTTTTGTCACTGATTATGAATGCCTGTGAATGCTTTACCCAGATAGAACTATTTAATACCTTCAATTTGACATCTTAATTGTGTCTCTAGGTGCAGTAAAAGCTGAGATACAGCAGTTTGAACATCGGCCGGTCAGCAGAAATCAGTCAATTTCGGTCAAGTTCACTGACCCATATCTCGGACACCGGTTGACCCAAAAATCTAAAATTCTGGTTTTGAAAGTTTTTCACGGTGACTTATCACCATACCAAATTTCAACAAAATCGGAGATGGTGATGTTTGATGACTGTGTTGATTTGGTGTGGAATGCCCCATATCCTTATCTCTCATACTGTAATTTAGTTTGGGCATCTACATATAAATCCAGGGTCAATAAATTAGTACTTCTCCAAAAACGTGCAATACGTATCATAGCTGGAGTTAAGCCTTTTATTCACTCAAGTCCTTTATTTCAATCATTTAATTTATTAAAGTTTCACCAAATAATGACTTTCCAGATAGGAGTCTTTATGTATCGGTTCACCCATGATCTTCTTCCCCTTAACTTTGCAGGGTATTTCCAAAAAGGATCTGAAATTCACTGCTATTCCACCAGGAACTCCTCTCATTATCGAGCCATATCCGCTCGTTTAAACTCAAGAAGATTCCATATTAAATATACTGGACCAGGTATATGGAACTCGTTTCCTAGTCATGTTCAACAAGCTTCCAGTTTACAAAGAGCAAAAACATTACTGCGCAACTACTTGGTTAATGACTGCAAAGATATTTAACCTTGTAGGCACTGATTTTATTTTATTATTATTTGTTGTGCTTGTTTTGCGTTCTTTAGTTAAGTTTACTACATTAATTGTCATCTCATGCTGTTCTTTTAGCCTATTGTTCAATTCATTATGTCAACCGTCTAGCCATCTGTTAAAATTGCATATGTAATTAGGTGTCCCTGTTAGCGGGATATTCATCCCTTAGGGCCTTCTTTGTTACCATCCGATAATGTGAAGCATGTTATACTATGTCTATTGTGTATGTTGATGGTTGGTTACAATAAATGAATTGAATTGAATAAAAATAACGAAGCATAACAATGTGCAATGCTATAACATAGCTATGATTAGTGGCTGACTCAGTTGACTCCTTCAAGAATCAAGACTCATTTATTTTGTAAGGCCTATCTTACTGTTAGTACAGAATCTGGCGCCCTTGAAACGGCTGTGTAACGGGGCCATAGAAATCATCATTGTTATAATTATTTTGATTGATTAAGATAATTTAAGAATATTCTCTGATTGATCAATTGCTATCCGCATTTTGGAAGCCGTACTACGATTGGTCGCATCTCAGAAGATAAACCTAACATCCAATGATGCTCTCGTAGCTGGGAAACGCTGTCAGATGAGTAACGCTACCCACACTTGAGCATTAGGCCTACCTCTCAGACTACTCACTGTAAAACCTTAAAACTTGAAGCTGCTACAAGTTTAGTTTTAAGGTATTACTCAAATAATGTGCTATTGATGCACTTCATATCATGTGACTCTGAGTTTGTATTTTGTATGTACGGCCCACGTGACGACTTGAGTTTGAGACCACTGGGTTGGAGCATAAAACTCACGAACAATACCTGCAGACCCTTGACTACACCTGTCAAATGGTCTGATACTCATAAAAGTATGCACAGAATGGCAGAATTGCACAGCAACAACTCCTTTGTATCAAATGCAACTACAGTCATAAACTGAGTCAAGTCTGAAGTCCATTCAAATATAATAAATAGTTTAATGATGAGTAAGCCAGCCCAAAAGATAGAAGCTTCAGACTTACCACCCTCTCCATTCCAATAGCCAGCACAAAAGATAGAAGTCTCAGACTTACCGCCTCTCCATTCCAATGGCCAGCCCAAAAGATAGAAGTCTCAGACTTACCGCCCTATCCAATCCAATAGCCAGCCCAAAATATAGAAGTCTCAGACTTACCACCCTCTCCAATCCAATAGCCAGCTCAAAAGATAGAAGTCTCAGACTTACCGCCCTCTCCAAGCCAATAGCTAGCACAAAAGATAGAAGTCTCAGACTTACCGCCCTCTCCAATCCAATACCCAGCCCAAAATATAGAAGTCTCAGACTTACCGCCCTCTCCAATCCAATAGCCAGCCCAAAATATAGAAGTCTCAGACTTACCGCCCTCTCCAATCCAATAGCCAGCCCAAAATATAGAAGTCTCAGACTTACCGCCCTCTCCAATCCAATAGCCAGCCCAAAAGATAGAAGTCTCAGACTTACCGCCCTCTCCAATCCAATAGCCAGCCCAAAATATAGAAGTCTCAGACTTACCGCCTTCTCCGAAGTTGTCGATGAGAGCCTCAACAAATCCGGAGATGTACATGGCGCAGCTGACGACTTGCGCCAGAAAGAAGAGAAGTCCAATGCTTCCCCCAAACTCCGGTCCAAGCGCACGACTGATCATGACTAAAGGTCATCATGGGTCAAGGTCGAGATTCCTCTCTTCTTTAGATGCACGCTTCTTATATATAACGTGGGGCATGGCGGTGTAGTGTTGGCGTCGTTGCCTTTAAGCCGGAAGGTTCGAGGTTCGAATCCACCTTAAGTCGCCGCGTAGGGACCTTGGGCAAGTCCTTCACTCGCAATTGCTCAGCGCTTCGGCGTCAAACTCCAATGCAGTGTCCGCTCTGCAGTCGGGAGCGCCTCTGAGTAGAGAGCTTGAAGGGTCGCTATAACAAGTGCACATACAAACAAATATATACAGTATTTTTGTGGTCAGCAGATTGTATCTAAAAATTTATGTCGTGCCTCTTGAAGTATGACTACTCAGAGGCGCTCTCAGCACGGAAACTTCATGGGAAAAGAAATGTCTTTGAAGAATGAGACTTATAAGGGAAATCAGGCAATAGTCAAGCCCTTAGTGTGTGAGGAAAGTCCCTCTAGATGGATGGACTAACCCATAGTGATGTCAGTGTCAGTATGTGGTGTTGTTTGGTAGCGTCAGTGTGTAGTCTTGGTGTGTAGAGTCTGTGGACAGTGTTAGTATTTGGTGTCAGTGGGTTGTGATACAATATGGTGACTCAACATGTTGTCAATGACTGGATTAACTGGGTGGTACTAGTGTCAGTCAAAATACAGCACATAACAAATCTGAAATTAGCCAAAATTACCTAGGGTAACATAAAGGGTAAAATCAAAAGACATTTCAGAAATGCCCCACCAAATGCAATCATCAAAGACTGAGGTAGATGTGTGCCTTGCCTGAGGTGAATGCAAGCACGAAAATACATGTTCAACACCTAGAACACTTCACCTGAATTAACAGATATGTAATTTCACACTTGGATGCACTGGATTTGAACCTGAAACCCGGAGACATCAGCCACTATGTCACACAGGGCAGATACCATCACATGAAAATCATGGCACAGCTGATCGCAACTAATATGATCTTCTATGTATTGAAAATGCTGCGAGCATTAAGGATACAATAAGCTCCGCCTCCCTCTATCGCCCCATTGGTGGATATAGCGCAGATTGACAGGATTGTCATAAACAGGATGGAGTAAGCCAGAAAGAACATGACGAGCATCTGTATGAATCCAGCCTGGCCCAACACAAGTCCTGCAACAAACACCAGATGTTTCGTATTAACACAAGTATCGAATTATTCTGCGCAGAGCAATTTGATCAGATGTCAACAATAACATAACACACAATAGTGTCTGTAAGTATGTATACATGTATGAGCACTTATTATATAGTGCCCCTTCAAGATTTCTACTCAGAGGTATTCCTGACTACACCATACACACTGAGTCGAAGTTAAATGCCAAGGGCCCAAGGGGCATGAGCAATTGCGAGTACTTGCTAAGGGTCCATACGTGGCGGCTTGAGGTGGATTATAACCCGCAGCCTTCCGGCTCCAAGGCACCCAACATACCCCTACACCGCTGTGCCCCACACAAGACAGTGAAAGTGGTTCTAAGAGACAACAATGCACAGTTTAAATGTGTCATTTTAACAAAGAACATTATCTGCGGAGAATGCTTCAAATGCTTCAAATGCATTAGGGCAGATAATAAGCTAGTTTTTTTTATGAAAGCAGACTTATCTAATAAAGGACATTTTTCATTTCCACCAGAAGTGTCAGAACTTTATAGAATTATATTTTTATGATCTCATCAAGGATTCAGACTTTTGCAACAATCAATAACATGTTAATGAATAGTTATCATTCTGAAGAAAGATTTTTACAAGATTCGATGTTGAATTCAATTTATAAAAAAATCAATGACTATTACTTCGATATTTTTCTCTCACTGGATAAATCTATTTTTTAGTGAGTCACTTTAAAAACATTAGTTTAAGTCTCTTTTTCATCTAATTAATATTTATTGGGTAATCATTCATTGAATCAGAGACAAAACCCTGAAATTTAATTCAGAATGTTACCCTGTTTGAGAAAATCACTATTTAATAACACTTTTGAAGAAATTAGCTACTTGTCTACAAGCATTCATCCAGTAATTCCATTTCCATTGACCAACAATATAAAGACCACGTGTTCATCAAAGCTGCATATATCAGCTTAGTGTCTGTTAAATTTTAACGTCCCATAACCGTGCTGCTTCTAACCAAGTCGAAGGAAGAGCAATGTGCTGAACATGGAAAGTGCGACAGGGCAGAAGACGCCGGCAAACGTTCCCAGGGTGCGATTGGTAACTGGAACGTCCACTCCTTCTACAGCTGCTGCAGTGGGATCAGCCACGGACTGCTGTCGGCTCACGCTCAGACTCCATCTGGACAGCAATGAAAAGTGATTACAAGACTAATTCATGATCTCATAAAGGATTATTTCTAATTAAAAAATCATCGGTGTTGCATTCTGTTGTTAGTCAAACAAAGAGAACAAGTCAAATAAACAGAACCAGCCAAGCAAATAGAGCCAGTCAAACAAATAGAACAAGTCAAATAAACAGAACCAGCCAAGCAAATAGAACCAGTCAAACAAAGAGAACAAGTCAAATAAACAGAACCAGCCAAGCAAATAGAACCAGTCAAACAAAGAGAACAAGTCAAATAAACAGAACCAGCCAAGCAAATAGAACCAGTCAAACAAAGAGAGCAAGTCAAATAAACGGAACCAGCCAATCAAATAGAACCAGTCACACAAAGAGAACAAGTCAGATAAATAGAACCAGCCAATCAAATGGAACCAGTCAAACAAAGAGAACAAGTCAAATAAACAGAACTATTAACCCGAAAGACAGCTAATCAAACAATACAGATCAGCCACTCAAGCAGGGCTAGTCAACTTGTGAAGAAATATGGCTATAATAATAGTAGTGATTGGGACCTTTGCACCTGCCAATTGGGAAAAGCGTGCTCACATCATATTTGATTGCAACCAATAAGGGATATCCATATATATATAAATTATTTTCATACCCATATCAATCCCTGTTGCAACTTATACATTAGGGTGGTCCTTATTTTAAAAAGTTCGATTTTATAACGGGGCACCCTCTAATTTGGTTTCTATTGATGAGAAAAAAATTGAGAAAAATTTTGGAGATAATCTGAGGACATTTAGGGGTCGCTACCAGAGGTTAAAGTTCAAGGTTAGAATTAATTTGGGCTTTGTGGTCCACTATGCGCACTTTCCATTAATATGCTTTCCAACCATGTCAATCGCTATGATAGAATTTGATTGACAACTACTTACATATTTATTAACACCTCCGACATAATGATTGCCACCTACTTACTTATTTTATAGACATTTTTTTATAATGCATTTACAGCCATTGCATCTTTTGGCGGCAATTTCGCTTCATTTTGGTTTTTTCGTGTATATTGCATAATTTCACTATTGTCAAAGAGAACACAAAGTTGGCAATAGGCCTAAGTCTTGACAATGCCACGGCGAAAGTGAGTAACAGAAATGCAACACTTGTAGGCCTATACTATCTTTCGCACTACCGTCTTGGCAATGATCCCGCAGAGTTCAATCTCTATTGTTTTTCAAATGCTTAAGCAGTGAATAAAGAATCTGCCAAAAATTTATGCAAACTTGAAAGCTGAATGCCAACCAGGAGTTCCTCTAATAATTCACTGGGATGGAAAGTTGTTGGAAGACATCTGCAAACTGCAGTAAAGAAATAGTAGACTGTCTTCATGTCCTCGTTTCTAGAGTGGGTGTTGACCAGATCCTCGGTTTACAGAAGTTATCATCGGGACAAGAAAATCTTCAGTGTCTGCAGTGTATGAAGCGGTTGTGACTTGGGGCATTACTGATCAAATCAAATCTATATGCTTTGACACCACATCAGTGAACATTGGACTTAGAAATGGTGCCTGCATCCTGTTGGAACAGAAGCTGGACAAGGATTTGTTGTAGAGTGCATGTTGCTATCACTTATGCCTAAATTAAGTTGGAGGCAGTGGTTATGTTTTCTCTTGGTTCACCGAAGGGTAAGCACATAATGATTTTTCAGCTGGGCTGAACAGAGCGAGGTTGATCGGCCAGAGCATTTACATGCAGTGTTAAGATATGGATGTTCAAAAAATAATTCAAGTCAATAAGAAGAGAATAAAGGGTAGCCTATTATAGCTGACATCTGCCTGCTATACGTCAAAGTCTGGTTTCAAGCACAGTATGCACAATCTATACTCCTCAACTTGACCTGTAGAGTGTAGATCTTTAGGGACATTGACAAAATACAGGGAAATAAATAGTGCAGTTGCAGACGTTGCAATGAAGAAATGTTTGGGTGACCTTTGGAATCTTTCAGAGGAATTGGTGGCTTTTGCGTTCTTTGATTTATGGGCCCTATGTGGCTTCCATTTATACCAAGCGCCAAATGGTTACTACTCTGGACAAAACTTGGATCGAACATCCACCCAAAGGAAGAACCTTGGAACCTGCTGTAATAAGCTCAATGCAACTGGAAGATTTTGTCATGGAAAACACGAGATTTTTTAAGCTTTCTTCAACAACACGTTGATATACATGGTCAAACGACACGAGAACATCAAGTTAGATAAGGCCACTGCGAGCTCAGTGAAAGTTGTGAATGACATTACAAAGCGTGGAGTGGCACTCATGAACAAGTATAACAAGCTTCAAACAAATAATGAGGATCAGATGCAGAGTCTGCTATATTGATTGTGAAGAAATATATACCTATCAACGCAAAAGACTGATGCAATAATGGAAACATTAACTGGAAAAACATTTTTCTGTCCGCTTATATGTTTTGACCAAAATAGTAAACCAGTCCACAGGCCACTAGTTCACCTCCAGCACGATCCATTGCCCACCAGAATTTATTTCAATTTGTGCTTTCAACCATACATGTACACTAGTAATAGTATACAATATACGATTTTCCATGTTTCGCCTGTGTCTTTACATTGATATATGTTAGGTCCGGTAGCGACCCCTAAAACTCAAAAAAATCTGCCAAAATTTTCAGTGTTAATATTTTTTCACCTAAAGGTATAAGTTAGGAGGGTGCCTCGTTTAAAATTCTCCAAAAAATATTTTTACATGGCGCTAAGGACCACACTATTATACATGCACATTCTGTGGACCAATGCCACGTGTGCATACAACTTGAGAAGAGCACCACTTCTCTAACCAGGAACCACTTTTACAATTTAAGTTAATTGGCTGAAGTCATCTGTAGATCTATAGGACACTTACTTTACTGTAGTTTACTATTTATTGCTGTTTAGTATCATATTTACTAGCTACAATATTTGTTAACATTTATGAAGAGATAAAATATTAACAACACTAAAACCCACATTGTAAAAAGTTTTAATACCACATAAAATTAATATAGCACGAATATAATCAGTGATTTGGTTTTTAGTTCTGATTTAATATTCCAGAACTTTAGGACTGAACAATCTGAACACAACTCAATTACACTAGAAATTAAAAATTGAGGTTTTAGTTGTATTTTAAAAAGAACAAATTCTTTCCATCAGTTTTTGTTTTTTATATAATGCAATAAAATGCAATTGAACGACCATATGATAATAGAGTTACATAAATAGACTAATGTGGATCATGTCATAATACAGATTTAGTTTGCATACGTACTGTCAAGATCCCTTTCCTCATGCAAAATTGTCTTTAGAAATCCAATCACCCCTTCCCTCATTATGGGGTGCGGTGATGTAGTCGTTGCCTTGAAGCCGGAAGGTTTTAGGTTCGAATCCACCTCAAATCGCCGCGTAGGGACCTTGGGCAAGTCCTTCACTCGCAATTGCTCAGCGCTTCGGCGTGAAACTCTGATGCAGTGTCCGTGCTGTAGTCGGGAGCGCCTCTGAGTAGCGGTTGGGGGCTGGAAGAGGCACTATAGCAAGTGCGCATACAAACAATTATGTATGTAATTTATGGATTGGCCATAACTGATCCACACAGGTGGTACATCGCAAGTGTGGAGCAATAAGACATGCAGTTGGAATTAAGCGCCAGTAGTCAATGTTTATCACTCATGGAATTAGGAGGTTCGAGGCTCAGCTCTGAATGAATGGAGAAAAGAGCCTGGTGCCACGATGATCACAATGGATTGAGTTTATAAAGTGCATATATATAAAAAGTGTAGTCTATAGCAGGCATTAAAGTCACTTTCGATTTGTGTCCCAATTTTTTAAAAGAATAAAACTTTGAAAATGACAAAGGCCTGTTACAGCACAGTCAAGGAAACAAAACCATCGCACATCTTAACGAAAGCAATCAACCAAATACAACCAGTCAACCCAATACAACCAGTCAGCCACGCAGAACTAATCAACCAAATACAACAAGTCAGCCAAGCAGAGCCAGCCAACCAAATACAACAAGTCAGCCAAGCAGAGCCAGCCAACCAAATACAACCAGTCAGCCAAGCAGAACCAATCAACCAAATACAACAAGTCAGTCAAGCAGAACCAGTCAACCAAATACAACCAGTCAGCAAAGCAGAACCAATCAACCAAATACAACCAGTCAGCCAAGCAGAACCAATCAACCAAATACAACCAGTCAGTCAAGCAGAACCAATCAACCAAATACAACCAGTCAGCCAAGCAGAACCAATCAACCAAATACAACAAGTCAGTCAAGCAGAACCAGTCAACCAAATACAACCAGTCAGCAAAGCAGAACCAGTCAACCAAATGCAACCAGTCAGCCAAGCAGAACCAATCAACCAAATAAAACCAGTCAGCCAAAGAACAACCAATCAACCAAATACAACCAGTCAGCCAAGCAGAACCAATCAACCAAATACAACCAGTCAGTCAAGCAGAACCAATCAACCAAATACAACCAGTCAGCCAAGCAGAACCAATCAACCAAATACAACCAGTCAGCCAAGCAGAACCATTCAACCAAATACAACCAGTCAGCCAAGCAGAACCAATCAACCAAATACAACCAGTCAGCCAAGCAGAACCAATCAACCAAATACAACCAGTCAGCCAAGCAGAACCATTCAACCAAATACAACCAGTCAGCCAAGCAGAACCAATCAACCAGTCAGCCAAGCAGAACCAATCAACCAAATGCAACCAGTCAGCCAAGCAGAACCAGTCAACCAATCCCAACCACGTAAATCCGCATCTCACCTGTGCTCGTAATCAACCAGCGCATCCGTCTTCTCTTCGTCGCTTCTCGACTCTTCGTTATCACCGGAAGCCGATTTCAGAAGCGGCGTTCGTTCGTTGTCCTGCGACGACTGCCTGGCGCCGTGACCTCCATTCTCCGCATTGATGCTGTAATGTGCGCCGTTCATGGAAGCCGACGGGTCAACGAGGGGCTCTGACGCACCAGCAGGGTCCCTCAGCACAAAATCTTCCGACATTCGCGGATCCCTAGAACGCTGAATCAATCATAACAAGCAGACAAAATGCAGTCAATCACTAATCAAGAATAAAACTCACAGCTAAATCACTCTTAATCCTCAGTGGTCAGTTTAAAATTCCACTCATCAGCAAGACATCATTACCGCTATTCAGTCTTCACTATTATGCATGTTACACCACTCATGATCAACAGTAAGTCACAGTTAAATCGAGGGCACCTGAAGCCAATCTGTACCTGATGAATCATAATTAACCTCATTGCTGTGAATGGTGAAATGGTTCAATTGCACTGCTAATTAAATCACAACTACACCAGCGTCTACCTCACTCCTAGCCAACAGGATGCCACACACATATCCAAACACGAGATCATCGTGATGCCTGGAGCATGACAATGACAGCGCTACAGAAGAAACTATAAAAGAATCCCAAATGTTACAAATAAGTCAATGAACTGTTTATCGGTATTTAACCAATATCACAACGTCGCTAACCAACTGCATGCCGCTACTGTTAAGCAATCAAAACCGCACACCAGTAATCAAATGCACACCTGACGATAAGTAATACACCCTATAAAAACAATCGCTATAATATTCCATCAACAGGTTCACACCCCTTGCAGTCTTAGACCCACTGAAACCTGCGGTAACTCTATTCGCCGCCCAAATTCCAAAACCAATACACACCCGCGAATAAATCAACTGCAAATCTGTGGGATTCGACTCTTAAATGCCAAATGCCTTTTGATCAGATCCGTCTCCTTCAAATAATTATCCACGAGAAAACGCAACCGACTCTTTTCTACTCGACAACAACAACACGGCCATAAACTCCCAATGCAAGTCAGATGACCATCCGTCATCTCCGAAAGCACGTGAGTCTCAGGCGGCGTTCACACTCGCATAAACCGCTGCTTTTATGTAGCGCATTTCAAAGTGGCTATCTGATCACGAGAGGTCACGATGAGCAATTAGAATAATAATTACGATGGTCAAATGATGAATGTAAATAATAATTAAGTGTGTCGTCTCAGTGAGTCAGTTTTGAGGAAGTATGTATGCAATCCTTCCTGCCTGCCCCTTGCTGTCATACGAACCTTCATCATGATCTTTGTCTTGTCGAATTTGTTGAATTCTGAGATAGCCTATAGGCTAGCGCAAGCTAAAAAAAATAAAAAAAGCGATGATCGATATATTGGTCCGAAAACGAGCCTACGCCCACACTTAATAAAAAAAGGCACACAACAGCGAAAAGGAGCACAAGGTCAATAAAAAGGAACACAAGGCAGGGCCGGATTTAGGGTGGTGGGGGCCCATGGGCGCCCGTTATGGTGGGCCCTTTTCTGCAACGGATATGTTGCATTTTCGGACAGGAACAAACCCACACGTATACGACCATAACATGTTACAGATAAACAATGCTAAAAGCAATGTTTAAATTGTTGACTTATAATGGTCAATAATTTTTAAATACATAAATGAAGACAATTTGAAAAGATCATTTGCTGATAGATAAAGTGTCTAAATCAATTCTCAAATGCAAAGATAAAGGATAAAAGTTAAGCAGCTTCTTGTCCAGTTTTTAATAAAGCAATGGGATAAAGAAAGAAAGAAAGTAAAAATAGGGACATGTGAGATAGTGTGGTTCACAGATACATGGTAAAAAATAAAGTTCAAGCTAAAAACCAGGGCGCCCTCCCAGATAACCACCATATTCGGGAACCTTACGGGTCCCATACGGGCTGCCATACGGGCCCCGTACGGGCAACCCGGCGGGAACCCGGCGGGTTTTGTCCGGGGTTTCCGGCCGGGAACCATACGGGTTAGCCCGGCAGTTTACCAAGATCATTCCCATATGACTGAAAAGCGATGCCGGATCATGCAAAATGTACTGTAAATTGTGCTCCACACACCAAAGGCATCATTAATGTTATTTTGCAACATATTGAGTTTGATTTATAATTGTTAAGGTCTTCGATTAATCCTCAAAATAGGTCAATATTATTTTTCTTTCGTTATGCTAACTAAACAAACATGGAAAAGCAGGCAACCCAAGGATTTAATTAAGTAAGTTATTGAAAATAAAATAATAGGTTGTTAAAAGCATTAAAAAAGCTTTAGTAACCGGTGTTTAACTACATAAAATAAAAAGTATTTCAAACATTTTAATGTGAAATTCTTTACAATCTGAAAAAATCAAACACAACAGTGCTCTTAGTAATTCTCCTACATGTGTACTGTACAACGTAAGACCGATTTAAGTAAACAAGGAGATTAACAACCACGCTGCAAACGTCACCAAACTTTCTCTAATGCCTTCCAAATACCATTAGCTTCCAAACGCCGCTGACGATCCGGCGATTTTTGTGAATTTATCTAAATCTACATAGAAAATACTTGCACACATGCATAAATTGAGTGCAAATGTTTTCTGTGTACATTTGGATAAATTCAAAAAAATCGCCGAATCGTCAGCGAACATCAGCAGTAGGTGCGTTTGGAAGCTCATGATCTTAGGAAGGCACTAGAGAAAGTTTGGTGACGTTTGCAGCGCGGCCGCTAATCTCCTTCTTTACCCCAATTTCTGTCTGGCCTGTAAAATATAGTGAAAACAATAGATATTGAAAATAGCTTTAAATCATACATCAATTTATTCATGATCATTGTCAGTGTTGCAACGCTGAAAAATTGTCCAGAAAAATTTCACGCTAGTCTATGAGCTGTTTACTTGAGTGAGCAGTGTATGCACAATGGCAGAGCTAAACTAAAAGCGGGGCAAGAGCGGAGCATCGGACAAACAAAATGTTATATTGCCAGACATTCTGCACAGCTAATGAAGTGTTTAATGCTCATTTAAATTCTAAGGTTAACCTTTCAAACATCGACAGAAATACTGTACATACATAACAGGAACTTGAAAATTAAAGTTTCCAGTGTTGTCCGATACTCAAAATCTGACATTACGAGCTAGGTTTTTGGTCCTTCTAAAAAAATTTTCCCGAAAAGCTAAATCATTCATCATGATTCAACTCCGACTCGATGCTTATAGCCTCCAACTCTGTCGACTGATCAGTCTCTATGGCAGGTGGCGACTTCAAAAGCCAGCGGCTTCCACGTCCACGGTCCCTAGCATTGCCCAACCAAACCAAACCGCTAACTCATCTTCCAGCATTTTCCTTGTGCTGCTCTTCGTAGCATCATTTTGCTTTACTGCACCTGCATTTTTAGACAAGCAACATTCAGATTAAAAATAGCATGTTACACAGAGCAGAAATTTGAAGTGCTGTGAATTGTAATGTAAAATGATATATTCCAACAACTCTTACTACATTCAACTGCTATATTTACAAACAGTGCCCTGCTTGTCTAAATTACAAAGGCCAAGTTTAGAAACAGATACAAATTGTCAACTTATCACTAACCATGCAGTTTGTAACATTTCAATGGCTTAATACCTAATAAAGAACGGTCGGAAGACTTAAATTTTTTAGATGAGACATGCAAGACAAGCCTAAAGTGGGTCAAACAGCTTCAGAGACGTGAAGGCTCTCTTGCCTCACTGGCCTGTTACATAACAATTTCTGGCCAGTTCACTGTCAAAAATTAACCCCATATTCCTTTGTACAAACTCCCGCAAATCGCTGCCTCCATTATCTGCGAGTACCTGCACCTAAACGATAAAAGAAACAAATACAAACAGTCAAGTCCTAACATAGACAATAAAGTCTCCATGTTCTGCAATTTGACACCAGTTTTAAGAACATGCTGGTTCTTGCGTTGCACCTAAGTGATGGATTCGTTCCTTCGGCTACCCCTGTCAGTGGGACTGTTAGCTTTGTGCCTAACTTCTGGCGCATAATCGACATTATCCCTTTGCTACGATGTGTTGATTATTCTTTCTGGTTTCTATGCAACTAGTCATTAATGATTATTTTGTTTATATTCAATGTGCAACAGTTCTTGCCTTTAATAGTAAATGGTTAATTGATTTTATTTAATTAAGTTAAAGCCTTAAAAACCATTTAAACAGTAAAATGACTCACTAAAACTTTCATAGCCGAAGGATCAAGGTTTTCCCACGTTCATCAGGTCATCATCCTCTGTTACAATTGCACCTGCATCGTTAAGCTGTCTGGATTTTGACTGCAGCATGGAGGAGTGCAGTTTCTGTGTCTGACGCAGGTCCTCCATGCTCGACAATCATATTTTTAACAGGAGTCTTGTATTAAAATCACCACCTACAAAACCAAATCTACACAGGTAATCATCATAGTTCATTCATTAAAGATCTTGTGTCAAAACCCATGTTCCATACACATAGTAATAATTATAAGGATAAAGATAAAGACATTAAGTGCCATATTGTTGCTCCACCTTGGGAGATCTGTGTCGATCCACCCTTCGATCGGCGAACCAAGCTGAGCTTCTGGTTCCCCGCTCACGGACTGCTATCCGACAGCGTTGTTCATTCTCTGTTGCAGGTCCTACAGCTTGGAATGGTCTCCCTGATACACTGCGCTTATTTCCCAGGGTTCACTCCGCTCTGTTCCTTAACCTAAAAACTGTTTTATTTAGACATTGTTGGGCTGGGAGCGCTTCTGAGTAGCCTACCTTGAAAAGGCACTATATAAATTTCTGAAATAAATAAATAAAAATATGTGCCTCCAGTCAACTCTGTTATTATGAACACACCATACGACACTGTCGGGGGAAAGATGAGACGGCAAGGGAAAGAACTGGCCGACCACCCTCATATACCCAGGCTATGAAGATGAAACGTCAACACTTCATATCCATGACTGCCCCAGGGATAACTTAAGGGGCTGCTCTTCTATTGAATTAGCAGCCCCTTAAATTATCCCTTGTCCATGATATGACAACTACTTAACCATTAAAAATTATAGAAATGAGGTAGCAGTTATTCTAACAAACCAAAAGTGTTTTCAATAAAGAAAGGTATTTCTTAATTTTCACTGTAATAAAAGAAGAAAAATATGTTAACTCATATCAAATAAAATACTTGAATGCAAGGTAAATACTTATAGTATCAAAATACCACTCGAAATATTACTTTTCATATATATACGGTGAGTTTCAAATTGTTACAATTGTTTAAGAATTCAATAGTATTGGGAAAAGATGAGTTCACGAAAAGAGGCGAGTTGATGAGAGGATGGTTGAGCAAAGATATAAAGAAGAGACTTGTCAATGTACTGGTATGGAGCGTGGTACTGTATGAGTTGGAGACGTGGATCATCAGGAAAGAGGATAGCAAAAGACTGGAAGCCTTCGAAATGTGGATATGGAGAAGGATGGAAAAGGTGAGCTGGATGGAGAAAGTGACAAATGAAGAGGTGCTGCAAAGAGTAGGAGAAAAAAGATCACTGATGACAACGTTACGAGAAAGGCAAAAGAACTGAATTGGACACATATTAAGAGGAGACTCTCTCCTGAGATAAATCATAGAAGGGAGATTGGAGGAAAAAGAAAGATAGGAAGACCGAGGCAGATGATGCTGGGATGGATGATGTCTGAAGTATACAGCGCACTGAAGAGGAAAGCACAGCGAAGAGAAGAATGGCGTCATTGGAAGTTGGAACCTGCCGAGGGACAGAGAACTTAAAGAAGAAGAATTCAACACATACCACATGTTTTATCCACTGGCGTCTTTAAAGGGGCAGGTCTTGATGACTGTCCTGTTGCATCCTAGCGAACTTCGCTCGCTGGTGATCCGAACTGCCTGGATGAGAGTCCCGAAAACTCAGGAGATGCCAAAGGTCGCTGCAGTGTTGGCTAATGTAATAATAATAAAACGTACAAGTTTATCATTTCACATGTCAATCGCAAAGGTTTGAAAAAACTACAGAGAACAAGTGAATGCTAAGTCTATGAGCAAATATTTTATATAATAAAAAATACATTTCATTATTAGAGAATCATGGTCTTTAGAAATGTTTATTCGAAAGGAACTCCCAGTGAAGATATACTCCAATTGCACATTGTTTTCAAGCTCTTTTATGTTTCTTTTCATCGAATTTTGGACTGCGTATATTTAATAAAATAAACAAAAAACTGCACGACAAAGACAGTGTGAAGTTGTGATGTACCGGTACATGAAAGTCTATCTTCAACGTTATCGACTCCTGTAGATGATAGGTCTGCAACATCATGACTTTCATATGGAGGACTACTTGTTGATACCGACAACTGTCCAGTTTTTTGTGGTCACGGTAGCTACAAAAAAACACTGTCAATATAACTTTGCATCATGGACATAAATCCTGTTTAAATTAAGGCTGCACTGAATATTGGCTTCAAATTCGCTTTGCGGCTGAATAGAGGCTAAATAGCTGCTCAGTATTCGGTGATTAGCTATAATCATCTACTCAGTACATCCCTAAATGTTTGTGAACCTGGGTCCTGGGATATATAACTTTCTTAATGTAAATGCAGTTAAGTAGGATTAAAATTAACTTTATCCAATTGTCATAGTCAAACACAGAGGTAACACATATTTTGAAATCATAACAAATATTTTTAAAAGCTGAAACAATAACCGACAGCTGCACATATTGCGACTGAATAGGAAGACATCTAAGGCACTATGCTTCTAATATACAATTCAAGAAACAAGGGTTTACACTAAGTCAATAATAGTTACAAAATAAAAGCTAAAATTCTCTTATAGGGTGATTCCGTGTCTATTCCAATAAATTTACAACAAAAATTGACATGACCGACTCAGATTTACCTGAAATTTGGCACAATTGTTGGGTCAGATGAGACATGTGTAAACCCAAGAAAAAAATTGTTGGGGTCAATTACGCTCTTTTTATATAATGCTTGTCTAGTTTACAATTTACTTTCCACTGGCAGTAAAGAATTGTTATGCTTACAGCTGGTGAGAATTACTCACATAGACTGCAAATACAGCAAAAGACTCGCTAAATTTAACGATTATAGTCCTTTTGTAAATAAGACAAATAAAGAAGATTAACTTTAGGCAAATAAAGACGAAAGCGGTAATCCCGAAGACGGCGAGCCTGCCCATGTAAACAGTATGGGTGCTATAATAGAGCACTGTGGCTCTAGTTTCAAAATTTAAATTTGTTTGTATTTACTGCATATTTCCCTCATTTATAATTTTATTAACCTAACCGTTTTACTTAGATTTCGCGTTGATTACTTACTTACTGAGCACATTGTATCAGGGATGCGGCTTATAGGTTATATTCTATAATGACTCGGTAGCAAGTAACTTTTTAAAAATAAATTTGATGAAAAATATTTCCTGACGAAATTGAAGCGGGATTTATCGTGTGAGGGTCGGTTAGGGCTCAGGTTAGGCGTCGTGAGGGTCGGTTATGGTTAGTTTTTAAAAATAAATTTGATGAAAAATATTTCCTGACGAAATTGAAGCGGGATTTATCGTGTGAGGGTCGGTTAGGGCTCAGGTTAGGCGTCGTGAGGGTCGGTTATGGTTAGTTTTTAAAAATAAATTTGATGAAAAATATTTCCTGACGAAATTGAAGCGGGATTTATCGTGTGAGGGTCGGTTAGGGCTCAGGTTAGGCGTCGTGAGGGTCGGTTATGGTTAGTTTTAGGGTTAGTGCAGTCATTCTGAAGCTGGATTGATGAACAATAATTTTCAATGAAAAATGGATGAAAAATATTTGCTGACGAAATAGAAGCGGGATTTATCGAACAAATTCTTGCCTAAAGAGAAGCTAGATCGATTAAAAGGATTCTCGGCAAACTAGAAGTTGGATTTATTAAAGATAACAACGCTGCAACGTTAGTTCTTGGTGTCTACCGAGTCATTCTAGAACGTCTACCGAGTCATTATAGAACTCTACCGGCTTATAGGTCACAGCGCTCTATTTTAGCTAAGTCGTTGGCAACCATATTGCTTCGTACAAAGGCATACAGTCTTCGGGATTACACATATAAAAAAGAGCATTCAGTGCACACGACACTTAAACTGATCCTAACCGACCCTCGCGACGCTTACCCTGACCCTAACCGCTAAAAACTAGCGGTCCCGCGTTCTGCAATTACGCCATAAGTTGTTAGGGCCGATATGATTAACAAACATAGCAATTCCCCTATCAAAGGTCAACTTAAACACTCACGGACACGCATACAATGCATAAATCAATCGAAGCTAAACATGTTTTAGGCTAACCCAAGCACGTGTTGTCCATAACCCTAACCCAATCTCCGTCACGCCTATTCGTATTCCGACCACAATTAGACGCAGTATTTACATAAAATGTTGATATGTTTTTGGAGTAAAAAATAAAACATAATCTTACCTTTAACAGAAACAAATTCAGATTTCCAAATACGCGTGAATTCGAAACGGCATACAAAATGGCGTCCAAATAAATTAAGGCAAACACCGGTAGAGTCGGTAGACGGCGACAAGCTCGCGGGGTGCACCAGAAGGGAACCACCGGGACACCGCGGCCAATACCCGTCAGAAAACCGCACCGGATACCCGGGAGAAAACGGCGAGGGTCCCCCGGCTGCGTGTTATCTGGGCTCCCAGTTTGTTAGACTTATCAATAGTATTATTGAGCCAAAATTTCAGCTTCCTATTCCAACTGGAAGGCGGTGCTCAACGACTGTCTTACTTTGCATGGGCCAATGAAAAGACGTTAATTGTAGAAATAAATGTGTTGAGCATTATATTAATTCCAATACAATTGTGCTTTATTTCAAGATAGATGATACATTACTGTAACATGACAATATGTGTGACACTTAAACAATTGTTGAGCTTGAAATATAAAATTTCAGTAGGTTTTAAATATGGAAAATGTCAAAAATGTCAAAAGCATCGTTAAATCCACGAATGTCTATTGTTCTCGTTTTATGACTCCAAACATACGATGACGTCTACACTGTAGAAGGCTTTGCAAGCACAGTGTCAACAGCATATTTCTTTGTTGATTGAGTGGGGACAGCTTTTCTATTTGCCTCAACCACTTGGAGAAAATACTGCTTTCTTCTTCGTCAGTTTAATTCATTGAACAACTTCACACTTCTCTCAGCCATGTCATTTACCACTCTCAATTGCTGACTTCAGCCTCTACCCTGCTGATAATCATCATCGTCAGGCTATTGCACTGGTGTAAGTATAAAAAGGAATCACCAAATTTCAGGCGTGGCAGTAGTGTCAGTGTTCACTGGGTTGCAAACTCGCCCAGGCAATTCCCCTCCTTCTGTGTCGCAGCACTACCGTCAACATCCTTTCACTAGGATTTGCAGTCATTCCGTAAAAAATCTTCACCTTATCTGAACCATATCAGGCAGATGGCAGCATAATAGTGTCAGACATTCAGCGTCATCTGAAAGGCACTAAGTATTGATAATTTTCTAGAACATTCATGGCAGCAACGTTGAGTTCCTACAAATAATATAGTCACCTGAATCAAAAGTCCTATATCAATCCAAATTGACAGATCTTGTCCTGGAGTTTCAGCAGCAAGAGGATGCCTTTGAGTGAAGGAGGGCACCCAATCACACAAAAGGATGAATCTGAGTTTTTCTTTTCCCCTAGATTGAATACTTCACGTTGATTGCTAAATCGTACAATTATTTTGATGATATGCAGTAACCTGGCCATACAAGAGCAAGAGGAGGCCTGTATCCATGCCTTTGAGTGAAGAAAGGAACCAAATCACACAAATGGATGAATCTGAGTTTCTTCCCTCATCCTCAGGTTGAATACGTCGCGTTCATTGGTATGTCGGCATATTTTGATGGCATACAGTAACCTGGCCATTCAACGTGCGTTGTAAATTGGGCTGTCCAGTTTCTTATTGAGGGCTGACGTCCAAGGACAACCATTGACACCTCAATGACTTCTTGGTAGTCGTCTCTGAAATTGACTTTAATTTCAGCAGTCTACTTGATGAAACTGATCGCTCTCTCATGGGAGGCTTCAGTAGCGGATACGACTTCCAGTACTCGTATGTTGTCACGTGTCACACCATCCCACACAGCTTTAAATCTCTTTAAGATTGAATTATATTTTGGATTAGATGGACAACAACACAAGATGAATATTTTGGTTTAAATCAACTCCATCACAATGACCACCGCAGGCCAACCACAGGAACATTTTACATATCCTCTTTTCCAGAAAAACGTACACTTCACTAAAACGTCCGGTGTTGTGTCAAAGATAAAGTCTTAGCCATTATCAGCGAGTCTCAGTAACTTCAGAAGATGATGAATGACCTTGGATTTAAATTATATCCTGTCATAGAGGGACACTCGGGCATACCAAAAGAGTTTAGCGACACCATCACCTGAAACTAGCACTCACAGGCGGTCAACATTTCCAGTGTACTGCAAGTGGTTAATTTGGTACAAATTCAGATCTTACAGCTTCAGCATGCTCCATCTTGGCTTCTTAAGCACTCCATATGAATGGTTTTCCGTGAAAATGGCAGGACAAAAGGATCGCACATAAGCGCTGCAGTAGGCCTAATTGTGACCGACAATCTCAATGCTTCATGATCAGATCACCTGAAGTGTTATTGCTATCAAAATGCACTTGTCACTTAATCAATCCAAATTGACAGATCTTGTCCTGGAGTTTCAGCAGCAAGAGGATGCCTTTGAGTGAAGGAGGGCACCCAATCACACAAAAGGATGAATCTGAGTTTTTCTTTTCCCCTAGATTGAATACTTCACGTTGATTGCTAAATCCACGAATGTCTATTGTTCTCGTTTTATGACTCCAAACATACGATGACGTCTACACTGTAGAAGGCTTTGCAAGCACAGTGTCAACAGCATATTTCTTTGTTGATTGAGTGGGGACAGCTTTTCTATTTGCCTCAACCACTTGGAGAAAATACTGCTTTCTTCTTCGTCAGTTTAATTCATTGAACAACTTCACACTTCTCTCAGCCATGTCATTTACCACTCTCAATTGCTGACTTCAGCCTCTACCCTGCTGATAATCATCATCGTCAGGCTATTGCACTGGTGTAAGTATAAAAAGGAATCACCAAATTTCAGGCGTGGCAGTAGTGTCAGTGTTCACTGGGTTGCAAACTCGCCCAGGCAATTCCCCTCCTTCTGTGTCGCAGCACTACCGTCAACATCCTTTCACTAGGATTTGCAGTCATTCCGTAAAAAATCTTCACCTTATCTGAACCATATCAGGCAGATGGCAGCATAATAGTGTCAGACATTCAGCGTCATCTGAAAGGCACTAAGTATTGATAATTTTCTAGAACATTCATGGCAGCAACGTTGAGTTCCTACAAATAATAGTCACCTGAATCAAAAGTCCTATATCAATCCAAATTGACAGATCTTGTCCTGGAGTTTCAGCAGCAAGAGGATGCCTTTGAGTGAAGGAGGGCACCCAATCACACAAAAGGATGAATCTGAGTTTTTCTTTTCCCCTAGATTGAATACTTCACGTTGATTGCTAAATCGTACAATTATTTTGATGATATGCAGTAACCTGGCCATACAAGAGCAAGAGGAGGCCTGTATCCATGCCTTTGAGTGAAGAAAGGAACCAAATCACACAAATGGATGAATCTGAGTTTCTTCCCTCATCCTCAGGTTGAATACGTCGCGTTCATTGGTATGTCGGCATATTTTGATGGCATACAGTAACCTGGCCATTCAACGTGCGTTGTAAATTGGGCTGTCCAGTTTCTTATTGAGGGCTGACGTCCAAGGACAACCATTGACACCTCAATGACTTCTTGGTAGTCGTCTCTGAAATTGACTTTAATTTCAGCAGTCTACTTGATGAAACTGATCGCTCTCTCATGGGAGGCTTCAGTAGCGGATACGACTTCCAGTACTCGTATGTTGTCACGTGTCACACCATCCCACACAGCTTTAAATCTCTTTAAGATTGAATTATATTTTGGATTAGATGGACAACAACACAAGATGAATATTTTGGTTTAAATCAACTCCATCACAATGACCACCGCAGGCCAACCACAGGAACATTTTACATATCCTCTTTTCCAGAAAAACGTACACTTCACTAAAACGTCCGGTGTTGTGTCAAAGATAAAGTCTTAGCCATTATCAGCGAGTCTCAGTAACTTCAGAAGATGATGAATGACCTTGGATTTAAATTATATCCTGTCATAGAGGGACACTCGGGCATACCAAAAGAGTTTAGCGACACCATCACCTGAAACTAGCACTCACAGGCGGTCAACATTTCCAGTGTACTAGCTGCAAGTGGTTAATTTGGTACAAATTCAGATCTTACAGCTTCAGCATGCTCCATCTTGGCTTCTTAAGCACTCCATATGAATGGTTTTCCGTGAAAATGGCAGGACAAAAGGATCGCACATAAGCGCTGCAGTAGGCCTAATTGTGACCGACAATCTCAATGCTTCATGATCAGATCACCTGAAGTGTTATTGCTATCAAAATGCACTTGTCACTTAATCAATCCAAATTGACAGATCTTGTCCTGGAGTTTCAGCAGCAAGAGGATGCCTTTGAGTGAAGGAGGGCACCCAATCACACAAAAGGATGAATCTGAGTTTTTCTTTTCCCCTAGATTGAATACTTCACGTTGATTGCTAAATCCACGAATGTCTATTGTTCTCGTTTTATGACTCCAAACATACGATGACGTCTACACTGTAGAAGGCTTTGCAAGCACAGTGTCAACAGCATATTTCTTTGTTGATTGAGTGGGGACAGCTTTTCTATTTGCCTCAACCACTTGGAGAAAATACTGCTTTCTTCTTCGTCAGTTTAATTCATTGAACAACTTCACACTTCTCTCAGCCATGTCATTTACCACTCTCAATTGCTGACTTCAGCCTCTACCCTGCTGATAATCATCATCGTCAGGCTATTGCACTGGTGTAAGTATAAAAAGGAATCACCAAATTTCAGGCGTGGCAGTAGTGTCAGTGTTCACTGGGTTGCAAACTCGCCCAGGCAATTCCCCTCCTTCTGTGTCGCAGCACTACCGTCAACATCCTTTCACTAGGATTTGCAGTCATTCCGTAAAAAATCTTCACCTTATCTGAACCATATCAGGCAGATGGCAGCATAATAGTGTCAGACATTCAGCGTCATCTGAAAGGCACTAAGTATTGATAATTTTCTAGAACATTCATGGCAGCAACGTTGAGTTCCTACAAATAATATAGTCACCTGAATCAAAAGTCCTATATCAATCCAAATTGACAGATCTTGTCCTGGAGTTTCAGCAGCAAGAGGATGCCTTTGAGTGAAGGAGGGCACCCAATCACACAAAAGGATGAATCTGAGTTTTTCTTTTCCCCTAGATTGAATACTTCACGTTGATTGCTAAATCGTACAATTATTTTGATGATATGCAGTAACCTGGCCATACAAGAGCAAGAGGAGGCCTGTATCCATGCCTTTGAGTGAAGAAAGGAACCAAATCACACAAATGGATGAATCTGAGTTTCTTCCCTCATCCTCAGGTTGAATACGTCGCGTTCATTGGTATGTCGGCATATTTTGATGGCATACAGTAACCTGGCCATTCAACGTGCGTTGTAAATTGGGCTGTCCAGTTTCTTATTGAGGGCTGACGTCCAAGGACAACCATTGACACCTCAATGACTTCTTGGTAGTCGTCTCTGAAATTGACTTTAATTTCAGCAGTCTACTTGATGAAACTGATCGCTCTCTCATGGGAGGCTTCAGTAGCGGATACGACTTCCAGTACTCGTATGTTGTCACGTGTCACACCATCCCACACAGCTTTAAATCTCTTTAAGATTGAATTATATTTTGGATTAGATGGACAACAACACAAGATGAATATTTTGGTTTAAATCAACTCCATCACAATGACCACCGCAGGCCAACCACAGGAACATTTTACATATCCTCTTTTCCAGAAAAACGTACACTTCACTAAAACGTCCGGTGTTGTGTCAAAGATAAAGTCTTAGCCATTATCAGCGAGTCTCAGTAACTTCAGAAGATGATGAATGACCTTGGATTTAAATTATATCCTGTCATAGAGGGACACTCGGGCATACCAAAAGAGTTTAGCGACACCATCACCTGAAACTAGCACTCACAGGCGGTCAACATTTCCAGTGTACTGCAAGTGGTTAATTTGGTACAAATTCAGATCTTACAGCTTCAGCATGCTCCATCTTGGCTTCTTAAGCACTCCATATGAATGGTTTTCCGTGAAAATGGCAGGACAAAGGGATCGCACATAAGCGCTGCAGTAGGCCTAATTGTGACCGACAATCTCAATGCTTCATGATCAGATCACCTGAAGTGTTATTGCTATCAAAATGCACTTGTCACTTGATGACTAAACAACTGTCAAGTACCTAGCACTGACTGTAATAAGTATGATAGTACAACAGAATCTATTTCAAGTTCATCTACGTGACAAGGGTTGAGGTTTTTGATCAAGCTAAAAGACATCAAGATTTCTTGCTAATACTACTACATGGTAATATTTCGATGTCGTTGAGCACCGCCTTCCAGTTGGACTGGGAAGCTGAAATTTGGTCTCAATAATACTATTGACAGGTCTAACAAACTGAGAGGGCGCCTTGGTATCTAGCTTGAATTTTATTTTTTTGGACCACCCTAATGTGAGACCTCCAAAATAAAGCAGATAGCCTGACTGTATGCAGTTAAATAGCTCGGTTAGGTCTACAGTTGAGTCTAAACTTTAGTAGGGTCGTTAGGGAATTTGTACCCTTTTCTATTGGCAAAGTCATCAATTAGCTGATTAAAATAGAGTTGGTAAAGAATATGACTCTATACTCAACACTGCAAGGTATAGGCTACGCATGGGCGGAGTTTGGTTTCCGTTCTTGGAGGGGTTCAAGCCTTCTTGAGGGGCTAAGCCCGGGAAAAGATACCATTTACACGGTAAAAAATTAATCTGGGTCTTCTTGGCTTAGTCCCCCCCCCTAGCCCCTGATAAACTTCGCCCATGGTTATACGTCTCACATGTGTATCAAACAGAGCTCTGCGCCGACTTGACAGTGTCGGCGGCGGCGCGCCGGTCATTTTTGGTCGGCGGCGGCGGCGCGCCGACAGACAAAAATCGGCGGCGGCGGCGCCCTCAAAATGTCGGCGTCGGCGGCGCGGTGTCGTGGAATTAGTGCTCCAGGGTCGCATACTTATATTAATATTCATGAGACACAATTATTCTCAGAATAGACGTTTAATTGCAAAATTCTACAAAGGCTTGATTTACAAGCCACTTGACAACGTTATCAAATCCAGGCCTCCCACTTACGTAACTTACTAATAGAAGTTAAAGGACTGTTTGCGCAGTGTCGGCGCTACTTGCCTATTGTACTGTTGACCTGCGCTTCGACCCGTCACAAATTCTTGAGGTTCATTTTCTTGACGCGACCTGCTGAAATTGTATAGCTTCGTGCATGCAGACATGCATGCATACATACATACATACATACATACATACATACATGCATACAATGCATACATACTGTGTTTGCATAGAAATGTTTGTCTGTCGCAAAGTGGGAGCTATCGTGAATGAAAACAAAGTCATGCAATCTTATCAATGGATGAGAATACTTGCATTTAAAAAAATCCTTTGTCAAAGCTCACTGAGTAGTGAAATTGATCAGAAATCACCAACTTTCCTGATTTATCGTCCAATAATCCGATAGACTTCCACGCGAAACTCTATATCTTCGGTATACCTAATTGCTATGCACAAGTCTCTCGATCTAAGCAAACCAAGTCACAATAAGTTACTCTTGTTTTAAAGGGGAAAGTGTTTCTCTTTTCCTAATCTGATACCATTTGTGAGATGTTTCTCAAATTCCTGACTAAATAGGATCCTTGGCCAATTGCGTATCATGCTCCATTTTGCATGTAGACACTTACAGGCCTATTAATATTCGAAAGCTTAATTAATCACCAATTTCGCATAGGTCACGTATAGCGTGGGAGTTTGATACTGGTGAGAAAAATAGGAATTAGGTAGTAACTGGACACCGTCAATGGAGAATCAGAAGCCTGCATACTCGACCAATCGCCTACATAAAATTGCAGATCGCCACCTCTTTGCAACGTAGTAGTAACGCGTATCCTAATACTAGAGGGCAGACGGTTCTGTTCCATCTTAGCATACGGTCGGACTAGCTATCATGCAAGAACGCGCACACACGGCATAGCAATTCACTTAGGCCTACCTGGAGCTAATTTTACCTTCGTTGCTGCTATAATTCAAATCGAATCACAAAATCCACAAAGTTTGAACGTTAAGAACACTGTTGCAAAAGTCAGAACGAATAGGTAGCATCATAGGTTTCATAGAGTTGACGCAAAAACGTGTTGCATTGAATAATCGAAGTAGATAAGAAAAAAAGATTATATTTTGCACTGACGCAACAATTTGTTCACGAAATCATGCAAGAGATGAAAAATGCAATAAAAAGAAATGCAGGAATCAAGGTGGCAACGGCGGCGCGCCGACAAATTTTCGGCGGCGGCGGCGTCGGCGCGCCGACCAAAAAATTCGGCGGCGGCGGCGCCCACGAAATGTCCGCGGCGGCGGCGCGGCGCGGCCGGCGCAGGGCTCTGGTATCAAATAATCGTAAAACGAGCATTCAGTACTACAGTTTGTGACCATGAGCTCCAAGTACATTCTTAGCATAATTTGCACATTTGAAAATGAATTTTCAATTAACATCTTTTTCGAGTAGCCTACTTGGCACATGAACTGCTACTAACTTATGCCAAGGCCTGTTCTTCCAATTTCGTCTTTAAGCATTTTGACAAGATAAGAGAACTGCTCGTTGCTCGTTGTCAAGGTTTTCATTGAGGTCGTCACCACAACTGCTACAAGCTTTTTCACAGAGTTGAGGAGTTCTCCATCACTAATATTTCACTATAGGCCTACATAATTCAAGATTAGATAGGAAACAAACCAAACCTTGAGCAGAGCAACAGCTTCTAGTCCGCTATGCCTACTATATAGTGCCCTCATGCCGATTTACAATTCGGTTCATGACTGTCGGTTGAAATCATTTTAGACTCTTCAAATTATATTAAATAATAGTCAAATGATTTGCAAACTCCATCTGTGACCTTATAAACCATGCATATTATGAAGGTAGAGTCTATATAAGACTGGGGGGGTCTAAAAGATACTGACAGACAGCACAGCAATGACAGTAAACATGTCGCCGTCCACTGCTACAGATGTGGGCATTGGGTCGTGGCACTGGAGTGCTACAGCGTTAGACAGAATACCTCACTGTCTGCAGCAACCTGATACACGTGGGAGGGGTTGGAGCTCAGGACACTGCCTCGATCTGTTCGTTGTCTGCTGCGTATACCGACTAGTCCAGAGAACACCTCTGACATGCACTGACAGTATATGTCTACACCAACGGGCTGTCATAGCTTGAGTTAAGAGAAATATAATCTGTCAACAGCAGGTGTTGAAGATGTCATGCTTAAAGCCCTACTGCCAGGGTGACTGGTGAGCAATATTAACGAGTACAGATAATGAATGGTCAATTCAAAACCACTCACTGATTATGTCTAAGATCTTGTGGCGATTAATACACTTATGGTTCATTCCTTAATTTAAAAAAATTAAACTTCAACTGGTGGGGGCCCCTAAGTGGTGGGGGCCATGGGCTGGAGCCCGTGTAGCCCATGCCTAAATCCGGCCCTGACACAAGGTCAATCAAAAAAAAGGATGCGGTAAGGCTATAACCTATTTTAAAAAGATATGCGATATTTAAAAAGTTGCAACAGTTCCATGGCCTGATTTCATTATTAGTCTATTCTACACTTTTATAGACCTTGTTCGAAGCTAACATGTAGTCTAGTAGCCCTATAGGCATATAGGCCTGTACAGTCACAACTGGGCCTGCTTTTGATAGCAAATATGCCTGGGCCTAATTATAGCGAATTTAATTTTTATTTGCATCCATTGTCACCCTATGTGAGACAAGCTTTAGAAAATAACAACCATGACGATATATTATAATTAGTCTACTTTAGCACATAGACCTAATTATAAGCCAATATAGGCCTAGGCTACGCCTATATAGTCCTAACGCGTGTGTATTAAATCCTTATAATTGACGTCTTCACGGAGCCTATAGGCTAATTCGATCCGCTTTGGCTATGCACAATAGTGCCGGTGTCATGAAACGGAGTATCCCCCCTGAAAGCTATCCGGGGGGGATGAATTAATCTATCCCCCCGCAGTGGCGGCGCTAGGGGGGCTGGGGGGGGGGGGCTAACCCTACAGGAGGCTAAGCCCCCCCCTAAAAAAATGGCCATTTTAATTATTTTACATAGAAAATCCACGATTTTTGGTCGATGACTAAAAAAAAAAAAAAAAAGGTCGTCAGAAATTTTGGCGGCGAAAATGGAAAAATTTTCCGCGGGCTTCAGCCCCTCCGAAACTGAAATCCTGGCGCCGCCACTGTCCCCCCGGATGGAATTAACCGGTCTAGACTATCCGGGGGATAAACCATTCTATCCCCTTTTTTGAAAAATGCGCATAATAAAAATATTTATGCTGTAATCAAAATTTAGAGTGACTCTAATTGTTTTAAGTGTCCTAGGCAATGCTCAGATAAAGACAACTCGAATTTATTTAGTGACTCTGAGTGTTCTTAAGTGTTTTAAATGTTTTAAGTGCTCTAAAAACAGGGCAAAACAAATTATCTAGTCGGAATAAACATACCTGTTAGTGTCATTGTTCAAAACAAAGCAGATAAAAATTAATTTGCAAAAAAAACTACACGCGGAAGCGTTTTTTTCGACTTTTTTAATTTTGGGGGATACAAATAATACGGGGGATACTCTATTTCGTGACACCGGACTTTTAAAAAGTAATCTTTGCATAATTAGCCTACTACAATTTCAGCAGGTCGCGTCAGCGTCACGGGAGTTATTCAGCAGGTAGAAGAAATTAAATGGAAAGAAAATATTAAAAATTCCAAAGAATTTTTGCACGTCATAATTAGGTCAAATGGCCTACCGAGACATATAATTACCTATAATTATACGGTAGCGCCGCCCCTGGTAGGCCTATAGCTGGCCCTAGCCTATTACGACAATTGAAAGTAGGTTTTTATGGTCTAAAATTTAAAGGACCTGTTAACAATTAGCATTAGTAAAAACAATGCACACTAAAAACACAGCGAAAATAAATTAATGTTGTCCTCTTAACAGGATATGCAATTGATGCGCTAGACGATTAGCTTGTAGCTAAACTTGCTATAGGTTCAGGCCTAATTTAGGCTTAAAAGTCTTCGGTTTGGCCTAGCGATAGGCATTAATTTTAGGCCTATGCAACTTACGCAAGCCAACAAACGATAGGCCCATGGTAGTCTAATTGTTATATCCTGTAAGTAGCCTAATTAACGTAGTCACAAGACTCAAGACCATAATAACTTATATAGGGCCTAAGCTTATAGGCAACATAGACATAAAATTGCATTAAAAGTCATACGACCCGTCATCTCAGAATTTAATCTACAGTAGACGTATGCAAGTAATGCAACTATAGGCCTATACTTTCTTAAGTATTAATATAATAATCTACTGTCTTCTTTGTTTCCAATCTCACATTGTTGTAAGCCTAAGGACTTAGGCTAGTAGGCCCGCATAGCCTTACTATGAGTTTGTGGTTAAATTTCACGTCGGCCTACCTCGAGTGAGAACCGGAAGTCCAGGCTCAATCAATTATTGGTGAGAAAGCAGATCTACAATACGGTAGCATCAGTCACTCACCGATTATAGAATGGTATCCTGTGAGCAATTGATCGCGAAAGGTTGCAATTGGCTTATGTCATTCAAAGTTAACAGCGTAACTAACTGCGATATCATGGTCGGTATACATGTATAATTATGCTTTCACAGTGAAAATCGTCGATCCGATTGAAGCTGCTGGTGCTGCCAGCTGGTGAATGTCTTACCAACCGTCGCACCATTTGAAACTAGTGCTGCCAGCTGGTGAATGTTTTGACGAACGCGATCAAGAGTGCAGCTGTCCAACGTTGATTTGGAACTGCCTGCTGACTTTTAGTTTGATTGTGTGTGCACTTGTTAAAGCGTCCCTTCAAGATTGCTACAGAGTAGCGCTCCCGACTACAGAGCGAACACTGAATCGGAGTTTCACACCGAAGCGGTGAGCAATTGCGAGTGAAGGACTTTCCCAAGGTCCCTCTACACGGCGACTTGAGGTGGATTCGAAACTACAACCCTCCGGCTGCAAGGCAACGAACATACCCACTACAACACCGCGCCCCTTTGTTGTCAAGGCTGTAAGTTTTACGAGGCAGTGCCCGTATGACACAACAATGAATTACCCGGTATCTACTGAGTCTATGGTTGAGTAAAGGGTCCAATATTTTGCCACACAGAATAATGTGAACTGCTTATCTCTGTATTGACTTGACCGCGCGACTCTGTTTTACAGGGCTGTTTTTAAGGAGTTTTTAGAACTGCACAACTCCTTCTTTCCTTTCCCATCATCCATGGCAAATTACTTCCAATCGGAGGACAATGGCCTTTTAAAACTAGTTTTAAGTGTGCAGAAGTGCTTCTACAACTGCACAAATCCATTTAAAACTGCACATATTTTTTACAACTGCACATTAAAAAAGCCCTGCTGTTTTAGTATTATTCAATTCCTCGTGCATTGTAGGCCTAGATGCTTGTGTTGTTAAAAAAAGCCTAAGTCGAGAACAGTTTGAAAGACACGACACGGGAGAGTCAATTAATATTGAACAAATACCGGGTAACTTAAGAGTTTCGTTATTTTATTACAAAGTGATCACCGATTGAGGGATATAATTCCTCTCAACACTGTCAATAGAATATATTTGCCGATAATCTAAATGTTTGAGTCCGTGACGAAGAGTTTGTGCTGAAGGTCGGTTAAGCGTTAGCCTCGTTGTCGATGCAGTTGAGGTTGCCCTTCTCTTGAGTCTTGAGCCAGCAGCGTTACATGACCGACTGCAGGTTATGTGGCTCCTCGTCCACCATGCACTTCCATCTGATCATTTCACCCATTCATCCCCCTTCTCACCCTCGGTTCAACAACGCACAAGACATTAATAAAAAAATAAATTCAAAATTAATAATAATGGGCTTGCGGGATATTGGGCTAATCCGCGCCAGGGGCCCTCCTGCCTTTGCGAGGAGCTTACGGGTTTTTAAGCCACGCCAGAGGCCCGGCAGGTACTAATACAAATAAACTACAAACACACACAACAAGAACAACAACAACAACAACAACAACAACACAGAGCCACACAATCACCGCTCATCGCAATCCCATCCTTCAGGCCAATCCCCTCAAACCATTCCTCGCAGACAGCTATGTAGCAGTTCCTAAATCAACACAGAAAATCCACGAAGGTAATAAATGCATGGGATGAATGACTGGCCTAACCATCATAGGAAGAAATAAACTGCACCAATGATGATAACAATACTACTACCATTGCTACTGCTACTGCTGCTTCTGCTGCTTCTGCTGCTTCTGCTGCTTCTGCTGCTGCTGCTGCTGCTGCTGCTGCTACAACTACTACTACTACTACTACTACTACTACTACTACTACTACTACTACTACTACTACTACTACTACTACTACTACTACTACTACTACTACTACTACTACTACTACTACTACTACTACTACTACTACTACTACTACTACTACTACTACTACTACTACTACTACTACTACTACTACTACTACTACTACTACTACTACTACTACTACTACTACTACTACTACTACTACTACTACTACTACTACTACTACTACTACTACTACTACTACTACTACTACTACTACAACTACAACTACAACTACTACTACTGCTATTACTACTGCTACTACTACTGCTGCTACTACTACTGCTACTACTACTGCTACTACTACTGCTGCTGCTGCTACTATTACTACTACTACTACTACTACTACTACTACTACTACTACTACTACTACTACTACTACTACTACTACTACTACTACTACTACTACTACTACTACTACTACTACTACTACTACTACTACTACTACTACTACTACTACTACTACT
>OX457053.1:18788853-18790397 GCA_949752735.1 Lumbricus terrestris | reverse complement strand
CACATGAAATTAATATCACGGAATGGGTTACTGTCACTATAGAGTTTTTACTTTTGATCACATGGCATCGAATAACTGTGAATGAAAAACCATTGATAGAAATGAACACATTAAAAAGCCGAAAATTGTACTTATGAAAAATAATTTCGTATAAAGTTACCTAAAAACGCCAATAGTGGTCAATTTTACGTTGCTCTATAGGCTACGCATGAAATTTCGCACGGCACTATATAATAGCTTGAGAAACACTGCATTAGAGGAACGAGAAACAATAACTTGAGTTTTTGCTGCCGATCACCGCCATGGCAGCCCATCAATAAATCGTATGACTTGAGTATATTTTATGGAGCTAAGACTAAGTCTTTGGTCGAGTGGCGAACAATGTGCGAGACATACAATTTTTATGCTCCTTTCCTGGAAGTTCTAAATCATGCATCGTCTGCCGCAGGCGCATTGCCTGCAGGACGGACTTCCGCCACGGCCGCCGCACAGTCGGTGGAAACAGGCGAAGGAGTACGTGGCACGAGTTCCAGATGGCCGCTTGCGAAGCAAAATATCCGTCCTTCCATGCATCATATTTATACAGGGTGGGCTATAAAAAAGTGATCGTCTGCGGATTTTGTTCAATGTAATATTGGACAGCTGAAACTCACGAGAGAGCGGTAACCGATTATAAGTAAAACTCTTTATTATTGTAGAAAATGTATTATAACTAAAACAAAAACAAAAACGAAAGAGACACTAAAAATTTCACTACTTCCTTCACACCTCCTATAGTTTGCATGCATGGTTGGGTAGCCTCTCCCCTGCAATGATCAGCAATGGACTGAAACGATTTCGGCAAAAAGTCAAGTGATTTGGTTACTTCCTGCGCCATGCTGCAGCCTAATGTGGCATGGTACAGAGTGGGGCCACAAAAAAGTAATGCCTACAATGTTTTGTTAATATCTTGGCCCAAAATAGGAATTTTCGTATCAAGTTTAACGAGCTTAAAGGTAATTCATATCTACGTGCAATAGCCAAATTTCGTCGAAATATTTGAAACAGAACAAAAGTTATATCACTTTTAGTGAGCCCATTCACTGTTTTTGACGATCCAAAACGTAACGAAACAAAACTAAAAAAACTTTTGATTTAAGTCACATCTCAAATAATTGTCATCAAATGAACTTGATATTGCTTCACAAGTTGTGTTCAATGTGTCCACCACCAGTGCTTACGCTTGTTCCCAGTCTCTTTTAAAGTTGTTGTTCGAATTTGAGTTATAGTCATGCAGTTATCGTTAACGAAAATACATATTAGCTTTCCTTAAGATCTAGTTGTAGTTATCGTTACTATAAAACTTCAGTAAGGAAAGAAAAGGGTCAAACGCCTACTCTCTTACACTAATAAAAATCCCACAACGCTGTAACCATCCGGCTACCGTGCGTGTGCCTCACCGTGCTCGTCATATATTTACTTGCATCTCGGCGTTTTAATGCATTCGGACATAAAACTTAATATCATGGATTATATTTTTAAGGGCGATACACTATACTGCAGCC
>OX457053.1:18746353-18778853 GCA_949752735.1 Lumbricus terrestris | reverse complement strand
ACGCATGAACGGATGAATGGATTGAAGAACAGGTCTTCGTATGGAACCAATCAAGCGGAACTAATTGAATTCTGTCACCTTCTGACTGTGTTTGTGTTCATTGCCCACTTCTTACATTATAATAAACGGTATATAATATATAGTAACGTGGCAATTGTACATACATATATATAATATATATTTTTTATATATGCGCATGGATATATATATATATACATACAGATTACAGATACAGATATATTTAATATATGTAATTGTATATAATTATATATATATATCCACTCGTGACAAGTAGAGACTATAGTGCTATATATTTATATATATTCATATACATATACAGTTGTATATATTTCCATATATATATATATATATATATGAGGTAGGTACCCATTGTGTTTGAAGCAGGAATATATATGCGTGCTATTGTTGTATGGTCCTATATTAAATATTTATGACGCATGTTGAGGCTGTACTGTTGAGATTAGACAAAGACTGAGATGGCTGTTTCGCTCTGCCACTTCAGTAGTATAATGGCTTTGCATCAAACCCCACCCTCCCCCCACATTTCCCATAATGCATAATGGCTTTGCATCAAACCCCACCCTCCCCCCACATTTCCCATAATGCACCATTCGCATGACTACCATCGGCTCTAAAATGCGACGATGTGGCAAGTATATATATGTATAGGGCTCATAATGCTACATTGCCAGAGACAATGAATTCCTTTGTTCTATGGGTCTGCACTCGCTATCTCTCGCCGTTCTTTTTATTAAACTTCTTCACACATCAGCAGCAAACTGCAGCAAACTGAATTATCTCTTCACGCTCTGTTGACCACCACCAACTGAACGCCCGATGATATATAAACATACATATTTATACATAATATATACCTATATAAACACACATAATCATTTATATATTATGTACATATATATATATATATATAGTTTGCAGATCTTCAGATAATTTTTTTCATCAGCTGAAAATCAATTTCGATGAACGCCAACCACTTCAGTCTCTCAGTCCCTCAAATGTAGAATTTCTTGTTGAAAATATTCGTTTGTTACTGCAAACTGAGTATATAGTATTACGCCGTAAAAATTATAGGCCTATATGATAATTATTATAGCAGTTACAGATAATAACAATTAAACAAAAATAAAAAAGAGAGTCGAATTTGACTGCATTGCGCGACTGTGCGCCCATCTGTCCCACTGCTCATTTTACGGCCCCCATAGGGAGTGGTAGGCTGAGTCGACCTTATGGGGGCTACTGGGTATTGAACCCACATTCTTCTGATCTCTGAGTCAACATGGTGCAATTCAAACAAACTTCCGTTCGGGAGCGCTTCTGAGTAGCATCTTGACGGGGGGCTATAACAAGTGCACATACAGACATAAGCAATTGAACTTGATAGACTGTCGTCTATTCCCATACATTATTGTCCATAACACATTTGTCTGTACATTATTGCCCATGGTACGGTGTACATAATTGCTATATACGCACTGCTGCTTATTGCACATATTCCTGTGTATTATTATTGTCATTTGGACATAATCCGGCATAATATAATTTCAAAGTCTGCTTCGACTGCGCACAGTGGTACTATTGTCGTGAGAGACAGTCACGTGATAGGGCACATCACGTGTCTCCGTTGACCAATAAAATCGTTGCTATCACGTAGGTCGTTGGAGCGCATGCGCAGGCGGATGGTCGCATGGCAACCATAGGCGCAACCACCCTATGGGACCCACGGGACGCGTCCCCCCAACTTTTGAGTGGTCCCATTGACTTTATCATTATGGTCCCTCCCAACTTTTGGGACGTGATCCATTTGGTCCCCTCCAACTTTTAGGGCGTGATTGCGCCTATGATGGCAACCACTTCCCACAACGCCAACCATGACACAAAAGTGTTCCAGCGTCACAATATGGAGTCCCCCCTCCCGATCAGACTATTCTTCTCTGTCTCAAATAATGTCTCCCCCGGAGACTGTATCGGGGCAAAGTCTCCCCATTGAGATAGAATCATTCCATCTACCATGCAGTCTCCCTGCTGAAGATTACCCTGTATGTTCGGTTCCTATATAATTTCAAATACGCTTTTACATGTATACAATGTACATGCTCTTAGATGTTTATTGGTTGAATTGAGCATAAAATGAGTAATATGAAAACTGTGGAATTGATATTTTTGGAGTAGTATATAGCTATATGTAGTGGGCTATATGTAGTATCTATAGGCTATATGTAGCAGGCTATATGTAGTAGGCTATATGTATACATTTATGTAGCAGGTTGTATATAGTAGGCTGCATGTAGTAGGCTGTATATATATATATATTTATATATATATATATGTAGGCTTATGTAGTATATAGGCCTATATTATAGCACCAATAGGATTTCGAGTGTGCGCTTTTCATATAGGTTGATGCAACACTTGATCTCAGAAACGCCTCTGATAGTATTAATCATTGTAAGTTGATTAAGGAGCTATACTTAATTACGATACACGAATATTCACTGTCGACATTATTGGTAGGTAAATGTTTTGCGGTTAGATGGTATAGTGCTATAATTACTTTCCCTCATTCTCCACGTCATGACGAATATTTACTGTGTAACCATCAGTGTACTTTCGCTTAAGTTCAACTGCTCTAAGACTTAGTCGCACTGCGTATACAATCTGGTAAAGGGTGTTCCAAGTCAATTGCTTCGATGCCTTCGGGCGATAACTCAATTTCCTGGGTTGATTCCCTTAAGTATTTCGGTGTACATTTGATGAGTGACCGCAGACACGCAACGTCTGGCATTGCACCTATGAAGGGGTCGCTCTATGTATACCGGTGTGCTTTGTATTGCATCTCAAGCCTCCAATTTAGTTGAAGTTTTACATCTCCACTTACACGAGATCTAAGCCCTTGACCCCTCTAACCTATGCCCTCCCTGCCTTGACTTTATCACCAAGACAATCTGGTGAATTAAATGTATGCTGGGATTCTGGCGGTTATTTCCGTAAGTTGTCTTATTTTGAGGGTTTAGGAAATGGGAAAGTGTTATAGTTTCATCAGTGAAAATGACCTATCTGAAGTTCACTTTCCTGGCGAAAGCACGTCGTTGTAAACTGTTTAATCCAATATCATTATTAAAATGTTGATAATATCCGATATAATTATATACAAATGTTGCTATTCATGATCTGTTTTGGACAATTGCAAATTGACGATTGCCCTGCTTGACATTCATGAAGTTACATGATGCTATTTGCTCAACTGTGTAATGTATATAGCAGTGTCCGATGAACATGCACTTTATATAAGCTGATCTGATCTGATCTTCTATGGAATATAATATTATTAGGTTCAATGCAGTGCTTTCCCTTTGCTTTCTCTGTTTGCATGCATACACAATCTGTCGACTTGAAAGTCTATCGACTTGGAACTATCTCGACTTAGAACTCTGTCGACTTGAAAGTCTATCGACTTGGAACTATTTCGACTTAGAACTCTGTCGACTTGAAAGTCTATCGACTTGGAACTATTTCGACTTAGAACTCTGTCGACTTGGAACTATTTCGATTTGGAACTATTTCGCCTTGGTACTGCATGTTTCGCCTTGGAACTATTTTGCCTTGGAACTATTTTGACTTGGAACTATTTCGCCTTGGAACTATTTAGACTTGGAAGTTGGAACCCTATAGGCTATATCGACTCGGAAATCTATGAACTTGGGACTCTATATCGAATTGGAATTCTATCTACTCGGAACTCTATCAACTTGAAACTCGATTTGGAACGTCATCGACTCGTTATACAGTATAACGAGTCGATAACGTTCCAAATCGATAGAGTTTAAAGTCAATAGAGTACCAAGTCGAAAGAGTATAGTTTATACTCTTTCGACTTGGTACTCTATCGACTTTAAACTCTATCAACTTGGTACTCTATCGACTTGAAACTATCAACTTGGTATACTCAATCGACTTGAATACGTTCAGACATGTATGCATATGGGTACAATTAGATGACGCAGTCATGTAGCCTATATGGTGAAAACAAAAATATAGATGAGCAAAATGCAATCTATTTGACTGTATCATGGCTTGTCATGTCATGTAAGTGTTCCAGCTCCTCTATAGATTACACAAAGTGCGGTTATTTTGTCTACATTAACAATTTCATATTTACGGTGTCAGGCATTGCAATCTAAGCAAGATACCTACAATAACAGCCACATCGGTATTGCTGCATAAAGTCAGAAGTCGCACGATCTCTATTGTGTTTAGGCCTATACATGATACGCACGTCATATAAATTATGCGTGGCATTGCGTGCATATTATGCATGGGTCAGCATGCAGTTGTATGGCTTAGATGTCTGTATATAGACTCCTCTCAACACGATGCTGTCAGCTTTTAGAGGTCTTTAATTTGCGTTCGATTGCTTGCTTCGATAGTTCTGTTTGTTTGATGACAGACGGGAAATTTAGAAATTCAGGTGATTTTGTGTGATTTCAATGGAATAACGTATAGGCTTCTCCATGCGCCAAATTTTGTCTCACTTTCTTATATAATAGGCTATATCTACCTGTCTCTGTCTCTCTATGTCTCTGTTTCTGTCTGTCTATATCTTTCTGTCTGTCTGTCTCTATCACTTTGTTTCTCTACCTATCTCTCTGTCTCTCTATATCTCTGCTTCTGTTTGTCTCTATCTTTCTGTCTCTGTCTCTCTCTCTGTCTGTCTGTCTGTCTGTCTCTCTCTCTCTCTCTCTATCTATCTATCTATCTGTCTGTGTTTCTCTACCTATCTCTCTGTCTCTCTTTGTCTTTTTCTGTCTCTGTGTGTCTGTCTCTCTGTCTCTGTCTGTCTGGCCGTCTGTCTGTCTGTCTGTCTGTCTGTTTCTTGCTGTCTATATCTCTCTCTGTCCCTCTTTCTCCCCTTCTCCTTCTCTTGCTTTTACTCTTGTCGTTTCTTCTGCATAATCTACATGTCTCTTTCTTCTTCGCACCTTTATTCTCTTCCTTGTCTTACGACTCGCGTTCTACCTGTCCTCACCGTAACCTATTATACATGTAGCTCTTCTTCTACCATATACTAAATGCACTTCGACCCTCTTGCATGTTGTCGCTGCCTTCACCACGTCCATCGTAATTGCAGCAACTAAACACCTCGCTATTAATACCTTGTTGCATGTTCAACGACACTGCCATATATATGAAGGATGATTAATGTCGCCCTCCTCCTTTATCCAGGCCTGTGACTGGCAGAGAACAACCAGTGGCGGAGTTTATTAGTACCGTCATTCTTGATAAAAAATTATTCATTGCCATCTTTCTGTCGCCATTTTTATTGCTTGATCTTGAACCGTATACAAACAATGTTAGTTGCATCATGTTATCCCAACACCGTGTCTATAATTAATTGCTTCAGCGTATACGCTATGGATATCTCTCTATATATCTATAGTCGCCGTTTACTCTTCTACTTTTTACAGTTTCGCAGCTAATTCTAAAATTTAACCAACCATCAAGTTGTATTTGAAACTTTCCAAAAATTACACAAACGTCCTTCGTATCCAAAATATAATAAACAACAATCGCACATTATTTTTATTACTGCCAACATTACGATGGGAAGAATGCAATTTTTTACGTCTCCGGATAATTTTTTGAAATCTCGAGGGATCTGAGATACCTCGGGTAAAAAAATAATATTCTTTATTGATCAATCAGTTACAGTGTGCAGCAGTTATGCCACACATTAAGCACATCACACGAACACAAATCACAGAAGACATCAATCTTAACTGCTAACAAAAACGGTCAGCCTGATTGTGACGTATACATAGAAGACGGGTAGGAAACAAATGGAAGAGTGGAAGAAGGGTCTTGAATGAAAGACAAGAGGCATTGTTGGGAAGAGCGCGTGGCAGAGAGAATGAAACGGTTGCACGTATAAGGGGAACTGAAAAGAGAGAGAGAGAGAGAGAGAGAGAGAGAGAGAGAGAGAGAGAGACAGACAGACAGACAGACAGACAGACAGACAGAGACAGACAGACAGAGACAGAGACAGACAGAGACAGAGAGACAGAGACAGAGAGAAAGACAGAGACAGAGACAGAGGCAGATAGAAAGACAGAAACAGAGACAGAGGCAGAGAGAAAGACAGAGACATAGACAGAGACAGACATACAGACATACATACAGACAGACAGAGACAGAGAGAGAGGGCGAGAGAGAGGGAGGGAGGAAGTTAGGAAAGGAGGGAGAGAGACAGACAGAGAGAGACAGACAGAGAGAAAGAGTGAGAGACAGACATAGACAGACAGAGACAAACACAGAGAGAGAAACAGACTGACAGACAGACAGAGACAGACAGACAGAGACAGAGAGAGATAGGGTTGATGCAGGATCGGAAGAGGGGGGGTATGGCGGGAGTTTGCTGACAGCGAAGGATGGCTCTCGTGGGGCGGGTTCCTCCCATAATCGATGCAGCAGCAAGGGAGGCTGTTAAGGCGCTTCCTGATTCAATTAGCATCGTTTCCAAGTGCCTGTTGGCGGCTTCAGCGGCTGCTGCTGCTGGGTCGTATCGCTCAAGCGCTGCTGCTGCTGCATCCGATGATGATGATGCCCCGAGGAAAAGATGGAGGATGCGGCGACGGATGCGGACGAGGATGCTATTGCTGCTGCTGCTGCTGCTGCTGCTGCTGCTGTTGTTCGTCGAGGTGTCCGTTGTTTGTCCTCCTCACGTCCGTACTGGATGAGAGATGGAAGAAAGGATGGAGGGATGGAGGGAGGAAGATAGGGATGGAGGGATGGAAGAAAGGAATGAGGGATGGAGGGAAATAGGGAGGAATGGAGGGAGGAATATAGAGATGGAGGGAGGGACAGAAGATGGGTGGAAGGAAGGAAGGAAGGAGGGATGGAAGGAGGTAGGGAGGGAGGGAGGGAGGGAGGGACAGAATAGGGCTGGAAGGAAGGAGGGAGGGATGGAGGGAGTTGGGGAGGAAGGAGGGAGGGACAGAAGAGGGGTGGAAGGAAGGAGGGAGGGACGGAGGAAGATAGGGAGGGAGGAAGGGAGGGAAGAAGGAGGGATGGAAGGAGGGAGGGATGGAGGGAGATAGGGAAGGAGGGAGGGAGGGAAGAAGAGGGGTGGAAGGAGGGACGGTGGAGGTCGATTGACGGGTGGTAGGCGTACAACAAGGAGGTCTAAACTCTAAAGTATGGTAGTCCTTGGCATGCATACATACATCGCCTGTATCTTTCTGAGCAGGAGGAGGATGGGAGGAGAAGGAGGAGGAAGAGGAGTTGCAGGATAATATGTGTGTGGGTGTTGTGTGTGTGTTTGTGTGTAATTGTCTTAATTAAGGTAATTGTCCTGCGAGTGAAAGTAATTCACCATGGAGTATGGGAAGGCAAAGAAAGGGTTTGCACAGTTCTAAAAATTCCTTAAAAACAGCCCTGATGGAAAATAGGAAACAATGGCGAAAGGATGAAATATTCCGAAGCATGCATGGGTCGTGGGTTCCTCCGCAAACGAAGGAGAAAATTTATGCCTTACACGTTTTTTTATACAGCTCTCGCATAATGACCTCGAGTCCTCGACCTGCATGCCAGTGCATGGTCTTTGTTCCATGAATTGATCGGAAAAGATCCTTCACTACATCGGTCCCTTTGAAAGAGCGTTACGCCATTTGACGGGTCCACCGTGTACGGCGTGTACTGTATCCGTGAAAGTTCGAGATTTGAATCTCTGAGATAAACCACCTTCGGGATGCAAATCGCGATCTGCCGTCCACACGCTGTCTTTCACATAATGCGTATGAGACGCAACCTGCGCTCTTTCCCATGTATACCCGACTGGGACAAAGTGGTAGTGACAGGACTACTGCTGTCGGGGAGTATACTAGCCACGTGGCGCAGAGTGCATCTCAATTGCTTTGCACTTCGAACGGCGCTATACAAATGTCCAGGTAGAATTACAATTATTCACAGCTGCAGTGAATATCTGAATCGTTTTGGCCTGGCTTTGGGTGCTTTTTTTCTAGCACACAACACGTATTTTGAACAGTCGCTTCTTTTTTATGCTGATTCCTACACTACCCAGTGCAGTTTGCCCATATACAGAGTTCGCGACAAAAATGGCGCCCGAATGTCGATAATATCGACGGACGGTCTCCTGCGCATGGTCCATGACCCTCGGGGATGACCTCTGGAATCCCGACGCCCCCGCCCTCGATGCGGTTGGGATTTTCGAGGTTAGCTAATGTGCTTTGACCATCGCTTGACCGTTTGACCACCGTCCATTATGCCTCCAAATGACCTTGAGCTGTTCCCCGAACAAGGCTTATCATCGGCACCAACCGCCGCCACCGCTATCTATCTATCTGTATATCTATCTATCTATCTATCGCTCAGTGGTTTCGTCGTCTGCTCAAACAGTCGGACGTTCCCGCCGACAAATCGACCGCCAAATAAATTGTTACCGACGATGCCATTGTCAGTGTCATTGCTTCTCTCCCCTCTGTCTCTGTCTCTGTCTCTGTCTCTACATCTGCCTGTTTCTCTCTCTGGTCTCTCTGTCTCTGTCTGTCTATCTCTGTCTGTCTCTCTGGTCTATCGAGCTTTGTTCGTATATGTCGGTCTGTATGTATGTATCCGTCTCCCTCCCTCCCTTCTGACCTCCCTCCCTGTCTCTGTCTTTGTGCCTCTGTCGCTGTCTCTGTATATATGTCTGTCTGTCTGTCTCTATATCTCTCACACACCGGTGTCACCCATGGCATACTCCTGTCTCTCTCTGTGTATTTGTCTTTGTCTTTGTCTCTCTCTGTCTCTGTCTCGCTCTTTCTGTCTCTCTCTGTCTTCATGTCTGTCTGTCTGTATGTTTGTCTGTCTGTTTGTCTGTCTCTCTGTCCATGTCTCTGTCTGTCTGTCTGTCTGTCTGTCTGTGTCTCTGTCTGTTTGTCTGTCTCTCTGCCCATGTCTCTGTCTGTCTGTCTCTCTCTCACTCTTCCATTCATCTCTTCCCGATGATCCAACCCCTGGGAGGTCTGCTGGAAAGGTTAGAGGTCAGTCAAGTAAGCAAGTGCAATAAAAACCAATTCGTAAAAGTTGTGACAGAGATGAGTGATTGCTGCATTGTAAGAACTGAGACTATAATTATACACAAGCGTACATACATACATTATATGCGCACATATACACACCCGCACACATTGGCACAAGTAGACACATATATAAGCACACGTGCACACACACATAGTTATATGAATATATGTATATTATATATATATATATTAAAACACGGTGCATCGCAGCATATGACACTCCGTCATATATGACATTATATTTCATTACTCGTTTTTTCCAAGTCTGTCTTTCGGTCGAAACTGAAGACTTGCATCTTAAGATCTTAATGTCTTCTTCCCGACTTCGATGAGTGCTCCTGAACTTTGTATGGAGGGCATAATTTTTTATTAACAGCAGTTGTACTGTATTCTATCGTATTGCACTGTATTGTGTCGTGTTGTATTGTATTGTATCGCATTGCATTGTATTGCATGGTATTGTATAGTATTGTATTGTATTGCACTGTATTGTTTGTATTGTATTGCATTGTATTGTATTGTATTACATTAAATTGTATTGTGTTGTATTGCATTGTATTGTATTGCATTATACTGTACTGTATTATATCGTATCGTATTGTATTTTATTGCATTGCTTTGTATTGTATTGCATTATATTGTATAGTATTGTGTTGTATTGTACTGTATTGCATTGTATTGTATTGCATTGTACTGTACTGTATTGTACAATATTTTGCAAGATATTTTATTGTATTGCATCACATTGTGTTGTATTGTATCGCATGTACTGTGTTGTATATGTACAGTATTGTATTGTACTGAATGGTACTTTGCTGAACGGTATTGTTCTGTACTGTATTGTATATTGCAGAGGAGTATTGTACGTCGGAGAAGTTCAACGCACGTTGTTCATCGGATGCGATAATTCTCATTCGAAAAGCCGTCTACGGTCGCATGAGAGCCGGCCGTTGCATCACCTCGGAGTACGGACACGCCATGGGATGCTACTCCGACGTAACCACCTACCTGGATGACACCTGCTCTGGTAGACACAACTGCTCCATGCTCGTTGCTACCATTGATTCCGTCGCTCAGCCGTGTGCCAAGGATTTCAAGTCTTACCTCGAAGTGACCTACGAGTGCGTCAAAGGTGAGTGGGAAACTCGCCATCCGCTTATGTGTCAATCTAGACGTCTCTGGGGGTGGGGGAAGTTACCCCGGAATGGATTTCCCCTCCAGGAAAAATCGCATTATTGCATGCATGTAAATACGAACCATTTTCCTCCCTAGAAAGTCAGTGTGTAGGAATCCCCCCTCCAGAAAACTGAGCAGGCTTGTGTCTATGTATTATGGACATGTTGGACGATTTTTATAAAATAAAAGGAAAGACTAAAAGAACGTCGTCAGCTTTTTTTAGTAGCGGAGATTGTAGCTTTCTCGAAATAGTTTTTACCAAATGACTAAAAAGAAACTATAGCCAATGCAATGGCCTCTTCCAACCTCCTCGCAAAGGAAAAAGGAATTGACCGAAGATGCCAAGTGAATAGAAAAAAATGGTCGAGTCATGTCGCAACTTCTTCACGTCGCTCAGTCACGACTAAAAACGACATAAAAAAACTGTTGGAAGGAAGCCTAAGTCGAACGAATGGTCGAGGAGCCGTCGTTTAAGAAGAAGAAGAAGAGGCAGCAGAATTTAATTGCGAGAGTAGAATCCGACGCCGTTTAAGACGTTGGTCGTCTGCTGGTGACGTCACATCGTCGTCGGAGACAACGACGTATTCGTAATTGAATTATACAGATGGACGAACTTGGCTGATGAAACGAGAACAGTTTTGGGTGATTGCCTGAATTGCGTCGCCTTGTGAGAAGAAAAACTGGAGCCATGCCAGAATCTTACACGTCACTGTCAACAGCAAACCTATAGATCTATAGACTCATTAGACTGTAAACCAAGACCCGTGCACGCTGCAAGCCAAGACACAGACCTGAACCAAGACTCTTAGACTGTGTAAACCAACACCAAGACTGGAAATCGAGACTTAGACTGCAAGTCTAGAGACTGTAAATCAAGATCCACACTGCAAGTTTAGACTAAAGATCAAGATCCACACTGCAAGTCCAGATTAAAAATCAAGATACACCCTGCAAGTCTAGACTAAAAATCAAGATCCACCCTGCAAGTCTAGACTAAAAATCAAGATCCACCCTGCAAATCTAGACTAAAAATCAAGATCCACCCTGCAAATCTAGACTAAAAACTAAGATCCACACTGCAAGTCTAGACTTCATATCCAGACCACACTGCAAGTACAGACTGCAAATCAAGACCCACACTGCAAGTCTATACTAAGACAGTCTTTGGAGTAGTATGTTGTGGTCAATGATGTCAAAGGCTGCAGAAATATCAAGAAGGCAGACGCATGAGATTTGTTGAATGTTGATGACAGATGGCAGAGACAAGTCTATTGTAGAGGTAAGTGTAAATCCACCTCAAGTCGCCGCGAAGGGACCTTGCATGGGTAAGTCCTTCACTCGCAATTGTTCAGCGCATCGGCGTGAAACTCCGATGCAGTTCTGTAGTCGGGAGCGCCTCTGAGTAGGAGCTTGAAAGGGCGCTATAACAAGTGCACATACAAGCAAATAATACTAACCAATGCAGTGTAGGCCTATACATGCAATACATACTGTAAGTTGGGTTATAGTGCAGACATAGATATTGTGAACAAGAAAACGGTTACACCTGGAAAGATATGCCGTGTGATATCGTTTTACGAACTGGGCAGACTGAAAGAATAATTAGACCTAATTATCTACATGTAGGCCATAGATAGGGAAGAGTCTGAAATTGATATGAGTTATCTTTGTCCCCTGCGGAGGTATATGCATGTACATTATTTATATTATGTCTATGCATTATATGCAAGCTTGTATGTTGGTGTGTTTACATGTGCTTGCATGTATGATTGTACATGTAGGGCTATGTATGTATGTATAAATGTATGTATGTATGTATATGTGTGTGTATGTGTGTGTATGTATGTATGTATGTATGTATGTATGTATGTATGTATGTATGTATGTATGTATGTATGTATGTATGTATGTATGTATGTATGTATGTATGTATGTATGTATGTATGTATGTATGTATGTATGTATGTATGTATGTACGTATGTATGTGCATATGTAAGTATGCAAGTCATTTTGTGTATAATTATGTGTGGACTTGCTTGTGACTACCGTCCTCGACAGAGGTGCATATAATGCCATATATGTGTGTGTGTGTGTGTGTGTGCGTGTGCGTGTGTGTGTATGCATGTGCGAATGTTCTATGTATATGACATTGTGTTTGTAAGTGCGTAATGCTGTGCTTCCTACGGTGACTGTTGATGTAGGATATCAGGTGTATACGTGACAGATTAGTTTCCGATCTTCAGCAGAGCATTGACGCAGAGGTGTAATCACAGGTAACAATAACGCAAAGGTAACGGTAGCAAATTCGCTTATATAGTCTAAAGTTTCTAAACATAACCAACCCGCTTCTCCCCCAACCAACTTCTCCCCCAACCAACTGCTCCCCCAGTCCCTAACCCCCGGTGGATGTGGTCCTTCTTGATGAGTTTGCTGTGGCTCCCACACTGCTGAGGCGCAGAGATGACATTGGTATACAATTAAATTCTGAAGGATGTCCATCAAGGTGTATAGCGTGCACGTATAACAGACAATATGTGTTGTTCAGAACAAGTCATCCTACGACCTACATATGCATCAATTGCACTTGCTCCATATTATATAGGCATATACTATAGATGCCTACATGCATGCCAGAAATGTATGCTAACACGTATACAATGAAGAATATGATAATATGCATGAACGTAGATTAGGTCACATTATTATATCGGCCCTTATTTGTCTAAAGCTTGGTGCATTGTTGAACTTCAAACATTGCTCGCCGTTTTATGTCCGTATTGAAATTGCCTTCATCAGTCGGTTTGAACACCAGAAGCCCCAGAGGCGTCAGAAGACCTTTTTCATCTGATGGTCCATGCTAGCATTGCAGCCAAAGCACTTTTTTTATAAAATAAGCCAAATGGTAAGCAATCTTGGCTGCAATATTATATTAGATTAGATTAGATGGACTGTGAAATTTGCGCTTATCTATTGCCGTGTTAACCGCCAGAGTAGGTTTTGTTGTATTGTATAGCTATAAATTTCTGAAGCGCTTCTCACAGTGCACTCCAACTGACTTGAGCCCTAAATCGCTGAATGGTATTTCCCATAGATGTAAAAAAAAACGATGGAAACGAAATAAAAATCGGAAAAAACCGTCGTTTTTTCGAAAATATAAAAAACGATAAAAAAAACGATAAAAAACGGAAACGGTAAACAATTTGACTTTGCTACATCTGAAACCCCATTTTAACCTTGAAAACATTGATTAGGAACCTACTAAACGCAGGCTATCTCTTAAATGATGATGTTAAACGATGAAATAATGACTTTAGTTGTTGCTACTACTATACTATTACAAAAAAAACATGTTCTTCATTTCCTGCTTTGTATTTGTCAAGCCCTTGCTGAAAAAAATTGACTGTGACGATTCTGTTTTTCCCATTCTGCATAAATTTCTGCGGGCACCAATGGCTGCTGCTATGCTACAACTACTGTTACTGCTATTAATACTATTATTAGTTACTATGCTAATTCATTCATTCATTCAGTCGGAAATGTATATAGCGCCTATTCAAAAAGAAAACTGCTCAGAGGTGCTCCCGACTCCAAAAAGAACAGTTTTAAGTTTAGTAAGGAAGGATTCTGATATTAATATTACTAATATTACTAAATAAAGGCACAGTCTGGAAAGCCCCTATTCATATTCTGTGTCCTGGTTGGCGAAAGTGCCCCTAAAGGCAACCGCGTTGTAGCGTTATTATTATTATTATTATTATTATTATTATTATTATTATTATTATTATTATTATTATTATTATTATTATTATTATCATCATCATCATCATCATCATCATCATCATCATCATCATCATCATCATCATCATTATTATCACGGACCTTTTAAACGTTCGCGAAATCGCACACAGAAATGTTAATCTGAAGACGGAAATATTCGATAATATTTTTCAATATTAATAACAATAACAATAATAATAAATTAGTTAGCCATCTGCATGACATTGTGTCACGATTAACCTGTAACAATAATTGTTCATTTCGTTGTTTCAGCGTCTTTCGTTGACGATTGTCGCCATGGCAACACGACTTACCTGAGCGAGAAGACTGGTTATCTAGCGCTGTTCAGTCGACCGGAAAAATTCATCGGATCAACTAACACACGGACTGATGAATCGTCGTCGAAGCGTGACTGTTCATGGATGATTGCCGTCAGTTCTGGTCAGAAGATCAACGTCACGTGGCAGGTGTCGTCCGCCTCGACCCTCGTCCAGGATGAATTGGACGACGGGGGTCTAGGGACGGGAGGAGGGCGGTCCCTGGGGGGAGACCACGATGGGCCGGCGGCGCTTCAGATGGGGGGCGGCTCGTCGCTCTGGTGCCCGTTCGTGCTGAGGTTTCTCGAGGGTGGATCGTTGGAGTACGTACATAGGACTTGTAGGTCGAGGGCGCAAGAACCTCGCGTCATTTACCTTTCGAAGGGAAGTCGCCTTGAGATTCAGTCGAAGGGAAGTCCACAGAAGCATCAGCATCAGCATCAGCTTCAGGCTCATCTTCAACATCAGCAGCAGCATCTGGCATCGTCATCATCATCATCATCTGCATCTGCATCATCAGCCACGGAGACTGACTCCACTCTCAACACTTGGAAGCCTTACGTTCTACACTATAGAGGTATATAAATAATTATATATATATATTTATATATTTACTAGCTGAATCACCCGGCGTTGCCCGGGAAATTTCGGTTTTTAGTTCCCAGCCACGCCTGACCCCGCTCCCGCCACGCCTGACCCCGCTCCCACGCCACCCTTCTCACTTCGCCTTCCATCGGTCCCAACCCGTTCCGACCCTGGGGAGCCCGGCGTTGCCCGTGAAATTTAGTGTTTCAGTCCAACCCAGTCCGCATTTGTGCGAAACCGCGTGCGAAAGGATCTGACCTCGGCGAAAAATGAGGTTATGAATCTATTGGTTCGTTGAAAATCGATCGGCGAAAATTATTGCGTCTTAAATACTGATACATACGACATGGTTAAGATTAATTAAGATTAATATTAATTAACGGCATAATGCTCTATAAGAATAAGCCCGGCCATGACGTCATTAATGTATTGGTTTGAATCATCAATATATCATCGGTGGTTTCAGTGTAAGCAAATGGCGTATTAATAAAGACAGGCGATCAACGTGCATAGCTTTCGCATCGCGTGTGAAGTTAAAATGTTGACAGCACGGGCTATACAATTAATTGACAGCTGAAAATAGTGGCGTTTAACTCCAAATGTGGGTAAGAATCGATTGCAAAATTTTTTTTTAAACGAATCGCTGTAATTTCCGAGTAGGCCTCCGGACAAAATTCATTGCCACACACACAGAAGGACAAACTTTGAGCTTTATATTATAGATATATCTTGAGACCGATTGCCGCACATGTATGGCCTATTAATATAATATACATGTATATATAGTATATATAATATTATTATATAAATACTATATATATAGCTATATGCCTATACTCAAAAGTCAAAACCAACCACGAAAATGTATATTGAAGTTCATGATCAACTGCATTCAAATTTACTTGGGATTAATTACAAGGAATAATTAATTGCATGCATGTTAATGACATGCTGGCATACTTATATGTGGCATGCTTTTATATGTCTGCTCCAATTAATAAAGCCAATTTACGAACGAATAAGCCGTGCGAGTGAATTGTTTCCTGGCTACCCCTACAATGCCTACATATATAAATAGATATAAATGATCTATAAATAACTGATATATTATATGGAGTGTTTTTAATAAATACGGTACCTCAGGGGCGGATCCAGGGGGCCAATCCGGCCATGACCCCCATTTAAAAAGTGCATGGGACGTGCCCCCCCCCCCCCCATAGCAGGAGAGAAAAGTAGGATACTAGATTATTTTGGTAGGAAAAACTGGTATATTTTCCAGACATTTCGACCAAACGGCCAAAAAAAGGTCATCAGATTTTCTGGCAAAGATTACCGAAAATTTTGCCCCCCTTCGAAAATTTCTATATCCGCCCCTGCGGTACCTCACGTATAATAGGACCTATATCCTATTATTATGTGTCACGTGTTTGTCAAGTCTTCGGTTGTGCTGATATGGTTCTACCTCCTGGTGCTACCATGTCGCGTCATGGCGATGACGTAGCTATCATTTGCAACGAATCACTGGAGGTCTTCTACGTCACGTGTCAGGCGGACATATGGGTGGGGGAGATCGGCAACTGTACGAAACCAGGTCAGCATCTCTTCTCTATTATATATATATATTCCCAGTGTGAGAATAATTGTTGAAAAATAACAGGGGGAGTAGACTATGTTCCACTTGGAATCGGGGTATGAAAATAGACTTTACTAAGGGGCTCTAAAAATGACTGGGGGTTTGAAACCCCAACCACCGGTAATTCTCACAATGTCTATTCCTTTATGCAGTAATCGATAAATAAATTAATTAATTAATTAATCATGTTTTCAACCAACGAATCTATATGAACCACTGCAGTGCCATCATAAAGTGTCGCGGCAGATGCCTATGCACTTTTGAACTGCCAAACACTCATTTTGAATTGTTTATAATCTCCTTGAGTTTAATTTCTTTGACCAGCTGAACAGCAGTCGGCCTATCAGCATCAGCATCATCATCAGCATCAGCATCATCATCATCATCATCATCATCATCACCATCGTCAGCATCATCATCAGCATCATCAGCATCATCATCAGCAGCAGCAGCATCATCATCTTCATCATCATCATTCATCATCATCATTCATCCTCATCATCATCATCATCATCATCATCAGCATCAGCATCGGCATCATGCCATCGGCATCATCATTATCATAATCGTGAAAGTTCATTCACTGCTAAAGTTAAACGTCGTCGCGAGGTTCTCAGAATAATTGATGCTTCACATTATAACAAAAGGATAAAAATCGAGCAGGTGTTGACAGACGCCCACACAGCATCATCTTCGCAGCTGCTTTTGTTGTATGATGATGATGTTTATCATATCATCGTTACTTATTCACATCACGGCTTCCTTTGCCTAATCTCAGTGTACGATCGGAATCAGTATATATAAATCTATATCATATATATATATTTATTATCGGAATCAGTATATATATATATGATATATGTATGGTTGGTATCAGAATATATATATATATATATATACATACTATCAGAATTTTTTGTGCATGTATATACATATACTGATTGCGATCGTATACATATAGGCCTATACATAATATATATATATATCATAATCATTGCAAGTTGATTTTCTAATTCATTTGTCCATCCGTCCGTCCTTCCGTCCGCTGGTCAAGAGTCAGTCCGGTCCGGCTTAGACCGGATGTGGCGTGGTCAAGCCATAAGGCCCCTATTTATGCGCGATAATGAATTTAGTCGGCGCACCCGGCGTACGTGATTGGAATCTATGGACGGCCCCCTGAGACCCGTTCCGACCGTATACGGTGGCATCGAAGGGCATAGGAGTCAAATGTCATCAGTTCTTCAACTAATTTCAAACGGTCGTCATTCCCAGTTTCGAGGGGTTCGCCCCAGCCCCCGTCAAATCCAACCATGCTGCTGTCTCTCAATATGCCGCGTGTGATCTGCTGAAAGCATCTCTTGCATTGGTGGCGGCGGCTCCCTCTAGCGAACGAGCAGCGAGGATATATGTTGTACGCCATCTGTCGAGTGGACGCGGCGTCATTAGGTTCATATAACAACGTAAGAGATCTTTCTTATTTCTTACATCATGGTTCCGATGAACGCGTTTGGTGCTCGTTGGTCTCTACTGGAGTCTGACGGTCTGGTCTGTCCGTGAACAGATCGTGTGGTCCATCATTCAGCCAGAGGCAGTAATCTGTGCGATGTTACTTAGTCCCATAGATGACCACTTTCGTCTAGCCTCTGACTATTATAGTGTAAGTGAAGTTTCTCCTCCTCGTTGTCATCCTCCTTCTCCTTCCTCATCCTCTTTTTCCTTCTTCTCCTCTTCCGCCTACTCCTCTTCCTCTTCCTCTTCCTTCTTCTTCTTCTCCTTCTCCTCCTCTTCTTCCTCTTCATTCTGCTTCTCCTACTTCTTCCCCTCCTCCTCTCCCTCTTCCTTCTTGTTCTTCTTCTTACTTCTCCTCCCCTCTTGCTCTTCCACGAGTCCACCGTCTCCTGTTCCTCCCGTTCTTCCTCCTGATCCTGCCTTCCTCGACCTCCTTCTCCTCGTCCTCCGCCCCCACCACTGCCACAATCTCATTCCTCTTCCTCCTCCTCTTGTTTTTCTTCTTCGCATTCTTCCTCCTCTTCCTCTTCTTCTAATTCTTCTCTCATTCTTCTTCTCTTCTTCTTCGTTTTCCCTTCTCTTCCCATTTTCTTCCTCCTCCTCTTCTTCTCCTTCGTTACATTCGTCTTCGCATTAGGCCCACTCTTCTTCACATTGTTTTTCTTCGTTTTCTTCGTATTCTCTCTCTTGTATTCATTCATCTTCGTATTTCTTCTCTTCGTATTCTTCTTCCTCTATTTTGTCGTCATCCGTTTTCTGTTGTTTTTTCTTCCTCCTCCTTCTCCTTCTCTTTTCTTCCAGTTCTTGTTCTTTCTCTTTCTCCTCCTGCCAGAGACGGAGAAGAAGGAGAGAAGGAGGAAGAGGAGGAGGAGGAGCAGGAGCAGGAGAAAGAGGAAGAGGAGCAGGAGCAGGAGGAGGAAGAGCAGGAGGAGGAAGAGCAGGAGGAGGAAGAGGAGGAGATGAGGAGGAAGAAGAGGAGGAGGAGAGGAAGAGGAGGAGGAGGAGGAAGAGGAGGAGGAAGAGGAAGAGGAGGAGGAGGAGAGGAAGAGGAGGAGGAGGAAGAGGAGGAGGAAGAGGAAGAGGAGGAGGAGGAGAGGAAGAGGAGGAGGAGGAAGAGGAGGAGGAAGAGGAAGAGGAGGAGAGGAAGAGCAGGAGGAGGAAGAGGAGGAGATGAGGAGGAAGAAGAGGAGGACGAGAGGAAGAGGAGGAGGAGGAAGAGGAGGAGGAAGAGGAAGAGAAGGAGGAGGAGAAATAGGAGGAGGAAGAATAAGAAGAGGAGGAGGAGGAGGAGGAGGAGGAGGAATTATTATCTTCGAACGGCATTTTTCTCTTGATTGCTATTAATTTTAAGCATGGCCGCCGCCGCGTGTATTCGCTCCACTACCAACGACTTTTTACTCCGCCATTGATCGAATGCAATTTACGGATCTACTTTTCTTCACGTTGACGTAATCGTCAGAGTTATGAATGGGACTTCGGTTGCAGTTGAAATCAATGGATAACACCCTCCTCGCCTGAGTCGCCTCTATGCTAATGACCGTGGCTGATTAATTTAGTGACCTCACTCCCCCCAATTCTTTTTATCAGCTCTCAAACATGCTTTTCGCATCTGCGCACCTACCGCTGTTAAATCACCGTCTCTTTAAGGCAATATTTCATTGCATCTATTCGTAGCCTACAGTTCGGTGGTTGCAAGCTTGCAGCAGGTGTTATGTGTCGTCTCGTTCTTTAGATGCAAGTCGTTCACTCTCTGACGAGCCCTACTGCTGAGCTTTCCTTTGCATATATACATTTGCGATTTATGGATTTTTTTGCCCTTCCATAACCGCGGGAAGGTCGACGGGATTGCGTTTTCCTTAATTAAAAGCATGGAAGGGTCACGTGACCAGACTGTTCTAGACTTCAATGTCTTCGTTGATTCAATGCTGATCAGTAGCAACGCAATGTCCGTCAGTGTTTTTAATCTATAGCACCCACCACGCCATGGGGGGATCGTGATTTCTGGGGCGAATAAATGAGCGACAGGCTGCGAATAATTATCCGCTTAGAAGACGACACGACAGAAACAATAATGGCAATAATGACAATAATGACAATAATGGCAATAATGGCAATAATGACAATAATGACAATAACCACAATAATGACAATAATGACAATAACGACAATAATGACAATAATGACAATAACGACAATAATGACAATAACGACAATAACGACAATAATGGCAATAACGACAATAATGGCAATAGCGACAATAATGACAATAATGACAATAACGAAAATAATGGCAATAACGAAAATAATGGCAATAATGACAATAATGACAATAATGACATGGTAACAATGGCATTAGTAACTTACCATAAATACTGGTTGAAAGACACTGGGAAAAGAGGCTGGAGAGAGCTGTAAATGTGATGCTCCTATATCGTAATCGTATAATCGTAATCTCCTAATTTCTAAAGCGCCACTCGAAAGCCAAGCGTGGGGCACCGGCTTATTCACGAGCGCTGCGCTGAGTCCGGGTCCGGGTCGAGTTACCGTAGGATCAGAGGAGTGGACCAGCTACTAAGGTGGCTATATAACAGGTCAGGAATTCTGCACCGCATTAGAAGACTTTCATAAGCCATGGGAAGAATTAAACGTCTGTGACTTATAGGCAGTAGATCACAAGGCTGACTTATGTAAATTGGTGACTGCTCTGTAAGTATAGTGAGTAAGTATAGTAAGTGAGTATAGTAAGTAAGTATAGTAAGTAAGTAAGCAAGTATAGTTAGTAAGTAAGTATAGTAAGTAAGTATAGTAAGTAAGTATAGTAAGTAAGTATAGTAAGTATAGTAAGTAAGTATAGTAAGTAAGTATAGTAAGCAAGTATAATAAGTAAGTATAGTAAGTAAGTATAGTAAGTGGCGCAAGTGTGAACCATGCGTATATACCAGGATCAAGCCTCTCGCTGCCACGTTTGAAATTTTTGACTGTAGGCAACGACACCTTGCATGCATGCTTACTGTGGGTCAAGACTAAAATTGTGATTGGACGGTCATGGACGGCGTCCACGCACTTACTTTCATATCTGAATTAATGCCGTCCTGCCACTTATTAGGCCAGCACAATCTGGAAAGGAGAGAGGTGTCCAGCTACTTGTTATTTTGCTTTAATCACTGCTCTGGGTCGTATATACTCGTATAGACCAACATTATAATTATTTACTTGAGCGCGGCCTCAGCTGAGTAATCGTTGATTTTCTAAGACGGATAACATTGCGGAAACGATCGAAGGCTGAAGAGACGTGCATAGCCTACTAGCCTATGTATGTAGGCTATAACTACGGCAGCATAAGAAGCATTCGTACTTTTCTAATCCTGATGACTTTCGATAACTTCTGGTGAGAAATACTATTGTGGCATAGGCCAAGGCCGTAGCTATAGAGGGTGTTTTGGGTGTTTGACACCCCCCAAATGAAAATTTTAAAAATAATATAATGCCTTTACTAGCCCATAATGTAAGAACTATAAGTGTGCAATGTATTGGCGACCCAGAAAGGCCAGAACCGGCAGTAGATCGCAACTTTATAAGAAAAAACATAAAATAAGAGCATTTTACGCCGCGGTGAACGGTTTCCGGCGAGAAATCCTACGAAAAAAGCATGTGACGACTAAAAGGGTCATCAGAAATACCGTCTAAAGAAATGAGGGTCGTCAGAAAATTTGGCCGAAAAGTTGGTAGACCCCCCCAAAAAAAATCAAATCCTTGCTATACGGCCTTGGTGTAGGCCAATAGTTTAGAGTCGCCATCAATGTAAGACGGATGTGTTGCAGCCGCTCACAAATTAATTCGGCTGTAACCTGTTATAAGAAAGTCTCTTGTTTTCGTTACTTAATAATCTTGTATATATGTTTTGAATGTTTACAATTAGTGTGGTTGCCTTTCAGCTTCGAACCTTCCTGGTGTGTCGCGAGTACAACCCCACCCGGAATCGGAATTCAAAAGTGGTAAGCAGATGGTAAATAATAAATGACTGTGATAAATAATGCGTTGGCCGATAAACTGAGAGTCATTATCGCGACCCGGGTTCAAGCCTCGCTCAGGGCAAAAATTTATTTGAATTTCTGTTAGCTGCCAGTGGCGCTTTCTGTTGTGTTGTTTGACTCGGGTCTGTTGACAAATAAGTTAGCCCTCCCACTCCTGGCTTGGCCGTTCAGGAGCGTTCCAACACTTAGGCCATTAAGTTACCGAACCTGCTGTAGCCGACCTGCGTGTCGTGCGAAGCTGGCCGTATTTCGTATAACTTGTACCTGTAACCGTTCTGCGGTGTGTCAGATTGAATTTGAATAAACGAATATTATTAAAATTATACGCAATCATCGTCTACGGTTGACCCGTAAGGCTGCCCCTAAATCCCCCCCCCCCAGATGCCTCAACTGAAGGTAGGATATTATATGCAGAACCATCCACACACTGCGGTTCAACTTCGAAGTATAGCCTGTATGTCATTGTATACGTTAGAAAAGTATACATAGGCATACTGCATATTGAACTTCCACCAAGCTTCGCTGTCCGTTTGAATGGATGCCGAACATTAATAATATCTTATCTTATCTTATCTTATCTTATCTTATCTGACCATTTATAAAGCGCTTCTCGCAGCAAGAACCTTTCAGAAGCGCTCCCAGTGTGTTCAAACCCAAGAAAATTAGTAACTTAGCAATTAATACAGGAAGTATGCATTCGGTATATGCAAAGGACATCTATCAGCATGAGCGGAGTTTATCAGGGGCTAGGGGGAGCTAAGCCCCTCCAAGAAGACCCAGATTCATTTATTTTACCGTGTAAATGTTATCTTTTCCCGGGCACAGCCCCCAAGAAGGCTTTAGCCCCTCAAAGAACGGAAACCAAACTCCGCCCATGTCTATATCAGGTCTGGTATGTTGAGCAATGAGCATGAATGCATGTCTTATATTATACCAAAGCATGTGCGCAATCCATCCATTAGCTACGATCCAGTTATACCTGCCGGTAGGCTACGTCTGGGCGCGGTGGTGTAGTGGTGTATTCGGTGCCTTGGAGCCAGAGTGTTCCAGGTTTGAATCCACCTCAAGCCGCCGTTTATGGACCTTGAGCAAGTCCTTCACTCGCAACTGCTCTTGCATTTCGGCTTGAAACTCTGATGCAGTGACCGCGCTGTAGCCGGGAGCGCCTCTGAGTAGTTAGCGTAAAGAGGCGCTGTGCAAAATGCGAGAAATAAAAAGTAATCTGCATTCAAAGCTGCATTTGGAAGATTAGTCTAATCAGCGCTTACATGTAAAGTAGGCCTGTGATAATTCGCATTCTGTTGACGAATCACATGTGTGCAAAGTAGGCCTAAGCCTACTGACCTACTTAGTATAATAGGATGATAGGGTTCAGCCAATTAAGGCCGCCTTAATTGGATCAGCAATAATTGATGAAGGCCGGTAATTAACTAATTATGTCGTCGTTGAGTTCTTTGCATCGGACAATTTTCGCTGCCTTCTTTGTCTTTGAGTCCAGAAGGCATTTCTGATTTTTTTAAACTAACTTTTGCCACTGATACAGAATGACAAAATGGCCGTGAATTGAGTGAAAGATCCCATCTGTTCATCGCTTCATTTGATTTGCCACTTCGAGACGACCATTGAAATGAGGAACATGACCGGATCAGTGATCAGATTGCCTCGTTTCCGATTGGCTGTTGCTCCACGTGCATTGGTCAACAATGAGAGTTGAGCTGCATACGACTGATATTCGCTGCATTGGAGCCCTATTATATATATACATATACATATTATATATATACATATTATAATATTATATATTATATATATATATATTATATATATATGGACGAACCATTGCCAAACGCGTATACGCTGCTTACAGTCTTCCTTCCTTCCTTCCGTCCTTCCTTCCGTCCTTCCGTCCTTCCTTCCTTCCTTCCTTCCGTCCTTCCTTCCGTCCGTCCGTCCTTCCTTCCTTCCTTCCGTCCTTCCTTCCGTCCTTCCGTCCTTCCGTCCTTCCGTCCTTCCTTCCGTCCTTCCGTCCTTCCTTCCGTCCTTCCTTCCGTCCTTCCTTCCGTCCTTCCGTCCTTCCTTCCGTCCTTCCGTTCGTCCTTCCTTCCTTCCGTCCTTCCGTCCTTCTTTTCTCCCTTCCGTCCTTCCGTACTTCCTTCCTTCCGTCCATCCTTCCGTCCGTCCTTTTTTCCGTCTTTCTTTTCTTCCTTCCGTCCGTCCTTCCTTCCGTCCTTCCGTCCTTCCTTCCGTCCTTCCGTCCTTCCGTCCTTCCGTCCTTCCTTCCGTCCTTCCGTCCTTCCTTCCGTCCTTCCTTCCGTCCTTCCTTCCGTCCTTCCGTCCTTCCTTCCGTCCTTCCGTTCGTCCTTCCTTCCTTCCGTCCTTCCGTCCTTCCGTCCTTCCTTCCGTCCTTCCGTCCGTCCTTCCGTTCGTCCTTCCTTCCTTCCGTCCTTCCGTCCATCCGTCCTTCCTTCCTTCCGTCCTTTCCATCGGATGAGTTCGGATGGCGTTACATGGAAAAGGCTGACCCAATTAAGCCCGAATGTAGATGGAATGGATAGCCAGACAGTTACTCCCACTCCAGCTCCTCCATTACATTATGCGCCTCTGTGAGCACTATAGCATAGATGTGGCAATGGTCTAAAGGTATGTGATGTCTGGTAGGATAATTCACGGCTCGTTTTGTTCTTCTGGGCAGCATAGGCCTACTGTCTGTGCATTGAGAGCATTGTTCAAGAAAACACACATACACACGCACGCACACAGTCACACACACATATACGCGCACGCACGCACATCACACACCCACACGCACCCACACCCACATACACGCGCGCGCACGCACACACACACACCCACACGCACCCACACATACACACGCACGCACACGCACACGCACACACACATACACACGCACGCACGCACACACACACACACACACACACACACACACACACAATATTATGTGATTACGGTTCGACGGCTGCATGTTCATTGCCTGATAGATAAGTCGCCCGGGAATGAGATGAGATGAGTGAGTTGGTTCCATCTGTATCATTCCTCCTCACAGACAACAATTCTTGAGGGTGGTGAGCATACAGTGTTTAATCTATATCCCCACTGCTTTGGGGGCGGTATAATTCGGGGTTCTGGTATGGAGTGCGGGGGGGGGGGTGCGGGAAACGGTGAAAACGTCCGGTTTTGATGCTGAGCCAAGGACGAAACCACGTGGTCGGCCTTTTTCTGACGATTTTTTGTCATCAGGTCGAAATCTGACTAGCTGGGTGTATCCGGCGTTGCCCGGGAAATTTAGGATTCGACCCGCTCGAGTCCGGCCACAACCACGCCACACCACACCCACCACACCATGCCCCACCACACTCCAACCTTCACCGGTGCGCCCATAGTTGTAAAAAAAGTTTTTCCGTTTTTTATTAGGCCTATCTCCCAAAAAACGTCGTTTTTTCGTTTTTTATTTTTATCATCTTTTTTTATCGTTTTCTATTTATTTAATCTAACCTTTATTTATCTATTTACTGTCTATTATTATTCTCCTTAGTTTAATTTTTGTCTGATATTCTATACGTTTTCGCCATACTCTCAATGATTCATCTAACTATTATAGTGTCATTAGACCTAATCTAAATTTGTTTTATGTTAATCAACCTGACACAGTGTCTTCACGTCCTTTCTCTGATGATCCCGTTTAAGGTGAAGCTATAGGCCCACCGCACGTCTTCAGTATTCGTTTGACTCCTGCTTGTCTCTGTGTGTGTGTGTGTTTGTGCGTGTGCGTGTGCGTGTGTGCGTGTGTGCGTGTGTGTGTGTGTGTGTGCGTGTGTGCGTGTGTGTGCATCCGATACTGCTATCAATCATAAATCAAGCCATTCTGAGTGGTCCAAGACTGATCACTATAGCGGAATGATATAAAACCAATCCATCAAATCCTCATCAGACCTTAACTTTCTTATCACAGTCAACTTCTGCCAGAGGACTTTGATGTACTTCGTGCTGCTGCTGTTGTTGATAGGGTGTTGCACAACGTTTTGTCTGTTGTCATCGTTGTCTGCTGTTGTTCGCTGTTGTTGCAGGGGTGATGTTGGCAGTTGTGATCGGTGTCGTCCTCGGAATGATCATCGGATGTCTGATGCTGCTCTTCATATTCGTCTACAGGAAAGGGTATACAATGCATCAATCAATTTATGGGGCGCTGTGGTGTAGGGGGTATGTTAGTTGCCTTGCATGCAGCCGGGGGTTGCAGATTCGAATTCACCTCAAGTCGCCGCGTAGGGACCTTGGGCAAGTCCTTCACTCGCAATTGCTCAGCGCTTCGGCGTGAAACTCCGATGCAGTGTCCGCTCTGTAGTCGGGAGCGCCTCTGAGTAGGGACCTATAGCAAGTGCGCCTACAAGCAAATCCCGTCTGCTCATAATAAATTTTCGTCCAGCATCCATTAGCTGCTCCGTCCATCACTGGTCAGCGCTCGTGAATAAGCTGGGGCTGCGCGTTTGGCTTTCGAGTGGCGCTCTATAACGTTTGAGGTATACAATTACGATTTGATCAGTTGGGAACACGTGTACTGTATATATATAATTATATATTTGTTTGTTTGTATGCACACTTGTTATAGCGCCCCTTCGAGCTTTCTACTCAGAGGCGCTCCCGACTGCAGAGCGAACACTGCATCGGAGTTTCACGCCGGAGCGCTGAGCAATTGCGAGTGAAGGACTTGCCCAAGGTCCCTGCGCGGTGACTTGAGGTGGATTCGAACCTCGAACCTTCCGGCTTCAAGGCAACGACGCCCCCACTACACCACCGCGCTCCACATATACATATATGTATATGTATATATATATATATGTATTTGTATATATATGTATAATATGTATATATATGTGTATATATGTATGCATACATTTATGTGTGTATATATATATGCATGTATATATACATATACAAATGCGTGTACTGTGTATGTATCGTATATACCTATTCCTAGACAAATCGGAAGCGTAGCAAGAAACATAGAATATCGAATGAGCTAATGACAAATGAACCCAGAGGAAAGGCAGATCAACTCCGCCACTGGTTGCACGCTTTTTTTAAATATTCGTTTATTCAAATTCAATCTGACACACCGCAGAACGATTACAGGTACAAGTTACACGAAATACGGCCAGCTTCGTACGACGCGCAGGTCGGCTACAACAGGTTCGAGGCTTGAACCCGGGTCGCGATAATGACTCTCAGTTTATCGGCCAACGCTCTCTCCACTGAGCTATGGACCCCCAGTGCCAGTGCCAGTCCCAAGCCTGGATAAAGGAGAAGGGCGACACCAATCATCTTCGGTATATATGGCAGTGCCGCTAAACAGTAACAAGTCGAAAGGCAGATCGGGTGTGAGTAGGTGAGTGTGATGGTGAGTTGGATGGTGAGGTTGTTCGTGCGTGAGAGAATGAGTGAGTGGGGCAGATTAGCGGAGAAGAAGGACCAAAGAGCGAGGGACCGAATTAGGATGAAAAGAGAGAAATAAAGGAAGAAAGGGAATAAGGAGGAGGGGATGAGGAAAAGGCCCACATATTATATATAAGTGTATATAGATCTATATATAATTTTATATATGCTACTAGACCTCCATGGAAGAGGGTGGAAGGGAGAAGGGGTCTTTGACACATCGTACGAATGGAAAGCAGACATTGATCAAGCGCCTTTAATTAAGAGAGGCAGGTGCTGCAATGACCAACACCCGTCATACTAGACGCCCCTCCAACGGCTTACGCTTTTATTGTGTTAGCGTCTGTAGCAAGTGATAAGGGCGTGCCTTATGACGACGATAGATGGCGGGGTAGAGCAGAAGACAACGTCACCGGGTCCAGTAAGATTCATCATCGACAATTGCAAAGCGAGCGCAGTCTCAAAAGTTCAGTTCTACATCATTCTGTTAACATATTAAAAGCTGTCCACGTTGAGAAGAAACGGCATAAATACAACGCTGCAAGTACTGACATTATAAGCTTCAGTAGCCTAGGCCTGTATGTTTCTAAGTGTAGGCCTGATCAAGTATTTCAATTTTCAAATAGTGGTTAGGCCCATGGGCGGAGTTTGGTTTCCGTTTTAGAGGGGGGCTGAAAAACGAAGTCCAGAACTAGCGGCGCCGACAATATTTTCTCGTGTCGGCCCAGAAATGTTGATTTAAAAGTTGATGACCTTTTTTAGTCGTCGAGTTCAAATCTCATGAACATTGTTATATATTTCCCGGCCGAAAAAGTTGATGACTTTTTTAGTCATTTGGTTGAAAAGTTCTTGGGGTGGGATAAGTCCGAAAAAGATACAATTTACACGGTAAAAGCATGAATCTGGGACTTCTTGAGAGGCTTAGCCACCAGCTCCTGATAAACTCCGCCCATGGATAGGTATAGCCTATTACATGTTTTTGAGCGTTAGGCTCCCAATTAGGCTAGTTCGTCAATTTTCAATTAACTATTTAACGCTTTTCATACCTTTAGGCTATAATCTTTGCCGTAGCCTATGCGCTCCTTGCAAAAGAACTTTTCTCCATACTGGCCTTTGTCGTATGAGTATGGCTCAGCATGCTTAAACTTGTCTTAAAAACGAGAGTCTGCAGCATTGAAAAATTGCATCATCAGTGATAGAGGGTTAAGATAATCTAATGCAACTAGAGTTACCAGACAACACACTCAACATAGCAATGACCAATGACCGTGTTTTAGTTTTACAGATCCTATGGGCCACAGTTTATGCTCATAAGTTAACCGCATGACCACAATCGCTTGCAACGCTTGTTCTGGTACCATGCAGGGGCGGATCCAGAGGGCCAATCCGGCCATGGCCTCCCATTCAAAAAGTGCTTGGGACGTGGTTCCCCCCATTTGGTTTCAACAAGCCATTAGCTCAATGCAGCGGGAGAGAAAAGCAGTATGCTAGGGAGGCCATTACTCCGACCAGGACTAAAAAAAGGTCATCAGATTTTTCGGCGACCAAGACGAAATTTTTCCCCTGTCTCAAGACCGAAAATGTTGACCCCCCCCTTCGAAACTTTCTGTATCCGCCCTTGTCTGGTATTAGTCTATACTAGACCCGTAATTGCCATAATCCTGACAACTCTACCACTATAATAAACTGTAATGCCGCACTTCTTACTCGACTCCGTGCATTTGTCCTTAATCAGTAGCGACGTGAGACAGCTCGCTATCTTCGCCTCAGGTATAATATACAGACATGCATCTCGTCTCTGGCGTGTAGGATGCGAGCAGAGATCGTTGCTGCTGCTCGGCGAATAAAGGATGTCGCAACGAATTTGTCCACTGCAGTCTGCATTAAATTTCAGTGAGGAATTCAACGAAGAGAAGCTTCTGCCGTCTTCACACTATGGCCCTATTAATATTAATAATTAGCACTGTAATTGTTATTAGGGCACTATTATTATTATTATTTATTGTGACGAATTATCGGCTAGCCTACATGTATGTCAAAAATCTATGCATACTACACAGTCTCATTATGAGAATAATGCTACTAGGCCTACAACAACTAATAGTAACAATAATGATATCATTTATTTATTATTACTGCTACTGCTATTTGGCTATTACTACTACTGCTACTGCTACTTCTACTGCCACTGCTGCTGCTGCTGCTGTCGCTGCTGCTGTTGCTGCTGCTGTTGCTGCTGTTGCTGCTGCTGTTACTACTTACTACTACTACTTACTACTACTGTCATGTCATGTCATAACGCCGACGTCGCTTCGCGACGGTTGGCTGCATGAGCGGACCAATGTACTCCAGCAAGATCTGTCCTTTACGGTCCTCAATAGCGCCGCTCCCGATAGACTGGTCCACAACCAACGTTCCCCCTAAGCTGCGCGATTGCGCGGCCGCGCAGAAGAAAAACTCCTGCCGCGCAGAAGATATTCCCTGCCGCGCAAAAAAATTTGTTTGAGTTACTTACTAATTTTATTTAATTCTTGCAGCAATTTTTAAAATCTGCATGTAGGCTGCAAAACAATGGCGTTAGTGCTGTAAAGTATCTCCGGTCGCTTTGTCAGGTTGCGCGTGCGCTATCCCCGTTGACTTTCGTTTCAAATTCTTTTCGTGGCGACTTTCTAAAGTGAGGAAGTCTATGACCGCGTCGAATAGCGACTGTAATTAGTGGTTGGATCCTGAATAGACGATTTTGGCCATTTGCACAAGTTAATAGGCGATTATGGCTGAACATTCGCCATGTGTAACTCACCACCGGAAGTGTGGTGCTGCGACCCGTTGGACAGGCCGGGAAGGAATCAAGTAGCGGGCCAGTCAACGCTTAGCTCTTGTCTGATTTATTAATTAAGTTTCTAGGTTCAGATGACAGAGAGGGCAGGGGCTGGTATTCATATCGACAATGGCGCAATTAGAATTGTGAAAGCTGACATTGTTAGATTATCGTTGACCGAGGTTACGCGAGGGGAATCATGTGTTTTGTTTGTTGGGGGAAAACTCCAGAAAAATCATCACAATCAGTCAGTCGCAATTTGAACTAATTTACATTTTGGGCCTACATAAATTTTCTGGAAAGGAGCTCCTACTGCTGGCGAATTGTCCAAAATGTGGTTTCAAAGAAATGGAAAAAGATAAACGGTTGATGAAGAAGGTTGCTTAAATTTAGGGAGTACGCCTAGGCCTAGTGGCTGCAGACATAATTATTGTCAGAAATGTTTCAGTCTGATGAATCAGTTTAAAGCAAAAACCAGAAATAGTTTAGAAGCCGACCATATAGATAGTCTGATCAGGAGTAAACATTATTTCGCATCAGGGCCATGAGCGTTCACACACAGGGGCAAGTGGGGCACGTGCCCCACTGGAAAATTTACACCTATTTTAATGACTAGCATACATTTTGGTTTTTAACCAATTTCTTCCTCAAAAGCACTAATGGTAGCATTAATGATACATAAAATGAAATAGAGAAATTTACATTTGAAAACCTCTACGAAAATACCCATGTTCTTAATTTACCTCTTGGCAATTTTGAAGCTCTTGCTAAAAAAATTGACTTTGCTCGTTGTGTTTTGCCCCTCCCGCAGACCTATATCCGGGCGCCCATGAGGGTACAGGCCTACAGTTAATAATGGACGAAGTTAATTCGTTTTGCACGAAAGATCTGCAGCGGACCACGAATTATTTCTACAACTGATGATTTGGAAGACATAAATTCAAGACACACCTACACCCACACCCACACCCACACACATTTACAGTACAGTTTCTTGATAAGTATTGTCTTGAATTTGTGTTTGGCTGAACTTTCCTTTCTGCCGCAAAATTTTGCACACAAAAAATGAAACTGTAAATTGTTGCACAAGAGATTCCAATTTTGCACAACCACCGGCAAACCTTAGAGGGAACATTGTCCACAACGTGATGCTATCGAGCCAGCATATTCTAGGTCTACCGCGGCTACGAACACCTTCCACCAGTCCCGTCATGACACTATTTTCAATATTGTCCTGCTGTCGCAGGATATGACCAAAGTATCGTAATTTCCGAGTTTTGACATGGCCTAACAACTCGCATTTTGTCCCTGCTAATTTTCATTCCACTGTTACTACTACTACTACAGTACTACTACTACTACTACTACTACTACTACTACTACTACTACTACTACTACTACTACTACTACTACTACTACTACTGCTGCTACTACTGCTACTACTACTACTACTACTACTACTACTACTACTACTACTACTACTACCACTAATACAACAGCCATAATGTAATGCACCGCATGCATTCACGAAGTTTCTTATGACAGCACTTAAAATTCATCTCATGCGGCTCTCATTGGTTAGCCTACTATTTCAGTTATTGTTTCAATCTCAGCTGGAGAAGAAGTTGATCTGTTCGTCTTATCGTTAATCATTCTATTGTTGTTCTTTCCATTGTTATTCTTTCTGTTGTCGTTTGTTCTGCTGCCATTTGCGACAAGATTGTATTTAAGTTAATTTCAATCACAAATTAAAGTGAAAATGAAGTTGAGTCGATCGTCTGGTTGTTCATTCTATTGCTATTCATTCCATTGTTATTCCTTCTATTGCTTTCATTCTACTGTTATTCATTCTATTGTTATTAATTCTATTGTTATTCATTCTATCATTATTCATTTATCGTTATTCATTCTATTGCAATTCATTCTGTTGTTATTCATTCTATCGTTATTCATTCTATTGTTATCCATTCTATTGTTATTCATTCTATTGCCATTCATTCTTTTGTTATTCACTCTATTGCTATTCATTCTATTGCTATTCATTCTTTTGTTATTCATTCTATTGTTAATCGTTCCATTGTTATTC
>OX457053.1:18513853-18741353 GCA_949752735.1 Lumbricus terrestris | reverse complement strand
TTGCAAGGCAACGAACATACCCACTACACCACCGCGCCCCACGGGTGCTCCAGCTAGTGTCAATTTTATTACAGCGATTGCACTAATGGTTAATAATTATGAACAACTCTATAAGACGTAGGTGTATGAATAACTATTATTATGCATAGACCTACGTCTTATAGAGTTGCTGTAACGTATAATTAGACGCCTCTTTAGCAGGCCGCATATTTACGACGTTGCGTTGCCATGGCGACTAAACGCCATTGTTTCTCTCTGGATTTTTGTGCGGACAATTTTCTTGTCGTTGATGTTTGACATTGGATAATTCGCGAAATAATTCTCGATTAGTGAGAAATTTATTAGTTATAGACAGAAACTGTAGGTGTGTGAGTGTTTTAGTAAGTTTGTGCGGATTAAAAGAATTTCTAACCTTAGGGTCGGCAGGCTTACTACGACGTATAGTCTGCTCAAAACGATTCGTACGGTACGTATCGGACTCGGAACTTTGTAGGATTATTGGCATAGTTACAGTATCCGGGACCGAATGACGGCACTAACCCTATTCCCAACTCTAACAGACCCTCGGTACCCCGTCATTAGCGCGCAGGACAAAAGCTCGCCGACAAAAGCACGCTCAGGTCAAATGCGCGCCGACATAAGCGCGAGGCATGGACCAAAAGACAGTACTATGATACTATCATTTCGCGTTAACATAATTGAAAGCAATACCCACCTATGCTTCTCACCTATACATGTGGCCTATATTCAAAGCCTTTCACCACGCCAATGATTCAAGTCATTCAACCACCTATTTTGATGAAAGTTGTTTGTCCACAAATAAGAAATTAAATTAACCACTGCTTTTGTAATTTTAATTCCCGATTGATGAGACTTCAAAGGCAATAGGAGGCTCGCTACCTATTGGTTGTAGGCTATATTTGCTCAGTCTAAACTACGGCACATAGGCTATGTAAACCAAAACGACTGCATAACGCCGATTGATGAGACTTCTATTTGGAAACCGAAAGATTCTAGAAGGCTCCTACCTGCTAGTTGCTCACATTATTTGCATTGACTATAGACTAATAATAAGATTAATCTCCGTCTCTCATTTTCACTGTTTGGCTGTGTGGGCAGTAACCTCCAGTTGGAATTATCTTCGTCCCTTATACTATCTTAACAATAGAATTTCTCGAGTACTTTGGCTTATTTTTTTTGACATTATATTTCCCGTTGTTCACGTTATTTGCGTATTTTGCCGGACAATTACACACGAGTCTGTTCGTGAGTTTCTTCGGTTTTTTCTCTGTATGTTAGCCTTGGTCTTGTTGACTGCGCGCTTATGTCGACGCATATTTGTCCTGCGCGCTTTGACGGTTCACGCTTATGTCGGCGCGTTTTTGTCGGCGCACTTTTGTCCTGCGCGCTAATGACGAGACCCCGACCCTCATGTCGCCTAATCCGACCATAACTGATCGTTACGTTGCCTAATCTGACCCTAACCGACCCTCACGACGCCTAACCTGACCCTAACCCCATTCCGTCGGTCCCGGATACGATAACTAAGCCTGATTGTTTACAACGTATCCGTGGATTTCTCTCTTATATCCCTGGATTAAAATTTACAGACTCACAGTTTCCTAGTCGGCGTTCGAAATGAGCTCAAATATGCCGAAAAAGCGAGCATCTGCTCGAGTTGCTCCGCAGACGTCGTTGGATGGTCGCACCCCGGCAGATCTCACTGTCCATCCACCGATCGCTAATGAACGAGACACCCCGACAACCTGTTGCTGCTTCTCCTGTTTCGTCAACCTCTTTCGTAGAAGCAGAGCGAGCAGAGTCGGTAACAATGGCGCTGATAGAGGCGACGAAAGAGTTGCGCCCCGTCTCCAGTCGTTCCCAACACGCTCAACCACGGTCAGTCATCCTGCACAAGCGGATCCGGGTAAGCCGAAGACCCCGACGGCTGCGAGCCCCAGAGATGATCCGATCGCCAGCCCAAGGGTGCTTACCCCGGTCATGAAGTATCCGTTAAAAGCCTCGCCCGCGACGTCTGACCTCCTCCTCAATCCGTCCCCACGACCCAGCCAAGTACCCGATGAATGTGAACAGGAAGCGGACGATAGAAACTGCGACGAAGACAGAGGAGGTGCCGTTGAGAACGTGGACTACGTTGAGCCGCCCCAGCTCGAGGCTGGGAACAGAGTCTGTACGCGAATCGATGACGATGACGAAGATGACGTCATTCAATGTTTCGCCCAGCCGACTTGGCAGCCGAGTATGTCCAGCGAACACAGCACGACCGACCGAGATGAAAACGCGGCGACACATACCATCGACTCCCAGGCCATCTCCGTTCCTGATCCAACGAGACGAGCAGCTGCCGAAACACGCACGGTCGACAAAAGCGAAGATACGAATGGTAATGATCATATGAAGGATGGTGCGAGAACGATGTACGCGAACATCGATCCCGCCCCTGCGTCGCTGAAGAGATCTACGACCGGACTCGTAACTCAAGTCCATGATCAAAACCACGTTGATGGTCATGCTGACGCTGACCAGGTGCCACCAGTCATCGAGAGTCGGAAAATGGAAATCACGCCCTTAAGACCGAGTTCGGCTGAGCCGGATCTGCTTGCTCCAGCTCACGAGGTCCCAGTAGACGACGATGACTCGGACGATGGAGGACGGAAGGTGAGTGTGGAGAGATTTAGAACATCAACGGATCTGCACATTTCGTGGGACGGAGAGGAACGTCTAAAGTACATCGACCAAGAAGAAGAACCGATCGAGATGGAGAAGCAACACGAAATCGTCATCAAACTTCGCCCGGGTCAGGAAGAACTTCTTTGTGAACCGCTGTTGGTGAGCACCGTCAACACAGAGGCGGCGCCACAGGTCCATCCTTCGTCCGTTGCTCCCAACCGGAAGACACGACTCGCTGCGTTCTTCCGACGATGCACCCAAGCCATCCGATCCCACCTCAACCGTCGTGACCGCCGTGAGACGACCACCATCGTCCAGCCCGGAGAGTCGAGCGGGGGCAGCGTCCTGCGGCATCGTCCGGGTGGACGACCTGAGGACCAGCAGTAACGGCCCGGCCCGGGGCCGAGAGTCGACAGACCAGCAGGTAGGTTAATTACGTTTATCGATGTCGTCGTCTATGTCACGAAGGTCGCTGCTTGCAGTGTTTCGCTTCTGTTTACTCGATCTTGGACAAGCCGACAATTAACCAAATCAACTGATGATCATGGTCTACTTTTGATATTATTGTAACATTTCACATCGAAATGAAAATCCTTATTGCTTCTTACGTCGTGTGCTATATATATATATATATTTATATTTAAGCCCTGCTCATATACCTGTATATTATTGGTCCTTTCTTATTCATTTAGAGTCCTGTCCTTGTGGGGTGGGGGGCAGTGGTGTAGTAGTTGCGTCGGAGCCTTAATTGTCGCTCGATGGTTTCTGGTTCGAATCCACCTCAAGCCGCCGCGTTATGACCTTGAGCAAGTCCGTCACTCTCAATTGCCCGTGCGCTTCAGAGTGAGGCTCCGTTGCTGTGTCCGCGCTGTAGTCGGGAGCGCCTCTGAGTAGTGAGCTTCAAGGGGCACTATAGCAAATGCGAGAAATAAATATTGTATATAATTATATCCCCATTCATCTATATGTCGTGCTCTGTGTACAGTTTTTATCCCTAATAAACAGTGCAAAAAGTGTGGAAAAGTAAGTGCCTGGACGCACCTTATAGCTTTCCAAAAGAAGTGCCTGGACGCACCTTAGCTTTCCAGGCTCTGCTGGCCAATAAGTGGAAGGACAGCATTCAGATGTTGAAATAAGTGCATGGACGCCATCCATGACCGTCTAGTCACACTTTAAGTCCTGCTAACAAATATACTTGTCCTGCCCTGTACATGTTGCCCTGATCATTATAAGCGTCAATATTAGTTGCAAGCATTTACAAGATTCAATTATTAAGTATTAAGAATTAAAGTTCAAACTGAGTTTTCCCTCTTTTGTCCTTATATTGAGTTTTAACCTCCTTTTAGCCGTAGTATGTTTTAGTATGTAACTGTGTTACGACGCCATAGATATAGTCATTTTCATTATTACTTTGTTGTATATTATTATTATTATAATTATTATTATTATTATTATTATTATTATTATTATTATTGCTAACAGTATTATTATTATTATTATTATTATTATAATTATTACTATTATTATTATTATTACTACTATTACTAACAGTATTATTCTTGTTATTATTATTACTACTGAACTATTTTAAAAATATTTTCATATTCTAGGTTATCATTGCTTGAGATTTCATTTTAATATTACAATCTACATGTTTTCTATTCCAGATCTCCATCCCCTCCTATTTCTCCATCCACACATGCACACCTAGCCTCTCCGTTCCCTCCGGTCATATCCCACCAGTTCCATCCTCCTCTCCAACAACCTGCACCTTCTTCCTCTGTCATGTTGCTCCATCCGTCTCCATCTCTTCCGCCGCTCTCCATCATCTTCCAGTCTTCCTCCGTCATCCTGTCCGCACATCCTGGCCTGATTCTCATGTTTGTCTCTTTTCTCCCATCTCTCTAGTTGTGTGTTGGACGCTGCAGCGAAGCTTTTAGGGTTTATCGGGGTATTACATGCAAGTATTGTCTATAGTAGGCTACTTGTATAGTATAGTCCTGTACATAGTGCACTTGATTACTGGCATCTGGCCGTATTGTGCTGTGTGCAGGAATCCTGGGGTATTAAGCTGCACATGGATGCAGCTCCGCTTCTCTTTTCATTTAAGAAGTCGAATTGACTACACTTTAGTTACGTACTATCAGTGTCGTAGTGCGTAAGGGCATTACCGGCCATTCATCATGTTCGTTCAGAACATTAGGCACTTTCGCTGCAGTGCTTCAGCACCAACCGCAATACCGGTATCTTTTAACTTCTTCTTCTACATTCAACCAGCATGATCCTCTACATCATCTTCCACCCCTTCTCATCTCTTCCATGATCTCCCAGCGTTCCTCCTTCAATAATCTCCTACTACCTTTCACCCACAGTATTCTCCTGCAACCAAACTTGAACCTGCGAAATCCTCACAATCATCCTGCATCATTCCCTTTTCCATCGCGACTTCTGGAGACTGCTCGGTCTGTCGGCTCTTCACTCGGACTCGTGCGACTACTTTGATGCCAACGACTTTTCGTGCTTTGAATCGAAGCACGGTATAAATATTTATTTAAACTGTGATCGACGTTCTCTCTGGTGATGATGGTACGAAACGAAAAGACGAAAAAGCCCGTCATGGAAATGCTTTGCTTGACGAGCCAGATTATCTAAATATAATACCATCGCTTAATGTACAGTTGGCATACAGAAGTGCTTTATGTCAGAAAGAATGCTACCCTGCTATTCAGAAAATGTAAAGTCTAGGCTACATGTCTGTGTGATGGAATCACAGAAATTTGTGGATGACTGCAGTGCAAGGAGATGCATTCTAGCCATAGTGCCAGAGGGTTGTGACACGCTGAGGAAAGCCCTAGTAACAAGCGCTTCAGAAACTGCATGTCCTGATGGCTTAGGTTATATGAAGCAAAGTTCGTCATTGAAAAGTCAGTTGCTTCGTCGCGCTTGTGTTATTTTGACTCTGGCGGTAATTTTTCTGAACTTTAATTATTGGAATGATTGCAGAGAATGTAATATTTAGCAAGCGCTTCAAAAGTGCAAGTCCTGATGGCTTAGGTTATATGAAACAAAGTTCGTCATTGAAAAGTCAGTTGCTTCGTCGCGCTTGTGTTATTTTGACTCTGGCGGTAATTTTTCTGAACTTTAATTATTGGAATGATTGCAGAGAATGTAATATTTAGCAAGCGCTTCAAAAGTGCAAGTCCTGATGGCTTAGGTTATATGAAGCAAAGTTCGTCATTGAAAAGTCAGTTGCTTCGTCGCGCTTGTGTTATTTTGACTCTGGCGGTAATTTTTCTGAACTTTAATTATTGGAATGATTGCAGAGAATGTAATATTTAGCAAGCGCTTCAAAAGTGCAAGTCCTGATGGCTTAGGTTATATGAAGCAAAGTTCGTCATTGAAAAGTCAGTTGCTTCGTCGCGCTTGTTATGTTGACTCTGGCGGTAATTTTTCTGAACTTTAATTAACGGAAAGATTGCAGAGATTGTAATTTCAATCAAATGTAATTGACAGTCTTCTTTTGGTTGTATGCACTTGTTCGAAATGATTACTGTGGAATGGTGTGCAAATCAGAGACGTATTGTTTTATTTCATTTTCATCTTTGCTGTAGGCTATATTAGGCCTACATGCCAACGGTTCCGTGATTGTATATTTAAAAACTTCATCAATGTTTCTGCGTTTTGATTTTGACATCAATATTGAACACATACCAGTCATCATCATCATCATCATCATCATCATCATCATCATCATCATCATCATCATCATCATCATCATCATCATCATCATCATCATCATCATCATCACCATCATCATAATCATCACCATCATCATCATCATCATCATCATCATCATCATCATCATCATCATCATCATCATCATCATCATCATCATCATCATCATCACCATCATCATCATCATCATCATCATCATCATCATCATCATCATCATCATCATCAATCATCATCATCATCATCATCATCATCATCATCATCATCATCATCATCATCGTGTTACGAATGGTGATCGTCTTAGAATCGTGTTTATTTTCTCTTCACTTGATTCTTTTTATAGGTCTATAGGCTATTTGCTTCTGGCTTCCTGTCAGCTTATTAGTGGACAGAGGGGACGGATCTAATTATTTATCTAACTAACGGTTCAGATTTAATTTAATTTGCAGTGGCGGCGCCGGGGTAAGCATATATATATATATATATATATATATATATATATAGGCCTAGTAGGTCTATCGTAAAGTGTAAATTAAGGGGCGAAAACCCAACTCTAGTTACCGCATAGCCGAAACACGGCAAAGCGACAAGTGTGACCAAACTCTTCGTTCAACAATCTCTTAACCTTACAACCGTAGCAATCACGACCAATAATTTGTCACCGAACCCTTCACATTGATTAGAGCGCCGACAATAATAATTGGTAACATCAGCGGATGTCAGCGCTTCTTATCCCACCCAATGCAATCGTCCCTATCAGCCCAGACGATAAGTCTTGCTTCTAGGACGACGAGATTTAACTTGGGCGAGTTGATTGATCGTTGCTATGTACGCGGTTTACCGCAAGACAGCTGCAGCTGTGCTTACATATATTGGGCTTAGGCTATATAATTATTGGCCAGCGGTCCTTCGATCAGGGTCTACTTAATTGCAATAAATTAATTTACAAGCAAAACCACGTTTTAAAATTCGGGTGTGAAAAAAGACTCGAGCATATAGCCTATTCTGGATTAGGCCTACCTAGCGGGAGAGTCAAGGGAAGGGATAAGTTTAAATTAGCTTCGAGCATTGACTCTCCCGCTAGGTAGGCCTAGGTCTAATACGGAATCGGCCTAGGCCTAGGCTATATGCTAAAGCCATTTTGGCACAGAAATTTTCAAAGGTAATCGTGATTGTAGGACTAATCTAGAAACTAGCAGAGTGCCACTCAAAAGCCAAGCACGAGGCATCACCTTATTCACGAGCGCTGCCTTTACACAAAAGGGTTTCCGTAAGACTAGTCCAAAGAAGGTCTGCGGTTGCTAGAAGATCAGAGAGGGCGAAGCAGTTAGGCCTATAGGGCTACTAATTAAGCAGTGTTTAATCTGGTTCGGGTATAGGTCTAGTCCATCTGCTTGAGAGGGGGAATTTGGGTTTGTGGGGGAAAACGGCCACTCGACCAGACGCCGACGACACCTTTGACACCGACGACACCCTAGCTTTCTTCTGTTATAATTAATTGAATACAACTGCTCAACATTTTCCTTGGAGTGAACTTATAAGTGCTGCAGCAGAACTGAGCCGACTAACTGACATGGTACATGTATGCTGGACAAACATAGACCTCTATACAATATAGCATTGCAGCAATTTACTACACTTTATAGCCTAATGTATACTTGGCTACGATTGTTTGCTTAAATTAAATTGAACATTCTTATAATGAGCAATGACCAGGCTAACGTGTTTTATTATTGTTTACGTACCCTAAAATAGGTACGCTGAAATACGTACGTACCTTTCACAAAATAGAATACGTATAGTACAACGTACACTCGGTCTTTGATTCAAACTGACCAGTACACAGTTAGATAAAAGATTTATTAGTAACAGATGATTAGATAACTAGTTAAACGGCAGTCAAATCTTAACTGCACGGCAGCGTACTATGCTCCATCTGAGCTACTGCTCTTTTAGCAGCTGCTCCATGGATATGAACCCGATTCCTTTTATTCCTGTGCCACATCTTGTTGCTCAATTATATCCCCATCCATGTATGCACTCACAAGTGATGCTCTAGTGCCAACATTTTAAATGCAAGGCTTCTACTTGGGTAATTCGACTACAAAGGGACCTTCCCGAGTTTGATAAGATGCAACAAGTGTCGAACCTGTTTGATGTGCACAGTATGCGAATTGTGCACAGTATGCGAATTCGTTGTAAAATACCATGCGTTCAATTTGTCATCAATTAATTTTTAATTACACTTGAACTAATGGATTCAAGTCTTTCATTCAGTACGTTTAAGTATTACAAAATGGTTCTTTTATTCTTATACTGGCCGTATTTAGTCTTGGATCCATTCCCAACCTACCGGTAATTGCTTTTCCCGAAAATTAACAAATCTGACTGTACGCATGATTAATTATTAGACAAGAGCAGTCTGATGCCTACTGGTTGCAGAGCATACATGCTAGTCTCCAGAACCAAAGCATCAATAAGAGCAACACTGACATAAACAGTTCAAAGAAATTGGCCAGTTTTGTACATAGGCGTGACGCATCTGTAGGTCCTAATGCCACTGAAGATGGAATTTCGCAGAAATGTCTTTTGCCAGTTGAAGGAGATGCTGACAACTGGTTGATTGAAATTCGGCTGAAGTGACCATCTGGACATTGACCTTCATTGACCTTCTGGATCCTGACCATCACTGACCATCTGGATGTTGACCTTCACTGACCATCTGGATGTTGACCATCACTGACCATCTGGACGTTGACCATCACTGACCATCTGGACATTGACCTTCACTGACCTGGATGTTGACCTTCACTGACCATCTGGACGTTGACCATCACTGACCATCTGGACATTGGTCTTCACTGACCATCTGGACGTTGACCATCACTGACCATCTGGACATTGGTCTTCACTGACCATCTGGACGCTGACCTTCACTGACCTGGATGTTGGCCTTCACTGACCATCTGGACGTTGACCTTCACTGGCCATAATCTCGACCATGTCTAGGCCGTCCTCTGGTACCGATTGGGATGTCAACAAATGTCTAGAAATGACAAAAAATTATATAAATATGAATTATATAGAATGCAAAAACGTATCGTTCCTCATCATCAATAAATAAACCAATTTTTTTAAAATTACTTTTGTTGGATAATTCACTTGAATAGTCCACTAGCAACTATCACTAGGCTTCCAAAAAGCATAACTTTTATTAAACAATTATTAAGTAATTTACACAAAAGAAGAAAATTTACACAACATCCCAATGACAATCATTAAAAATCAAAAGCAGTTTACTATTCACCAATCTGTGAACAATAACCCAACCATTTCTTTATATCATATATACAATGCAACTGGCGACAAAAGGAAACACAATGGAACAAACAGTTTCGCCAACATGGTCGCCAAATAGGACAATAGTATCAGGCCAGTGGAATGGCAATCGAAAATCAAGCTATTCCTAAAATATATATCATAAGAAGCTTTTATTAGTAAGCCAGAGAGTGTGATCAACTATTTAATTTACAAACGCATACACATATCACTTGATACACATATCTTCATAAGCCGTTTCTAAATTCCATTTTGGATGAGAACCAGAGGAGTCTATTAGTACCATTCAGTATTTTTTTAGATGGCCTTTTAAATCTTTTTTTAAAAACTGATCAATGTAAGTTTCGAAGACATGATTGTGATCTCCAGAGTTCAAGACGCTTCAGAACACTGCATGTCATGCTACTTGTTATGGAAACACGTTTGATAACCACGGACCTTATGATATTCACAGTACCAGCTGGTAAATCTTCCCATAATAATTGCATGTACGGGATTGTACAATGTACATAACAGTGGCGTAGACAAGGGATTTAGGGGGTTAAACCGACACACCCCAATGGCTTAGGATTTTTAAAAAAAAGGTTATACGTCCACTTAAATAAGAAAAGCAAAACAATTGTTTGCAGTAACAATCGTTTTTCTTGCTTTATTCCATTTTGCTACTTTATTCCCTTTTCATTTACTATAATACTGTTGGGTTGGTGTCAGGAATGGCATCCGGCCAGACCATAAATCCCCCCATCATAAATTCCTGGCTATGCCACTGGTATATAAACATCCCAACTGGGAATTTATTAATACTTTCCAAAGGCACTATATCAAGATTTTAAAAGGTTTTTGCATGTGCTATGAATGGATATTACTAATAACCCAGAAACCTCACTTCTGCAAAGTTTTCAGACACGCAAGGAGTGAACTGTAAAGAGATGCTCAAATGAGATTGCAGTAAGTAAGAAATGTTTATTAACGTGTAAAACAGATTTACAATCGCATATTTTTCGGCCCAGACAATGCCTTATTGTTTGTATGCACACTTAATATAGCGCCCCTTCAAGCTCTCTACTCAGAGGCGCTCCAGACTACAGAGCGGACACTGCATCGGAGTTTCACGCCGAAGCGCTGAGCAATTGCGAGTGAAGGACTTGCCAGAAATCTATCGTTTTAACGGAATTAATTATTTTTCTCATTTCGGAAAATGGAATAGAGGAATAAACCATAAGAAATTTTTGGGCAGTCACATCATCATTATTTTTTCAACATTCCTGCTTCTACTTTGGCATAAATCATTATCATCAATCAGTTTTCCCATTTAGTCAAGATTTCATTTAACCAATCCAGCTTCTATTTCAACAATAAGTTTTTTTATCAATTCAATTTCTATTTAAATAACAATTATTTTTCATCAATCCAGCTCCAATTTCAGCAATAATGCTTTCGCAAATTCCACTCCTATTGCATGAAAAATTATTTCGTCAATCCGACTTCTATTTAATGTTTAAGAATTCTTTTCGTCAATCCAACTTGTATGCCATCATCGCTATATCCCATGCAATGGCGAATAATTAATTCCGCTAAAACGATAGTGGACAAAATGGCAAATAATTAATTCCGCTAAAACGATAGATTACCGGACTTGCCCAAGGTCCCTACGCGGCGACTTGAGGTGGATTCGAACCTGCAATCCTTTGGCTACAAGGCGATGAACATACCCACTACACCAACGCGTCCCAATGCGAGCTATTACGCCTATATTTGAAGCCGGTATGCATTTTTCGTACTTTCCAACTTCATCATTCCGCAATCCAGCATGGTTCAACGCTCGTGATAACTGCTCAAGCAATGGCTGACAGGTTGGTCGTTGCCAGCCATCATACCACCAATTCCATCGTCACCAAATGAAGACTCGTCGGATGCGTCATCTAAGACGAACCTCAAGACAACCGAAGCATTTTTCTCGGAAATTTAAACTATTTTTTTAGAACAGGCCTAATAATATAATCATGCATGAAAAAGCCAAATAATGCATCAAAATAAAATGCCAAAAACATCCAGCTGTCAACCGGAAGCAACAATCGGGAACTGTGTATTAGTTAAGATGTGCGGACTCGTTTTTGATATAGCGCTGGCACTTGCGACGGATTTTTGTGGACCCTGAGTATTTTAGAAGATTTGTGCATATTTATTTTTAGTTCAAACCTAGGTCTAATGTAGATTTCTGTCATCTGTCTTTTCTGTCAGTTCCTGCACTGTATAATAGTCATACGGCGACTCTGCTACCAAGTCAATGTCACGAACAAATAGTCAAATCTCAGGTTATTAAATAATAAGTGATCTGTCCATTTCGTGTCGCTCCACCTTCGACAGAATTATTTGCACGCCTGTTGGCAATCCGTATCGTAATCGTAAACACAAAACTTCTACAGCGAAGTCGCGGGAACCAGTATCACAGCATAAAATAACAAAACATAATCGACAGGCAGAGAGTGGAAATGCAGAGAGTACAGATAGACAAAATGTGATCTTAAGCAACTCATGTTTGTTCTCCATTCACGCACTGACTTGTTGTATAGATCCAAATTTCATTGTACACCAACTGTTTTTTGTGTGAATGTGAGCCCATGTCTTGAATTATTAATAAACTACTTACTTACTTACTTATCAAACGGTTTAGGCCCAGTTCTGATCCTTTACAGCTAACGAAAACAACGAGCGTGTATGTTAGGAGAGAAGTTTTGCGCAAAGCACATAAAACTTGTTTAAGCAATAAAAGTCATTATAGAAATTAACCACTTTTTACATATATATAAGCAGGCATAATTCGTTATTGTGCGCTTGATTTTTTAAATAGTTTTTTGTTGGAGCCTTACGTGATCGCTGTACATAGACCTACATGTACCTGCGAATTCGCTGGCTAACATATAGGCCTGTATGGATTGCATGGAGCGCAACGGCGCAGCTTTTGGTCTATATTGGTCGGCAGCGTAATCTGATTGCAGAAGTCATCAGGCAGGCAACAGTTTCTAAGGCATTAAGTGAAAACTCTGATTATTGAGTCGATAACATGACGACGAAAGTGATCTATTTCACCGTTTCGGGTCGTCATGAACAAGCGGAGTTTTCAAGTGACGACGCGGGGGAAAATGTGAGAGGTGAGATCCTTTTACTTTACTTACATGTTGTTTTGTCTTAATTGTGTCCATTTGTGGAACTAGTGATGCTATAATTGTTGGGTTCGGGTTAGTTCTGGTGAGTTTCGTTGAAGGCTGGATGCTGGCGGGGAGTGGCCCGAAACGCAAATCCCCGAAACGAATTTCGACCACATCCCCGAAATTGATTCCACAAACCTAATCATTTTTAGACACTGAATTGTGCTATCAACAGCACTTAATAGGTTTATTATGCCATATATTCAATTTAAATCTGAATAATTTTAGGGGGTTCAACCACTTTCTATTATAAAACTGTTTTCGGGAAATCGAGTGTTTGTGTATTTTCAGTGTTTTCGGGGTTTTGGAGTATTTGAGTCAATCCCTAGCAGGAATGGTTATATTAGCTGGACTGCAAGTATGTTCCCTGTCATTTTTCACTTTCTTAAACCAGTCACTGTGCAGTAACTTTAGGTTGAGCTACCAGATGTTGCGTGGTCAGGTGTTGCTTTTACAAGCAGTCTGACCACTTAGTATGACTGCAAAGTTCTATAAAAATGACACTTATTACGGTACAGTTTTATAAAATGCACAGATGTTTCGTTAGAACTATTTGGATGGCTTTGTCTCAGATTTCTGTGGCTACATTAACTGATGTGAGGTATTGTGCATGAAGTTTCATAAAATCAGAGCTTTTCTCCATTGTTTATGAAGCATTGACATGGGATTGTAGCTGTTTGATTTGAATATGAATTCAAACATACTCAGCAATCCTGTAAGGAGCTTTAGAAGTTGCTTCTTAGAAACTAAATTGATGATGAATTTCTGACTTTCTTGCAATGCACCTGAAGTTTAAGCAATTAAACTCTTAATATTAGGAATACTTGGGTGGGTGAGGAAGTTACAGGTTTTGAGATTGTGCAGAACAACTGTAAGCGAAGGATTTTTTTCAGTTGTAACTGCCTCTGGCAAGACTTGAACTGGTACCCTTCACATTACCGGCCAAGCTCTCACCAATCTGCACTCTTACAGAGAGACAACCAAGGAGTGCTGCAAGGATCATCACCCAAAATAAATGGATTAGTGTACATGGAAATCAAAAGTCATGTCTTCACGTGTGTTAAATTTATATTAAGTTGAAGACAGTTTCAATGATTGAATCAATCCGTCAATGTTGCAAAGTTCTTTAAGCCTTATGCTGTGCTGCAAAGCCCTAATATGTTGGACAGGCACACTGCCCTGTTTGTTTGTATGTGCATTTGTTATAGCACTCCTTCAAGCTCACTACTCAGAGGCGCTCCCGACTACAGAGCGGACACTGCATCGGAGTTTCATGCCGAGGCGCTGAGCAATTGCGAGTGAAGGACTTGCCCAAGGTTCCTACGTGGCAACTCAAGGTGGATTTGAACCTGCAACCCTTTGGCTGCAAGGAGACGACCATACCCTTAGACCACCACACCCCACTCTTCACTCACCTGAATGTCAAAACTCACTGTTCTCTTAAGGTGAGTGAAGAGAACAGTGACAGGTGAATGAACCAGGCAGGATGTTATAATATGTTATATCAATTTTATTTAAAAAAAATTATAGTGGTTTGTGGAATTAGGATTTTGTGCTATTTGAAAACATTTTACCATTGATTGGATATAGAAATGATGTGCGTTTGTTTACTATACCATGTATGTACACCAAAATGTGGATAGCAATTGGTATATTAGAGAATATTCTTATCTTATCTTATAAACATGGCTTCTGGAGTGCTCGCCTACCAAACCACAGAACGTAGCACTTCAATCCATGGGAAAATAAGCCAATAAGTGCCTCACAATGGGTTGAGAGACCGAACGAAGCGTGACTTATTTGACTGTATTTGTGCTTCAGCCATGCGTATCCATAAAAATTTGTTGTTTTGTTTCTGCGGAGCCCTGTTTTGTTTTAGTTTTGCTGTATGATATGTCACAACCGATAAATCTGATAAACTGTCCGGGTCGTGGCTTTTCACTGTAGTACTTGCTGTTTCAATCGTTGTGCCCCATGCACAGGCATAGGCGGAGCAATAAGATAGTCATCATCAAACAACTTTGAGAGGTTCTTGAAAAGCACTCTACAGATGTTCAGATACATTCGCACATACATTGTATAAGTACCAGGTACACACATACGTACAGCAGATCAGGAAACCAATGACACTTGTCTTGTTGTCGTTAGATTCTTGAAAGTTGCTATTTAAATGTTCAGATACATGCACACACACACACACACTCACATGCATGCACACTCACATGCATGCACACACACACACACACACACTCACATGCATGCACACACACACACGCACTCACATGCATGCACACACACAGTCACACCTACGTAATGTATTCTTAACTTCCATTTTTCCCCTTCTAGTGAAAAGAAAATCAGGATGTATCTGTGCATTGCTGTAGCTAATTCCATGTTGCACTAATTATATTACATCGAGAATTTACTGCATATAAAATACCACAAAATAAACAATACATAATAGTAAAGAAATTTGCTTTATTTCGATGTTTACTGTAATGCAGTCCTGAAGGCTATTATTCTGGTCTTATTTTCGTAAATGAATATTGTATAATTTGCATCGTGCTGCAGTTTCCTCTACTCAACAGAATGACAAATAAAATAATAGCTTTTATATTTGATCTTTTTGTTCAAATGATCAGTACTGCTTTTGTCCCCACATTGGCGATTTTCTGTCGCTGGTTCATCCATTTGGAATTATAACCTTGCTAAGAGTAGGGTTGCCAGGCGTCCGGTAATGAACCGGACAGTCCGGTATTTGCACAAACTGTCCGGTTAGAAATTTCAGACAGTACCGGACATGGATGTGTCCGGTAAATATTTATTGCTTGCAACATGTGTTGTAGTGTAGTTTCTTGGGGCCCTGAAAAGGTATATGCTTATGATTTTCCAACGTAGCCTATAATGGATTGCCTCGTGAAACATAGCCAAATATATAATGCACGGATCATAGTATAGTCTGTTTACCTTGTGCGTAGGCTAAAGTTGGAGGCTTGATACAGAGTTCAAATTATAATTGAACCGAATCTCCGTATTTAGCCCATGTCTCTGTCTCTAGTCTCTGTCTGCCTTTTTGTTCGTATGCCTGTCTATCTCAGCACAAATTGCACAATCAATCTCTCCCTCTCTGTCTATCTCCCTCCTTTTCATTGAACCGGGACGCTTATAATCTGTCTGTGTTTATCTGCATCTTTATCTCTGTCTGTCGCTGTATCTATCTGTCTGTGTCATGCCACTCTTGGCTCTCTGTTGTCTTTCAAACCTGTCTCTTATACCACATACTGAGTACTAATGATGCGTTCACATTTTGCTTGCATGTCTAGGGGGTCAGAATGGAACTGAGTGACAAAATTGTTAAATGTGGTTTTAATATTGTTTAATATCCGAATTCACTCATTCATCCCGGCGCCAAAATTTTCAAATCCATATGCATAATTTTATCCACCCTATCTATTCAATAGGCCAACACTTGGCTGAGTTTCCAAACCGCCGTCCGATTTTTAAAAGCCAGTTTACCTAGGCGCCTCTCCGTGGTTTGGTTCACACATTGCAACTTGTAACATTTTACGTCTCTGGCATCACAACTGCCCTATATATGTATATAGAATATACACTGTGCCCCATAAAAAAACACACCAAAAAACTTTGTCATGAAACGCATGTAAGTCTAAAGTTAAATAAGAAAAAGTAATGTTTCATTTAAGAAGATGTTCGAAGTGATGTCCCTTCGCTTGAACGCAGGCTCTCAGCCTTGGCCGCCACTGTTCAATAGCTTTGTCAATGACACTCTGCTTCAACTGTGCCCACACAACGATGAGGCGCTCCTTCAACTCGTCGATGTCCCGTATTGCTGTCTGGTAGACGCGTTCCTGTATTAGACCCCAAATTCTGTAGTCAACGGGATTGAGGTCTGGTGAGTTTGCTTCTCGTCACTAAACCAGATGAAAGGGACTATATGCTCGGGAAACTGGCGAGTTGTTCTGTGTGTTTGTGGTGCGCCCTCCTGGCTTAGCACAAGATCGTTTACTGCATCAATGTTCTCTGGTGTGCAAACACGCCTAGTCGCCTAGTCTGCGTCACTGCCTCTAACAGCAATTACTTCTGAGTAAGTAAAATGTTAAATATTTTGTGGCAAAATTATTTGAGAAACAACGTACAAACTTTTATTACAATTGGCTTAGTTTTATAGAAGATTTTTGAAAAGTTTGTTGGTGTGTTTTTTTATGGGGCACAGTATATATATATATATATATAATATTATATATATATAATATTATATATATATATATATATATACAAGCTAAGTTGCCCGAAGCTGCCCTAGATATTTTGGTTTTCCTATACCACAGGCCACATCTCACCCCACTCTCACACCGTCCTTCGCATCCGCCCTCTTTCAAGTTCCATCGCGTACACACACACACACACACACACACACACACACACACAAACACACACATATATATATGCCCGTAATGTGGTGATAACCATTGTCCGGTAATTTCCTGAAGGTCACCTGGCAACCCTAGCTAAGAGCCAAACTAACGACTCTTTTTCGGATATTGATCGGTCAGTCTCTCATCCTTTAAAAGTCATTTCTTTTCTCCTGCAGTTTCCGTGCTGATAGCGCCTATGAAGTTTGCCATTCTGCGAGAGGAGCTATATAAATCTATAGAAACTATATGATATATATATAAATCTATAGAAACTATATGATATATATATATATATAAATCTATAGAAACTATATTATATATATTAATCTATAGAAACTATATGATATATATATATAAAGACATTCATCATTCAGCATCCAGTGCGATGGAACTACAAGAGGAACAATGTCCTGAGCAATATTTGAAAAGCGCTCAGCAACAGCAGCTCATTCGACATTCCGCTGCATTCCAGTCAGAAGAGTGAAAATTTCGCAGTGAACTTTTACTCTTTCAGAACTTAAAGTTTTGTACTTTTAAGCCGAGGTTAAGTCGAGAGCACTCCTGAGTACATAGCCTCCATAATGAATGAATTGATCGAAGCAAAACTGTACAATAATTCGGCTGTATTGACATGCCTCACTACTGTACAACCGCACCTGTACTTGTACTGTACTGCAATCACCACCAGCAGTGGCGTAGACAAGGGGGTTTCGGGGGTTAAAACCTCCCATTGGCCTAGTATAGGGAAAAAGTTTTTTTGAAGGTTGTTTATCCACTTAAATAAGAAAAAACAAGACAATTGGTTGTAGTGTTCAATTGTTTTTCTTACTTTATTCCCTTTGTTACGCTATTCCCTTTTATTTACTGTAATACTGTTGGGTTGGTGTAGGAAAGGGCATCCGGCCAGGCCATAATATCCCCAAACCCTCCCCCATCATAAATTCCTGGCTACGCCACTGACCAGCAGTGCAAATAAGTAAGTAATACGTTGAGTGTATCTACAGATCATTTAATCAAACTGAACTATTATGGGCATTGGAGCGCGGCCAAAGATCAGTCCATGTTACGGCTGCCTCCTCCTCGTCTTCACGATCTTTACTCTTCTTTTGATGATGGGGTGTCGACATCAATTTCGGCATCAATTTCCCACCATCTCATTTCATCTTTCGTATACATGCATGACCCGCGGAGTTCCTGGTGGGTAATAAGCTGAAGAGGAGTATCTCCCTTTTGTCGGGCTTTGCACTCGGAGTTTTCTGCAGAATCCATCTTTCTTTCAATTACATTGCTTCAGCGCAGCTTGCTTCAGGCAATCCTAGTTGTCGAGTGATTTCTTTCATGGATAAACGACCTGAGGCTTGAAAGCGTCTTGCCTTTCAATCCAGCATTGCGAAAAGATGCACTTTACAGTCTGTGTTTTTCAATTTTGGAAAGTCTGGGAAATCCTTTTGAAGCAGTTGACTTGTTTTTGTCATGTTCGAGGGACTGATTGCTTGAATCTTTGAAGCTCTTGCTCCTGGATGTCCTACCCAACCTCAAGTGTAGGGGGGGGGAGGTATTAACTATGGATGATTTTCTGAAGCCTACTATATACAGGGTGGGCCAAAAGTATTTGTTCAACTTTGAAGGCCTATAACTTAGGCAGTTTAGCAAGTAAGTGTATGCTTAATGCATCAAATTAAAGGTATTTCACTCTAGTATTAACTCTAAAAAAGTCGAACTGATACTAGTATAGGTTTTAATTATATGCCCGGAACAGCGCTAGCTACTATATTTTGCTGTCGTTTGTGACGCAACCTGGCGCCGTTGACAGACGATGATCGCGTTTCGATCTTAATTTTACGAACTGATAAGGGATTTAATTCGTTTGAAATGATTAACGAATATTCTAACAGAGGATGGAATAAACAATACCTTGTATTATCTGCTACGGAAAATTGATAAAACAGGACTTTATCGCAAACCATGGGAATCGTAGCGCACGGCGCTCACATCCGCTAACATTGCTCGTGTGTCCGCGTACATTTGCAGTCAAGACAATGACCAGGGCAGGCCCTGCATGCAAATTCAGCGCAACACAGGCAGTCTTAGAAGCACTGAATAGCGTATTGGAAAAGATTATAGACGTAAAGTTAAAGTAATTTGTCGACGAGAAGTCCCGCGAACTCTCCAGCTCTTACGAAAAGAAACGGCTGGCAGCGTGAGCGTGCAAGCGTCTGAAGCAGCGCATGGCAGTGCACGGCTGTTGGCAAAATTGAGAGGACGTGGTTTTCCGATTAGAAGATATTCATGGTAGGGACCCTACAAACACCCAAAATGATCGTGTCTACGCGCGTTTTAGCAAAAAACGATAGAATTTCCCGGGGAAACGGCGTCATAATGCGTCAGCAATGACAAAAAATGGTAGCTAGCGCTGTTCCTAGTATATAATTAAAACCTAAACTAGTATCAGTTCGACTTTTTTAGAGTTAATACTAGAGTGAAATACCTTTAATTTGATGCATTAAGCATACACTTACTTGCTAAACTGCCTAAGTTATAGGCCTTCAAAGTTGAACAAATACTTTTGGCCCACCCTGTACTTCTCACCATATTACATGTGCACCAGTCACTCTATAGCTAGTGAACTGTCAGAATAGACTAGTTCACAGACAAGTGCTGTTCAAAACCTCTTGGTAGGTATAGGGGCATAACAGCTCATTAAGGCCCTAACAGACCATTGAGGGCCTAATTCATGCTAAAATGGGCAAGAGGTATTGAAATGTCAGGACTTGAGCAAGTCCTTTACTCACAATAGCGCTGCAGCATCAACGCTGCATTGCATAGTCGTGTGCTATTCCAAATTTCGGAAGTAGGGCAACGTCGATGCAGTTGTGTTGATTGTATGTAAATACATGTATGTTGCCATGATTGTTATTATTTGGCATACGTGAATTATCAAATTTCGTTGAGTATCCGTATTTATGGAGATTGGCCATGCATTTATATGCGTAACTCATTAGAAATAACACTTACGCTCGTGCACACACATACACACACATTCACACGCACTCACACACATTCACATGCGCTCACACACCCACGCGTGTGCGCTTGAACAGCCGAATGCATCGCTCTTTCAATTATGAATCGGAGTAAGCAGTGCTTTCGGCTTAGATGATTAAGCCGACGATGGTGCTAATGTCTTTGGGACTGAGTACGCACGTTGTGGATATATGTTTATATCCTTTTTGCCGATGTTGCCTTCATCCCGTTTTATTCCGTCATTTCCCAATGGATCCCATAAAACAAGTCGACTGTTGGTCGAGCTGTGTTGCAATTGAGCCGTGTTGCAATCGAGTCGTGTTGCACTCGAGCCATGTTGCAATCGAGCCGTGTTGCAATCGAGCCGTGTTGCAATCGAGCTGTGGTGCAATCGAGCCGTGTTTATATCCTTTTTGCCGACGTTGCCTTCATCCCGTTTTATTCCGTCATTTCCCAATGGGTCCCATAAAACAAGTCGACTGTTGGTCGAGCTGTGTTGCAATTGAGCCGTGTTGCAATCGAGTCGTGTTGCACTCGAGACGTGGTGCAATCGAGCCGTGTTGCAATCGAGCCGTGTTGCAATTGAGCCGTGTTGCAATTGAGCCGTTTCGATTTCTGATGTCAAGCGTATGCATCAGCCGTAACATCAGTCAACAGTCGGCTTCAGTGTTTCAAGTGGTCCGCCATTGATACTATATCAGTTGAGAGTGGTCATCATGAGCAGCAATCAGTAATTACCATTGTCTGAGTTGGAGTTGCCGTCTCGTCAAAGATAGTCTGTTGATTTGATCATTCTAATCTTTTCATTGTGTTGGTTTGTGTTGGTGTGTCTTCTATGGCCGCTCTTATCGTTTTTAATCGGTCACCCGTTCGACCAGGAAGTTGTCGTCGTAACACGGTTTGCGGGATGGTTTCAAGAAATCAGGAACTGCCTTGCAATAGGAAGTCCTGTGTTTTAACTGGGTCATTGTCTAGAGTAGAATTGATCGAGCCGCAGCGTATGGACCTTGAGCAAGTGCTTCACTTGCAATTGCTCATGCGCTTCGGTGTCAAACTCCGATGCAGTGTCCGCGCTGTAGTCTGGAGCGCCTCTGATTAGAGAGCTTGAAGGTTGCTATAGCAAATGCGAGAAATAAATAAATCAATAAAAGAATGCCAAATTGATGTGGATTCGAACCTGGAACCCTCTGGCTCCAAGGCGCTGAGTCCAGCACTACACCACAGCACCTTTCAGTATACATCTGGATATATATCCCAGTTGCATTGCATCAGAATTCATGTTGTAGCATATCTTCTGTTTAGTTGTTAGAGTAATGCACTTGATTTACATCAATGCCCTGTTCCTATCTTTAGCATGTGCAGACAAATCTACGTCTTAGTGTACGGCTTCAATTCTTTTTGACATGGACACGACTGTGGTCCATTTAACACTTCTGCAACGGGCTGCATTGGTTTCTGGGTCACTTTTTGTCACCTGTTCTGTAGTGTACGCTTTCCCTTAAAGCGTTAAATGGGCTCCAGGCCATTTTAACTTCGCATATCTTTACGGTGCTGGTCCGAGATGCACACCCACTGATGAATGTTCATTCATTCAAGAATTTATATAGCGCTTCTTCAAGGGGACTACTCAGAAGCGCTCCCGACTCTAGCACGGCAAAAATGCTGTCTGTGTGTCAAGAACTGCTCTTGTAACTCAGAGCAGACTGCATGCGAGGCTGAAGTAACTTTGTCCAGTCGATCTATACTGCTGTCTGGATAATTGCTTCTGTGAATGTCAGGCAGGCTCACTAATGAATCTAGACCACTCTCATTTGCACAACACTCTAGCAGTAGAGTCCACTGAATTCCAGAGTTTGGTTGGCTGTTTTCGCTAGTTTTGGTGATACCACATGCTGTAAGAAATATTTGTCTTTTGAAGTCTGCAGTTCAGATAACTATGTTGTGGTAGTTAATTTTTGAAGAAAAACACTTCGTTTGCCAATGTTGTATACTATTATTATTATTATTATTATTAAACTGTCATTTGTAACGCGCCTAAACAAAAAGAATCTTGCACGAAAGCACGTAACAGGAATGTCTAAGTACTCATAATAAATCTTAAACAGATAAATCTTCAAGTGTTTCTTGAAGAATGATAAAAATGCCATAGAGTCAACACTGAAGTTTTTATTTTTATTTTAGCAATGTAATGGCAGTAATGTCTTAAAGACATGGCACAACAGCGGGAAATATGGAGACATTGGACGTTCGGACCTGCCACTGGGCAGAGAACCTAAAGAAAGAATGGCAGTTGGAAGCATCAAGGAATATAAAATCGGAGTAATTTTTTCATAAGCTGTCAAGGCATAATCGTGAGGCCAGAAGTTTAGACTGGATAGGATTGAGCTATGTTTTTGATCCATCATATGCATCTGGTTAAAGGTGCTTGGACATTTTTAATACTGACCGAGTACCTATAGTATACTTAAGATTGTATGTAGTATATGTTCGTCCATTTGAATTATCCCAACATATCTTTGATTTGCTTTATCTTCGATAGATCAAGACAGGTCTTGTTTCCTTCACATCAGTGCATTGCATCAGATTTCTTTGAGGGAGTGGCTCTCAAAGTGTCTGTTGCACTTGTTTTCAAAAAGACGATGGGAATTCCGTTTTTTATGGTGTATGGTATTTCAATCTCAAAAACTCCAGGAGATTCACTCTATGTTTTTAGGAATTTTGTGTGCTCAAGATTCTTGTTTAACAAGTAACCGAATGCGTTGAAATGCTGAACATATCGGCTTCACTGGCTTCCCTTAGGTTGGTTTCAGATTGCATATTTGACTTTCATGTGCTGTGAATTAAGTATCACTCTTCTGAAGTCCCGCCCTTGAGATAGGGAGCTAATATCTATAGCATACATGGACGATAATTATAAGATCACTTGGTTTCAGTGGCTATGTCTTTTGTCTTTGAAAGACCCTGCTTATAACTGCTTGCTGTCATCAGTTGAGTTGCTTGGGAAGACTCTAGATTACCCCAGTGAGCTTTGTACAATTCTGTCTCCGTCCATAACAAACATTAATGATTAATCCATACGTCAGATTCATATTTACTGAATTTACCCGCAGAATAATTACTCTAGTTCAATTATTAAAGGTACGTGGTGGTGTAGTGGTGGCATTGGTACCTTGGAGCCATAGGGTTCCAGGTTCGAATTCATTTCGGTGTGTAAAGGACCTTGAGCAAGTCTTTCGCTCGCAATTGCTTGGGCGCTTTGGCGTGAAACTCTGATGCAGTGTCCACACTGTAGTCGGGAGCGCCTCTGAGTAGGGAGCTTGAAGGGGCACTGTAGAACTAGAGAAATAAATAAATAATGGAATTAAGTCAAATATTTGCATTCTATTGCATGTCTTGCAGCCAAAAGCTACAATAATTACGATTGATTGTAATGTTAAGTCACTGAAAGCATGCATTTAAGATATTAGCAGGAAGGTGGTGTGACTACTAGAGATAAATTTGGGTTGGGTGTGGGGGGCCTGTCCAAAGCAAATTTATCTCAGATGTCTCCAAACCTAGGTTAGCCCTTCTGAGCTAACATGCAGCGTTGTCTTTTTGATCGTTCTATAATTTTGTAGAAAGACCAAGTCTAAAAATAGGGGCTTTAGAAGTATGTCCTAAAAACGTTTAAAAATATCCTGTATTACGTGAAATGTTATGTTCATAAATATTTCAACGAATATCATTTGTTGATATATACAAACTGTGTAATACAGTGTGTATATAAATAAATTGTATATTCAAAAACATGCATGTAGAAATATGGTTTTTAGAAGTTGCTGCAATGGGGTATCCTTGAGACAGCTTTTCTTTCGATGTCGATTTGCTCTTTTTAACGCTACAAGGTGATTATCGCTTTGGCTTTTCAATTATCACTTTTTGTAACTGATAACAACTTATTATCGTGCACCGATATCAGTTTCTGCGAATCACAATATCTGCTTGAAGCACTTGACTGTTTTCAACGCGTCATGCTTTTCGTCGTTTGCCTCGATTAGGCTTTGAATATATAGAACGCACATCAATTATCACTACTCATTTTGTCATTATGCGTATCATGTATGTGTACCTAGTACTTTGTGCTCCAGACTTCTCATTTTCTCTGAGTGTAACGTCTTGACGCTAAGTAGCTACGCGGCCTATGGCCATAATCAGCTAATGAACGAATTTCCAGGAAGTTCTTTCTTTCTCTACAGAGAAGAATATATATATATATATATATATATGTATATGACCATTTATATAGCGCCTTAACAAGAATCTCACGAAGGTGCTTAAATATATATACACATGTATGGCAGTGCACTGATGTCTGGCATGCTTTTTGCAACTGGTCCTATTATTGTGTAGATGACTCTGCCACTGGTTGCACTCTGCCAGTGCCAGTCCCAAGCCTGGATAAAGGAGGAGGGCGTCGCTAACGGTCTTTGTTACCACCTTTATAGTAGGGTGAACTGTTCAGAGGCATTCCCACTTCCCAGAGCTCAAGGCCCAGTGAGAAGAAGGAGGTTTTGAGAAGAGAGAGAAGGACAGAATGTCAGAAGCCAGACAGAAGCTTTAATAGCACGCGCACTAAGACTATTTAACTATGATTAGTTTAACAGAACAGTGTATGGAAAAACTCTAAGTTGTCTTTCCTTACATGGACAGTTGGAGACCTTAGAAGTTCTATGTTTTAAGCATACGTAAAAATTTCATTCTAAGTTTTACTTAGAGATGAGAATGCCAGTGTCTGTGCATGTTAAAACAATTCAGACATGGAGTGGAAAATGATTTGAAATTCGCTGAAAATGTTCAAAACGACAACAAAGTCGATATTTTTTTCATTCTTGCACCTGTGTCTAAAAATAAAAACTAATTACGTATTGGTAAATTGGCTGATTAATTAATGAATTGATAATGATAGTTGATTAATGAATGAATTGACAATGGTATGTTGTTTAAGGTGGAATGATAGCGGTGCTTCTAAATGTTTATCGTGATGCAAATGAGAGGTTGACACTAATTATGGACTTGTGACCGAAGAACTTTATTTGCCAAATGAGATAATAAATTGAAATTTTGACAGCATTATTTACAGCTTGTCACCAGACAGATATGAAATAATCTTTACTGCCAGAGATTAAATAAAAATGCTATATACGCTCATAATTTGGAGAATAGTTAGTGGAGTCTTCACCCTGATAAGTAGTTAACAGACTTTAATAAATTACCCTCTTGTATGATTAAACGCTCAGGTTATAGATCTGATCACAGATTTTTCGCCTTCATGCACCATTATTCATGCTTAAAGCCCATAAAATCGGAGTGCAGGAACACCTATAGAGTGCACTTAAAATTAATGTAGTTCTTCAATTGTTTCGTATGTCCTATATGCGTTTTTATGCGCCTCTGTTTATTGCCCTCAGGTCTTTGCCAGTGTTGTTTCAGTTTTTCAGTCGGCTTGTGCAGCTGCCTGCCTTGCTTGCTTGCTGTTGTAGTGCTTACGGTCTTGGCGTATCTTATCGATGTGGTTCTTATGTAGAGGATTGATTGATTAAGCAGCTGCAGTGAGAGTTGCTTTGCCGTGAAGGAAATTGATTTGGCACTATTATACAGATATATGTAGATTTCTTTCTGTGTTATATTTCTGTGTAATATACATGTAAATAAATAGGACGAGCCTTTCAGAAGTGCATTGATTAGAGCAGACACTTTTGACTGTATATTGGCTACGTGGACTGGACGCAGAGACTGGCTGTATGGAAAAAGATAGGAATGCCAACTACCAGCTTGAACTCTGTGGCTTTTCGTTACTTGACAGAGCCAGTCCCAAGCATGAATAAAGGAGGAGGTCGACGCTAACGATCTTTGTTATTGCACAGTGGCCTTAAACCGAGACTCGTCACAAATGATGTTTGTATGTGCACTTGTTGTAGTACCCCATTAAAGAATCTACTCAGAAGTGCTCCCGACTACAGCACGGACACTGAATCGGAGTTTCACACCGAAGTGCTGAGCAATTTGGAGTGAAGGACTTGAGGTGGATTCGAACCTGCAGCCTTCCAGCTGCAAGGCAATGAACATACACACTACACCACCACGCCCCAATATGTTCAATGTTATCATTCACTACCATGTCTGTTTATGCTGTTGACTCAGGACATAAATTGAATTGAATTGAAAACTATGCTGACATAAATTGAATTGACAACTATATTGGCCACTAAGTGGTCCTCAAAGAGAGGACGACCATTGAAGAAGGAATGACCAGAGACCATAAAGTCTGAGATGGTGTGAGCTGTTCTTTAGGAAATTCGTTGGTCTGGCTGTGAAGTGTCACAGAATGGTGCTTCAGAATGGGATCTATAAAAACTTCACTTTGGATTAACATATGTTCTCTATTTAAGTGAACGGAAGTTGGTTTGTATTGAGACTTAATGCGTAGTTGCGTCTTATTGGTATTATTGTAGAACTGGTTCTGTTAGTACTAGACATTATTGTAAGTTGTAACCCACCTGTGGGCACGGGCGGATCCCCTCCCTGTGATTATTGATTGTTTTTAGATGGTTGCAGAATACCTCCCCCTTCCGACGTATTCACAGTTCATAGATACCTGTCTACAGGTTAATTATTAAGCTGTGGACTGACCCTGTGACTAACAAGGGGAGCAATTTTATGACGCAATCACAGACCTGTGAATTCATGGGATGGGAAGTGTGGGCTTCCAGTTGACAGAGTCTTATCAATCAGTGAACAGCTGCTGTCTACTAAACAAATCCTCTATGCATTACTCCGCTCCATCCCTGAATCCGCCATGATACCAGCTACGTTTGGACTCAAGCATTCCACACTGTCTCACTAATTAGACCGAATTAAATTGAATCAATTATTGGAAGTTACATTTTGAATATTAATAATTTAGTTTATTTTTAATCAGTGCCAGACTTTTGAGAGATTTTTGTCCAGTGCAATGCAAGAAGCAGACATTGATGAAGTTTGTAATTAGACTCGCTTCTACAGTGCAATATGGTATTGCAGAACTTGTGCATTTTTATATTGTAGTCAATTTATGAGACTATCTGCATATGGATGGGTGAGGTGAGTCTGCTATGTGAGCCAGTTCATGTTGATTCCGAGAACTGTCAGTTCCTGGCTTAAGCATTACCTTTGAGACTTGCTGACCCCAGCACGTGTTACTTGATCTGCTGGATACACACGGTGTTATGTACAGTGAGAGGTGATTGGGTGGTGGACAGTGTGCACACGAAACGTTTTTTAAGGGACCTACGGCACTCCTGCTGTTCTGTTGATGTTCTGACATATCTATCTCTCTCTCTGTTGTTAGCAACTGTCTTTGTGCTCCGTGGTTCTATTCATTGTCCCATTGGCCTTTGTCACCTATGGCAGTCGCAAGAATGTCGTTTATTTATCCATAGCTGAAGGGAATGAATAGGCAAATGGATTATTAGCAGAGAAGTCCCTTTGTGTTGTCGACGGCGGCAACGATGGTGGCACAGTGCTATTTGGAAAGTCACGTTTTAACAGCACTTGCTGTTAATCTGTGGGCGTGTGTTTGTGTTTGGATTATCACAGGCTGGGATTGGCTGGCATCCACGGGGGGGGGGGGTGTTGTTCAAAGGTTAGGCGAAGCAAAACAAATGACGTCGTTTAAATGGAGTATTACCAGTCTGGGAATTCCCCGCCACTTTCTGAATTAGACTGTGGTAAAGTTCAAGGGCTTTTGTCAAAGACGCGTGAAGGAAAAGTGTGTTTGTGATTAGCAGCTTTGTCTATGAGTTATATGATGTTTGTCCTTTAATACGGAGGCTACGATGCCCCTAAGGGGTGTGTACACACTGTCAACTTTCGGCTGGGTACAGAATCTGGGTTTCATGGATGAGTCATTGAGGCGACTGGTAGTAGACAGACATTGGCATCTCCTCTGCACTGTGTTTCAAACCAACATCTGTTAAGTACTGTGTCACTGGCATCCAATATACTTGTACTTGTGTGTGTATGTATAATTTATAGACATAATTAAATATTTATATATGCAATTATATTATATATATATATATATATAAATTATATATGGAATTTATGGATATAAGTAAATATTTAATTATATATATATATAGAATTTGTTGGTATAAATATATATATATACAATTATATGTATATATGTATACTGTATGCATTTAATTCTCATAGGTAAACAGGCTAATTGTTTTAAGATTTACTATGCTGATATGCGTATCTGTCAATATTTGTTAATGATGCAGGGGGGTCAGTGGAACTCTCAGAAGACTTTTCCATCAGTCATCTGACCACATCTTCAACAACTTCTATAGTGTGTTTTTCCACAGGGCATTGACTGTTGGAGCGCGTATTTCCACGTTCATCCGTCAATATCTTTTACTTTTCCTTTTTTCCTCTTTATGCGAGCATTTTATTCAAGACTCACAAACAGGCTTTTCAAACACTCTTTATTGCCATTTACGGAGACCTTGAAGTTCTGACAAATTCAGGCCATTCAAATCGGGCACACTATCAACAATGTACAAATTTTATATAGGCCTGAATTGTATAATGTATAATTATATCGGGGCATAGCAACAGCGAACAACAATGGCACTTTGTTGGGGTGACATACTTGCTTACTAATTGGTTATTGGTATTTATTTTTTTGATGATGCCATCTGATGCTTTAAATACCAGTGATAAATTTTGTTCTTTGCCACATCATATTGTCGTGAAATGGATGGATAGTCATGATATGGATGGATAGTCGTGAAATGGATGGACAGTCGTGAAATGGATGGATAGTCGTGAAATGGATGGATAGTCGTGAAATAGATGTCTTTTGTTTAAATTTAGTGGGTGCAACAACAATTTCTAAAGGTGTGAATTTCAGGGCTGCATGTCTGGGAATATTCATTCGTGTTTGCTGGGCTGTCCAGGATATCACAGCTAGGAACATGATGAATGCAGATTAGTAGTGATGGGTTTTATGATTTCTCCAAATCCGGGACTTTATATTAGAAAAATAGGGCATGATTGATGTTAAAAGGTTACCGGTTGATAAAAGGTTAGGTCCTTTGCAATGTATGAAATGACAAGCCAATAGAAGGACATCAACTTGTTACCAATGCAAACGACCCCAGAGGTGATGTTCTGTTCCCACTCATCTTCCCTTCCCTCTCCACCTTGCCAGAAAAGATGTAAACAAAATGAAATTAATAACAATGTTGTTTTCTAAAGCAGTTTGTAGACATGTGCAAACATTCTGCAAATAGCAGTTTATACTTGCTTAGAACATGTACTTTGTTGCAGCGTGCGCCTTTGTGCAAAAAAGGGCAGTGGCTTAATTTTTTGGGTAGTCACTGTATTAAAAATATTTGACCAAAATAAAAATATTTTTCTACCTACCTACCCAATTTTTTAAACCTCTGTTATCGGAAACACCATTTGTTGGGGCCTAAGTATTAAAGCAGTCGTGTTCCGACTGCCACCAAACCCAGGTTTTGAATAAGCATGCGGGTTTGCGTACCATATGGTTAATGAATATATATATAGATATATATATATATAATATATAATATATATATATACCAGTACCTATATATATATATGTCACTAGTATATATATATATATATATATATGGTGAGGAAGTTGTTCTGATATGTATTATTTGGCGTTTTGCATTACCTAGAGCTGCAAAGTGTTTTCACGTTTTACCAATGGCTTCATCCATTGAGGCTGAATGGACGGTCTGCACATATACAATCTGATCTTGCTTTCCATAGTACCGATAAAATTTTCACTTCGCACATACACCGAACCCTTTGTTGAATTTAAGATGTGTACCATTCAATGAAAAATGCGGATGAATACGACTACGATCGGTTTAATAATAACTGGCGTTGGTGGTGTTAGCTCTGCAAAGTGTTTTCATGTTTTACAAATGATTTCCTCCACTGACGCAGGACGGACCGTGCAGATACAGTCTGCATGGTGCATAATAATCATTCTTTTGTTCTGCGTCTATCAGCTCATTGTTTACCTCTGATAGGAATTTGTAAAGTCAATTGTCGACTGGATGCATGTGTGAATTTCTTAAGTGCTTTTACTTAGAGTTGCTCATTAAAACATGCCTGCCACACATGCTTCTGAAAGGCTCTCACACTGCAAGAATCGCTTTGTAAATGGTCGGATACGATACAATACGATACTAAGACTGTTATTAGCCTTGCTACTTAAAAGTCATGGCAAAAGAGCAGACATTGGGTGGGCGTTGTTTGGGTATAGAGCTCAACAGGGTCTTTTTTTGATGGAATTTTTATAACTGTACAACCAGCAATGTTTAGTCTAACTAGTGCCTTTGACCCGAAAATTTCTCACGACCTTTTTTTTTAGTCAGTCACCATAAATTTTATAGTAAGGTACCATGTTCCCTGCTTTTGACTCTGGTGACTTTTTAAATCTTTCTCCCTGAACTTACCCAAAAACACAATTCACCCTTTTAGTGTATATTTTACTGCACAAGTCCTTCATTCCTTTCCGATCGTCTATCGTAAATTGCACTCAATCAAATTCATGAGTCACCTTTTAAAACTGTTTTTCACTGCACAAGATTGCTTTTATAACTGCACAAATTAATTTAATAATAATAATAATAATAATAATAATTTTTCGTTTAATCACCAACCGGTTGACATACCGCAACGGGGGGGACGGGGACTGGTAGAGTAATAGATAACACAACAATGTAATGTGTAATGGATAATACAGCTCCACAATTTGTGTACTACTGCACCTTAAAAACCTGGAGCTCAAGGGAGTAGAGGGACCACGTTGGAGGAAGGGCATTGCATTGGCCTTGGTAGTGGTGACGTCCGAAGGGAATACATATATTTGGCGTTGATTGAATGCATAATGAGCAACGAGCAGTTACCATTGTCTCACGTTGCTGTATTATTCAGTCGGCTTTCACGAACTTAATGGAAACTTTTTCTCTGGACGTTAAGTGGAAATGATCAGCGATGGGTATTCTTCCAATCTGGATATACTTTTCCAGAGAACAGTTTAACGGAAGCAGCTGTGAATATGGCTGCTGTACACTACACATGCATGTTTTCTAATGATAACGACGTTAATCATTGGATGAGGATAATTGGTCAGTTTAGACTAGATCAGTGCTTCCTAACCTTTTTTGCCTTTAGGGCCACTTTTTCTAAGTTGAAGGACACGATGGCCACTTTTTCTTTGTTGAAGGTCAATAGAGCCTTTAGAGGGCCACAAGACTAAAATTTAACTAGTTAAAAGCATATAAAATTGTCATTGATTCAAAATAGAATTTTTGATGTTATTTATAGACGCCATTTGAAATAGAATAATTTGTAATAGAAAGTAATTATGTGTTCTATCCTGTCCGAATTGTCATTTTTTCATATATTTTTGCTAATTCTTTGAGAGATGAGGGCCATTTTCTTAGACCTGGTGGGCCACTTTTGACCCGCGGGCCACGAGTTGGGAGCTGCTGGACTAGATTCTATACTGTCAAGAAAGTTATAGAGAAAATCTTTTGTGTTTTTTCTTCAAATAAATTGTGTTGCCTGGATATACGGTATATAGATTTTCTAGGCATCTATATATATTATTGTCTTGCAAAAGCCAGTGAGTCTGCTGGATGGAAGTAACTCCATGTGTTTTTGCATGGTTCCTTGGTACTTTTGGGTAATTTATCTTGACTTTGGAGTGTGACTTGTCACCATCAATTCTGCGTATATGCTTCCCGTCGAAAGCTTCTTCTGTTTTCGGATCATGAGTTAATTGAGATTGAAAATCGAATGAAGCGTCTCTCCATCCCTTAGTTCTAATGATCATGACCATGCAGTCTGATCACGTCCACTCGAAAGAAGTCAGAGCTGGTCACAGCAGACACAAGTGTTGGCAAGGCCGTATATCTAGGAGGGTGTTCTGGGTGTTTGAACAACCATCGAAATGAAATGATGATGCTACCATGACATAATGTATGCTAACACAATCATGGGATTTCATTTTGAAGCTCTTATTTCCATGCATACGACAGTTGACAAGCTTAGATTAAATCATCCTCCAACCCTTAATCAGTTGATTCGGTTTTTTGTCGGCTTGCTCAAAGTCGGGGGTAAACACCCCCCTCTCGAAATAAAATCCTGGCTACGGCCTTGAGTGTGATCAACTCATTCTCTCCCCCCATCTTCTTGACTTCTCTGTCAAAACTGTACAGTCACAGTCAGAATCTGAATTCTGATCTTTCATTGAAACTGACCCAACAGCCTATGGTAGTTGTTCATTTGACTTATCTATATTGATAATAGGAAATTCATGCAAACCCTCGGGTTTGCAGGCACTAGAGCAACCCAGTCATTCCGGGAATGAATTATGGGGAAACATAAGGGAGAGGATGGCCAATTCTCTCTCTTTCTCTCGTCTAATCTTCCCACCAACAGTGTATAGTTGGTGTACTCATTATAGAGCTGAGTTGACTAGGGGTTCGTTGCATGCAGATGGAGGTTTGTTCGGATTGTAGCAGTTAGAATGACAGACTGTGAAGTGAGAGATTGCAGTTCAAATCTCCGCTAGGTTAGAAATTTGTTTCGAGAAGCGTTATGTTTGTTCGTTTGTCTGTACATCGCGGACACTGAATCGGAGTTCCACGCCGAAGCGCTGAGCAATTGCGAGTGAAGGACTTGTCCGAGGTCCCTACATGGCAACTTGAGGTGGATTCGAACCTGCAACCCTCCGGCTGCAAGGCAACGAACATACCCACTGCACAACTGTGCCCCATGTAGCCCCTCACATAAACCATTGTCATCAATTGCATTATTAATTAGTATTTCTGTGGTTTTTATGTGCTGCCAGTATCTGATGATACAGTATCTGATGATACAGTATCTGATGATACAGTATCTGATGATGACCAGCGAATTGATTGAGCTAAGCGACTGTGCATTAATGACTACTTACTGACGTAGTTGCTGTATACTCACAGGCATCAGTAAATCAATCAGTCAAAAGTCGAAAGGTGACCCTAACAGGATAAAGAAATTCTGCCAAATACAGAGTTCTAACCAAATTGTTAGTTAAATTATTAAATGCTAACAGGGATTTTTGCTTTTTTAGCATGCAATTCTACACAAAAAGTGCAGTTACATATGAGTTTGTGCAGCTGTAAAGTATTTTTGAGCAGTTAAAAATAGCTAAAAATTGTTCACTCTCACACGATTGGGAATAATTTACTGTGGAGGATGGGAAGGGAGAGAAGAGGTTGTGCAGTTCTAAAATTCCTTAAAAGAATATTACCTTAATACTAGCAGATGAATGTGTTTGATAGCTATGCCTCATCCTGTTTACTTTGCTTACAAGGTGCACTTTCAGTCGTTCGACCATCATTTAAATACTCTGAGGTATTGGCTTTACAAACCGTATCATATTCCCCCTCAATTTATCTAACGACGACGCCATTCTTGCGGACAATAAGCTCTTGTCTTAGGATCCTCGGTGCACCGAGATTATATTCGTAATTGCCTATTTTATGTGGCTCTTTTTTCTCTTTTAACACCTCGAACGAACGAAGAGCTCCAACTCATCATATGGTGCAGTGCTTTGCTGAAGGCAGATGCAAAAGGCCAAGAAGCTCGCATTACAGGTTGCTAAGCAACCTCTTCCGGTATAATGACGATCCATGGCCAAGCTTTTATGCTGCAACATGGAACAGCCAGGGTTTAACCAATGGAGCATATGCTGCATAGCAGTGGTCTCCGGTGTGGCCTCTGGATGAGCTTATGTAACGATCCAAAGGTGTAGAATATTTTAGAGAATTGCAGAATCAATGAGTAAGTGATGCTGGAGATATTTTTTGGATGATGATCTTATACTCGGCAAAATGTGACAGATCTATGATGCTTGCCACCTTGTATTGCAGTGCCACTGATGTGGGGTTGTAATGATTGGAGAGCAATGGGGTCAGTGGTGACATTTTGAACCTGCACACTTTGAATTCAGTGATGAATACTTTACCATTATGACTTCCAGTTTTGAGACTACGACTAATAATGTGCATATCTAAAGATTGTCTTGTCTTGTCTTGTCTTGTCGAATATCCAAAGGTTGGCCGCATCCTGTGGCTTTCGTATATGTCGTCCTCACTACTTGAATCGTAGTCAAACATGTCGCTAAATGAGAACGTTAAAATGAAAGCAAAAGGCTTTGTTCAGTGTTCGTGATCTTAGTTTAGAGCAAGATTGAAATGATGCCATTGTTTATGATATACATATAAACTAATGCATGTTTATATAACAAACTTTGTTTTTGTAGTGTGTTTGTTTATAATCAACAGATTTATCTTATTAGACAGAACTTTTTTATTAGAGAGAGACAGAGAGAAGTCACTTGATGCCTGTGTCTTGTTGATGTCTGTTTTGGGTAGACTGAACAATATCCACTGGACAATGGACATATGAGAGTGACCTTGAAGTGGCTTCAAAATAATGCAAAGAGCTGGTTTCAAAATAATGCCAGGGGTTGGCTTCAGGAGTTCTAGCTTTCAGTCTGAATGGCATTAGAGAACTGACACAGCATTCGACCATAAGCAGTGAATTCCAAGTTTTGCACCAGCCACTGAGAGCACCCAAGCGACCACTGTTATGCCTCTATTTTTGAGACTACTGCATACCGTAGTTTGTTTGGTGCTAAGCACAGCAAGTGGTATCAGGGTATCTGTTGACCAAGAGCAATTTTTGATGGCACGAGAGGTAAGCAATGAGCAGACATAGGGGTAAGGGACTAAATGAAATGTTATATAAGATGGATTTTAAACTGAACTCTGTACAATGTGCATTCGGCAGACAGTGAAGTGGGCACAGTATATTGATACTTTTTGAGATTTTTAAGACTCTTGAAAGGGTATTTTGAACCTTTTTGCAGCTACTGCAAGTTTTATGTCTGTCGGTAATAGTCCAGAGAGCTGGAGACCAGATTAGATGCAGACTAAGGAAACTTAATACATGCATAGAAGATCTTATTCTGCAAATAAATATTGTGAATGTGAAAGTAGCTCAACATTTGCTTATAGTTTTTGCGTAGTATCTGAGCTTAATGAGATCACTTCAAGAAGCAACAATTTTATGAGTATAGAAAATAGCATCTAATTCATCAGTTTTGTGTTTTTGAAAGTTTATATGGAGATTTGAAAGTCTGATATGAACTGACTATCTTTTTAAATTTTAAAATCAGTTCTCCAGACTGGAGGATGAGATCTAGTTCAAGACTTGTTTTTAAAAAATTGACATTAATTGAAATGGTGTTGTAGTTTTTGTAAAAAAAATATACGATAAATATGACTGTCTTTTGTTTACTGGCTCAATGATATGGCCTTGGATTGAATTTCCATCTAGTTGTGCTTTCACTATAGCTAACTTAGTTGCAGTTCTTGTTTATTTGGGACATGTATGTATGTGCAGGGCAAAGTTCGCAGTAGAACATCTCCCTGCATACACCCAGTACAGACGGATTCTGAGGTGGGGCAATTCCCAGGCATTTGATTTGCAGCCACATGGCAATGGAAGATATTCCCATTATCATATTAAACAGACCTTGGCCTTCTTTTAAGTCTCGGTTTTATGTTGGTGCCACTAAGACCAGCGTAGCAAATGGGTTGGACTTTCGTTTAGCTATGTCCCATAGGTCTATTCGTACATAGTAAGTGTTTACATCTGGTTTTGTTCCAAGTGTAGACTAGATTGTTCTAAGTGTATCTATAGATGTAGTTGTGCTCTGAGTGTTTACATATCATGTACCAGTAGTTGTGTTCCAAGTGTTCTATTGATTTGTGGTAACTAGTGTCAATATCTAATTGTGTCCAGTTTCCATTGAGTACAACAGTAGTCTTCTCACTTAGATAGACATAGCTTGCAGTGGTTGTTCGTTAAGAAGTCATATGGTGGTAAAGTCATGACATAGACCAATTTGGTCATTCTGTTGCACCCCTCGACAGCATCCATGGGCGAATCCTGGTGACAAACTTACCCATGCCATTTACAGTCACATTAAAACATTTCCACTATCTACAAGACCTTGACCATGTTTATGTTGCCATATATAGATCAATCAATCAGAATTTATATAGCGCCCCTTCAAGGTATCTACTGAGAGGCACTTCTAGCCGAAATCTAGCGAAAAAAAAGTCTTCAACAGTTTGTGAAATTGAGAACAGCTTGGGAGGTGCAAAGACAACAGATTTGTTTGTGATGTAGGTTCATTTCCTTAACACAACCATGAAATAAACATTTGCTTACCACGAATGCAATGTCATGCACTCTAATTTTTAAGGAAATTATGACAAGGGTGATTGAGGCCACTGATAACCTTGACCAAGTTTAATCTGATGGCAACTGTTTGTTTGGACGTTGTTGTCATTAACGAGCATTTTAGTCATTGTTTTTTAGTCATTGTTAACTTGCGGTTGCTTTCTCGTTGCAGAGATCTTTCGAGCGGCTGCGGAGGCTAACGAAAGCGACATCTTGAAGCTGTACAATATCCATGGCAACCTCATCAACATCTCGCAGAAGTTGGCTGAAAACACACCCGAGAGGCGATATAAGCTGGAAGTGGTTGCCGCCCAGTACTCAGGTACATCTTCCGTGTCAGTCAAATGCAATAGATAAGTTTTCTGTAATTTATTTAATGTACTCGACGTGGACCCACACACGCTCACGCTTGAATTTTGCTGTTTTGAGGGGCCCGGTAGAGTGATGGATAACACTTTGGCGTAGAGAGCAAGAGGTAACGATTTCGAGCCCCCTGTTGGCGGACATGCTTTGTAGGCTGCTATTAGCGCTTTGTATTGCAGGCTGTCTATTCTGTTAGTACTCAAGATTTATGCATTCTGTGATCTGCGTTCTGGTGAATTGTTTAAACTGCATAATTGTACACTGTAACGGTTGCGGTCTGTCAACCGGATTGTTGAATAAACGAGAATTATTATTATTATTATTATCATTATTATTATTATTGTGTTTGTTTTAGTTGATTACTTAACCCTTTCGCCTCTGTGTTCCTGTCACTCAATGGCTAATGAACCTAAATATAGGTTTATTGGGTCAAAAGGGTTAAGTTTAATAAATCTGCGTTTCGCAGATTTATTAAATTTGTTAATTTTTTTTAAAGATTAAATTTGTTAATTTATTTCGTAATCGTTTCTCGTTGTAAGTTACATTTATGCGATTAGTTGATTAATTTATTTTTAATCAGTGCCAGCCTTAGTTTACAATGAACATATTAGTAAGCATCGTGTGACCTGTCTTAATGCAGAACAATCATTCAATCGTTCAATCATTCAATCCATACATGAGTGAGACTTGTTTTTACAGCTCCACTACTTTATTAGCTGTTCGTAAACCTGCTGCGAGCGGTAGCTAGTTCACTGTCTATGGTGCTGTGATTGGTTTCATGATTCTTCAAGATTGCAAATAGCATCCAGAGCCGACATGGGCAAGTTCTTTTAAGAGAGACCCACCCTTAGATTTTAAGACAGCTCATGGGCCGTATGCAAATCACGGGCTAATGTTTGCAGATTCATTTGCCCCAGAAAACGAGACCTGTTAATTTTATCCAAACTAAACAAATTGCAGGTTAGCCATTTGCGTTAAAGTATATATATATGAAGATAATTTCATGATGAAAGTCCTGTATACCTGCACTACGATATAAAAAATGTGTTTACAGTTTACTCAGTTTAAAAAAACGGAGTCAAGAGGCATGTCAAGGCCTCAATAGCCGGTTCAGAAGTCCCCAGGGGCCTGATCTGACCCGCGAGCCGTTCGCTGCCCACCCCTATATCTGGATTATTGTGCAACAGCGTGTGATTGGTTAAGAATGACACGTAACATGAAGCAATGCTACAGAATAAAAGGCAACTTAGGTGACAAGGCAAACACGTAACTGGCTGCGCAGCCGTTGTCCAGATAAATCCAGTCTGGCGAGATGCCCTGTTTGCACGTGTGTGTGTGTGTTCCTGCCTTGCTTTTGACTTTTATTTACGTGGACGAAAATAGGTTGCATGCCTCCTTTCAGCCAACTTAACATTTCTACACCTTGCCATGACTTGAACTGAGCGAAAAAAAGCCGTTGTTACAGAATTTGCAAAAAGTGATATTGTGTTTTATGATGATTATTTCAGAAGATAATAGCGACATGCATTATTAATCAGTTATTCTGCCTTTTGAGCAAACTTGAATTGACAATTTTTCATGCATCTCCGTCTGCTACCATGTATAATTTTTATGCCTTACCTTACATGCCTTTACCTCAGCCTGCAATCGCTTGACTTGTGCTCAACCCTGAATACGCGTTGTTCTAATACTTGCCCCCAATAAAGCATTCGGAGTGCGCCCTTCAACCAAGGGCACACGATAGAGTTTCTTCCGGAGGCGGACGATCGAATGCAAAGAACAAAGAACGTTTTGTATTTGTATGGTATATGTAACTCAGTATGCTGTCTGCAACTGAGAATTAGAGTGAATAGTACTTGCTTATTTACTCTTAATTACTTACTTTGGCGATGCCTCCGATTCCATTTGCTTGCAGTAGTAGTAATTGCAGTTTAACGTCACTGTGTGATAACAAAGACCATTAGCAATGCCCTCCTCCTTTATCCAGACTTGGGACTGGCACTGGCAGAGTGCAACCAGTGGTGGAGTTGCTTGCCTTGTCTCGTCTAGCAAGTCGTTATCTTGCATTTACCTGACTTTAAGCAAGCGTGTATAGATCTGGACCAGGTGAGATTTCATGTGTGTTGACAACTGATATGTTTACCGTTGAAGAGCGATGTTTGACTTCTGCTGTTTGGTTGACGTTGGCCCTGTTAAAAATGAGTGCACTGCTAATTGGGCCAAGTGGCTGTTTTTCGCTATCCATCAAATTCTCCACGGCACCGCCGTTGTTTACGATCTACTGCAGTGGTCAGAGAAACAGAATCTTCGGCTTTGCCAGAAGAAGGAAGTGCTGAATGGATGGATTTGCGCTTGAGTCATAGTTTTCCTTGAAATCCGTTTCTTTCTTAGAACCGAATGACGTTTTTAAAAAGGAAAAATGGACTGAAAGGTCTTTCTATTTATGTTTTTATGCATGGCTTAGCAGGCTTTCCAGTCAGATGTAGTTATGTATGACGAACCGAGACAGCATTAGAAGTTGTTGATAAAGACTATCATATGTTGTGTGACTCAATGTCTTGTGGGGTGCGGTAGTGTAGGGGTATGTTCGTTGCCATGGAGCTGGAAGGTTGGGGGTTCGAATACACCTCAAGCCGACATGTAGGGACCGTGAGCAAGTCCTTCGCTTGCAATTGCTTATCGCTTCGGCGTGAAATTCCAGTTCAGTGTCCACGCAGTAGTCGGGAGCGCCTCTGAGTAGATATCTTCAAGGGGTGCTCTAACAAGTGCTCGTACATGCATACATCTTATCTGAGTTTTGCCAGAACATGAAGCCAGGCATTGTGGCACCTCATATCTAATAGCCATAAGCATCCAGTTAAATGTCTAGCTGTAGGATATGATCAGAAGATGTAAAGTTATGTTCCGCAAATCAACAGAATATGAAATTTCCAACAAACCGAACCGCTCCTTAAGGTTGATAGATAAGATAAGAATGGTCTTTATTTGACCAATTGCTATCCGCATTTAGGTGTACATACATCAGACATGGGTAATAAACATATATATTTATTTAATAGAACTGATGATGACACAGCCAAATATCATAAAAACACATTATGCTAAGTGATCCAATATCGTATATAATCATCCTTATGATGAAAGTTTTTCTCATCACAACATTTGCTGATGAGAATTATCCAACCCTCCCCCCCTTAAGAGGGGTCAGGCTGAATTTGTGTTTAATCTCTAGAGACTGGGGTTCCAGTGTATGATCCGTCTGACTACTGCGCTGGTAATTGTCGTTGGCAGAAATTACTTGTTGTAGCACGTAGTTAGGTAAATACAGGGATGCTGCTGCAGTGTGAATGGCGGATCTTGATGTCTTTGCTGCAGGGAAATAAAATGAACCGCTGGTCAGGTTTATTTGCTGGTTATGTCCTTCAGGCTGTGTAGTTTAGTCACAGTAAGCAGGAAATCGTTAGAACGAGGACGATGACAACGAGGAGGAAGAGGTGAGTAAGGAGCAGGAGAAGGAAGGCAGAGGTACAGAGAAGAGGAGGAAGAAGAGGAGAAAATGGATCCATGAGAAGACGTAGGTTCTCCTAAGATGTAATGCAGGCACCGGGTAATGGAGCAAAGCATTAGAAGGAAGAATTGGAGATGTGGAAGAGAAGAGGAGTATATATTGTAGGGAAGATGAGCGAGACTGATGAGTATTTCATAGTTGCAGAATAATACAGGCACCACAGATATTGAGAAGGGAGGGTATTAGCGCAGGAGGAAGTGATCAGACTGGAGAAGAAGAAGAGACGGAGGAGAAGGAAAAAATGGAATGGCGTCTTATCCAGATAGAAGGTGAATCTGAGCTGCCAGTTCAACTGCAGACAGGTGGTGGTGGTGGTTGGTCTCTCCCATTCCTCCAGTTTTGGCAAAGAGTCTCACACCAGATCTACTTTCACCTTTTCTCATTCAATAACATTGCTTAGGAAACTGAAATCTCCTGTTTTCTGTATTCTTATGGCTTTATTAGATTTTCAAAGAAGGTATGTTAGCACCTTGACAATGAACTGCATTGGCTTTCAGTTGCTTTTTTGTACATCCTCATCGTTAAAGGGTTAAGTTTGTTGACCCGGTCTAATGTTCATGTTGTCACGTCTCCTTGTCTTTCGTAGAAGAGTGCGGTATAAAACTGCGCTGCACTAACTACGTTCTTTTTAATTTAGATGTTGAGTAGCGTTGAGAATATTATATACGTTCTTCGAGGAGTACGCAGTTCAGTTGACATCTTTGAGTGACTGATTTGACGTGAAGTAGTTGGAATTTTTCAGTATACAGGAAGATGGACGATATATTGGAGTCTACATGTATCTAATCGGCCAAATAGCAAGAACGCATGATTGTGACTGGCCAAGCGGAAGTTACATCATAAGATCTTTTCCAAATTAGCAGATTTAAGTGTAGTCGACGACTAATGTGTCATTTAATACAGCTCTATGTGAGAAAATCTCAAAGTAACCTTTTTCAAGTTTTTTAAAATTAAATTATGCTATGTTTAGGCAATCATACATAGAAACTTCTGTCTGGATTCGGTCTGAAGGGCAATGGAGTCGGTTCAGTATGTGTGTGCATGCACATGTGTGCGTGCATATGTGCGTCTGTGTATGCGTGCATCTGTGTATGCGTGCACATGTGCGTCTGTGCATGTGTGCATATGTGCATCTGTGTGTGCGTGCATATGTGCGTCTGTGTATGCGTGCATATGTGCGTCTGTGTGTGCACGCGCGCGTGTGTGTGTACATGCTACCAGTCTTTGTCAGGTGGCTAATTGGACAGTCAGTTGGGGAAAGGTACTCCAGAACTTTGGAACATTTCAAGCTGGTCACTTGTATTGAGTGGTGAATGGTGTTATTATATCCAGTGTTCAGCTGTAATATTATACAGTGTAGCCGGTTGTAGGAGATAAAAGGTGATTGTTGCATTGTTGGATTTGGTGGTGGTGGTGTTCCTGCCTTCACTGCACTTCACTAAGCCAGTAATGAATTAATCCAAAGTTTCTGCACAGGGGACCAGCATATCATAGTATTTGCTGTTCAATTCTCTGAGGAGTGCTCCCAACCCAGCCACGGCAAAAGGAAAAAGACAGATATGCAGATATGCTATAAACCATTGTTGTTTGAACGCATATTTTACGTCACCTTCCATGAGATTTAGTTTGCCATGTTCTGAAGTGGTACTACCGCATCCGTTTGGATCTGTGCGGGGTCACTGTTGTCGAAAATCTTGTTGTGTGTCCTGATTTCATTGGCAACACACGGGTCGCATGTTGTTCTGTCCTATCTGAACATAACCCTGATAAACTGCCTGTCGAGGGCCTGTCAGTGGCCGTCACTGAGAGGCTGTTAAAATGCACTTGGGCGTTGGACGGCAGCAGACGTGTAGGGGTGGTGGGTCCGTTTTGCAATCAGGGTCTATCTAATAGGTGGAAGTTAATAGCATGGGGGTGTTTTGTGTTTTTAGATATTGGATAATTTGGAAAATTAATGCTTTGCTCCGGCTGAAACCGGTTTTTGTCTGGCCACACAGCTTGTGGTGAGGAGGCGGCAGCTGATCGATGTTGTGGTCTAGTTAGTGCAGGTCACTGTTGTACCTGAGTGTCTGGTAAATGGTCCGGTAATGATTTCCCGCAGAAGACAATGGGAGTGACCTAGTTACTATGGATCTACCAGTCAGCTGGACACGACTCTGAACTCGGTTGGGTGATGGGAAGGAAGACTTGGGGCGAGTTGGTGTGAGCATTAGAGACATCTTCTTGTTACACATTTAACGACACTGCCATATCAAAGATGATCAGTGTCGCCCTCCTCCTTTATCCAGGCTTGGGACTGGCGATGGCAGAGAACAACCAGCGGCAGAGTTTCATTAGAGACATTCTTGTTGCTCTTTGAAGATGCTGTGTCATATCAAAGATCACGAGTGTCACCCTCCTCCTTTATCGAGGATCGGGACTGGCACTGGTCAAGAGCAAATAGCGGCGGAGTTCATTAGAGACAGAAGTTGAGCTGTTTGAGGGCACTGTGGTATAACAGAGATGATTAGTGTTGCCCTCCTCCTTTATCCAGGCTTGGGACTGGCACTGGCAGAGCGCGAAAAGTGGAGGAGCATTAGAGACAGTTGTTGTGCAGCTCCCTATTATAGTCACCACTTGTGGAATTGCGATACAATGCCTGGAATTTATCAATTCATTAATCAATGTCTCTATAGTCTGTACTTCTAATGAACTGTTATTTATAATCGAGACAGCAGAGTTTATAGCCAGACCAGTCTTTATTGGTGTGTGCGCGACTGTGCATTTGTGCACGCGTATGTGTGTGCTTGAAATCGCTTTTAAACCCATAATTTATATTATACTATATACACCGGGGTTCAATAAAATGTAAGCCAAACTGTTTTTCTTATATCTCTAATGCCTGATGATTAATCATACTAAAAGTTTCCCAATATTTAGAGAATTGAACCTAGAATAGGATTCCAAAATATCCTGTCATGAATTTGAACGGATAGAAAGATATGAATCTTTCAACTTCATCTCCCGAAATTTCAGCTTTCAGCAAGTCGGTTATGGTGTTCGTTGCGGTTTCGACGCTTGATAGTTCCAAATTTTGGTCTTCAGTGATCCTGGAGTAAAAATTAACAGAGTATATTATCGCAACGTTCTGCTGTCACAACATCTTCCGCCTATTATCAGAAATCTATAGCCCCAGAAGACTATTTTCTTTTTCTACAGAACAGTGCCAGCCCACGGAGCCAGATAAACCATCAAAATACTAACAAGAGAGACACCATACTTCATTTCTCCCACATTATGGCCTCCGAACAATCCAGATTTAAATCCTGTCGTCTATAGCATCTTCTTTATGTAAATAATCAAACAATAACTACTTAAAGTTTCTTCACAAAAATATTAAAGACTTTTTTCATGTTTGAAGTACTTTGTTACACCCAAAGGAAAATTGCTGGTAAACTGAAATTTCGGGAGATGAAGTTGAAAGATTTATATTTTTCTATCCATTCAAATTTATTACATGATATTTTGGAATCATGTTCTTGGTTCAATTCTTTAAATATTGCGGAAAATTTGGAATGATTAATGATCAGGCATTGGAGATATATGAAAAACAGTTTGGCTTACTTTTTTAGCCACGATATATAATTATAGGTTGACATTTTGAACAATAAATACTCTATGGAAACACAATAAATACTCTATAGAAACACAAGTGGGTTTAGGTTGAATTGAGTGGTAACACTCCTACACATACAGTTGCATGCTCATCAAATAAAAGCTAGCAATTAAAACTTAGTAGTGAAATTAGCTTAGTTGCACTTTTGTGAATTAGGAAAAATGTGTTATATTATGCGTCCAGATTCATGTGACATAAATAACATACCTACACACATGCTTACATGCACCCATCATACATACATACACCCATCATTGTGGGGCATGGTGGTGTAGTGGGTACGTTCGTTGCCTTGCAGCCGAAGGGTTGCAAGTTCGAATCCACTTCAAGTCGTCGCATAGGCATCTTAGGCAAGTCCTTCACTCGCAATTGCTCAGCATTTCGGCATGAAATTCCAATGCAGTGTCCACTCTGTAGTCGGGGAGCGCCTATTAGTAGAGAGCTTGAAGGGGCACTATAACAAGTGCACTTACAAACAAACATACATTCGCATATACATGCGCATTTGTTTACACACGCTTCACGTACACAGTATAAGCAACTGCCATGCCATGTAACCTTTTAAAGTATGTAGCTTTGAGCCTTCCCTGCAGTCAATACGTGGTTATTCGGACTTGCTCTCAAGCATTTGATGCAAGCATTTGACGGCAATTATTTGGACAAATTACGCTGAACCCTTTCACTGTGATTTGTTGCAGCCTTTTTTTAACGTTTTGGTGTTGACGTTGTTTTTAATAGGAGCGTCAGTGGCAGCGGAACTCGGCTTTGATGTTGGTGCCCTCGAGAAACGGTTAGTACATTCAGCATACGTTACATACATACATTACACCCACACACCACACACACACACGCACACACACACTTACATGACAGGTATTTCAGCTATCTAGAGTGAAAGCAAGCAACTGTGGACTTGAGGCGACTTATTTGTTTGGACAGACTTGGATGTTTTGACCGAACTTTAGAAGAAACTTTGTGTTGGGTGTGTCTGAAGCGTGGATGTGGTTATCCATGCATGTGGGTTATCCATGGATGTTGGTTATCCATGGATGTGGGTTATCCATGGATGTGTTGCAGAGGCAAAGCCAGGTTAGAAGTTGTACTGGTTCCAAGTTATGTTTGGATGTGAGAAAAGAATCACTTGCTCATTCAAAGCAATGCATTCTGTACTTTTTCATTATTGATTTACTTGTCCTGCAGCAGAACCTTTGTGACTAGGTATACACTGCAAGCGTTTATATCTGATTTATTTGTCATTATTTATATGGCAGTGTCTGCTTCATTGTTTATATCGTGTGCGTGCACTGCGGATGTTTGTGTGTGTGCGTGCGTGTGTGCGTGCGTGCGTGTGTACTCACACTTATGATCTTTGAAATTATGGCAATTTGTCGAGAACAGTTGTATTTTTGTATATCATTAGACAGTGCTTGCTATCTGATGCAAATGCTGTTTGTTTGTATATGCACTTGTTATAGTGCCCCCTTCGAGCTCCCTACTCAGAGGCGCTCTCGACTATAGAGCAGACACTGCATCGGAGTTTAACGCCGAAGCGCTGAGCAATTGTGAGTGAAAGACTTGCCCAAGGTCCCTACGCGGCAACTTGAGGTGGATACGAACCTGCAACCTTTCGGCTGGTTAATTTCAGTGCTGTTCATTCCAGTGTATAATATATACATTTGTTATACAGTTGTTGTGATGGGATGTAAGGACAATTCAGACAACTTGCTGTCTGATGGTGTATTAGAGTCGTAAAAGCAGGCCTGTTTATTTGGTTATTTATATAGCACCTTTTTAAAGCATTTAGCTGAAACGCAGAGCTGTCTAAACGGTTTAAACAGGCAAGTCTTGTTGAAGACGTCAGCCATCGTAGGATTTTGCGAAAGAACGGAAAATAAAAACAATCCAAGACTCCTTCTTCTTCTTTTCCTACCGGCTGGAATTAATCCCTCGCAGGGGAGGGGTCAACCAAAAAAAACAATCCAAGACTGAAATCTACAAAGCTATCGAGCTGATCTGCAGTCTTCTTTTTCGTGCGCTGTTTTCTTCTTCGGTACCTGAAGAGTGAAGAGCAAGGCCTTCAGTTGGTTGATTGATCAACATGGGCCATCTCTCTCTCTCTCTCTCTCTCTCTCTCTCTCTCTCTCTCTCTCTCTCTCTCTCTCTCTCTCTCTCTCTCTCCCTCCCTCCCTCCCTCCCTCCCTCTCTCTCTCCCTCTCCCTCTCCCTCTCCCTCTCCCTCTCCCTCTCCCTCCCCCTCCCTCTCCCTCTCCCTCTCCCTCTCCTCTCTCTCTCTCTCTCTCTCTCTCTCTCTCTCTCTCTCTCTCTCTCTCTCTCTCTCTTGTCAAAGGACTTCTCTTCTCAGTGATGGATATTTATTGTGAATCCTAAGAAGTATCCTTTTTTTGTTTGATATTGGATTCTTCGTTGAGCGTTGAAAGTGGAGAAGAGTGGAATCAAATTATTCCAGATGGAGTGGGAAAAAAGCCTTTCGGAGGCAATTTACAACAATAGGAAGTAATAGCGGCAAAGTGACAGATCCGTCTGACAAATGTTCAGTTTTCAGAGTGGCAACATTTACTGTAATTGAATCCTGGATTCCTCGTGCAGTTTGCTGGCAGAAGAGCGGTTTATAGTAAAACGTTGCTGAAGGCAGAGTTCTCTATTTATTTTGTTCTTTAAGTTGATGGAAACTTTCAATCTTGGAGTGTTTTGGTAAGAAAGGTAAACTTACTAACTTAGCCTGAGAGGATCTATGCCATTACGGCACTCCGACTATAATCCTTACAGACTGATAAAAATGCCCTTCAGGAAGTTAGAATGATGTGAGTGTGGCCATGTGGCTAGAGTGATGTTTTCGACCTTTTGCTTAAAATGTTCCTGTAGTCACTGTCCGTATATATATATATATATATATAGCATCACAGGCTTTTGTGCTTGGAAAACAATAGTTTTCTTCGGGTTACTGTATCTTTGAAGCATCAATCAATCAAAATTGATATATTGAACCTTCAAGATCACTACTCAGAGGTGCTCCCGACGAAAAATAAAGCGAAAAAGCAGTCTTCAGCAGTTGTTGAAACCGAATACAGTTTGGAAGCTTTCGTGTAACTATGGGGGGGGGGGGGGCCTTTCCAGGTTGTTGAACCATTCACAGAGAAAGAGTGGCTCTTCATTGTCACAGGGTGGGTGAGTGAGTGGGTGGATGGGACCATGAAGTCTCTGTGGACAGAGGAGTGCAGTGCACCGCAGCCTGTGCAACAGGAAAGAAGGTGGCAGAGCTCATGCAGGTGAGAGGGTGCCCAGCCTGATAAGCACCAACACACCAAGGCATAGTTGTTTGGAATAACGTAACGGCCTTAAGATTAGAACCCTGACACGACCCTGTAGCTATAAATGACTTCTGACAACTGCGTGTATTGGTACAGAATCAAAATGTCGTGTTTTTGATTCTCGATGATGTTTGGAGTGATCGTGAATGTTGATTTTGTTCGATGGTCTAGGTTGGAGGATTTGGAGAAGAAGATCGTTGGTCAGCAGTGCGAGGCGCCAGAGGTTGTCTACGATATGAAGCGCAAAGTGGATGCACTTCGAGAGAAGCTGGAGGTAAGATTATCAACAGCACACCGGGTATCATCGGGTGTTCATGCATAAGATGACAATTGATACAGGACATCGAACATCTGTATTTTGATGTATGTTTGAGCACTTGTTAGAGCACCCCAACCCCCGCTTCAAGGTTCTGCTCAGAGGTGCTCCAGACTACGGCACAGACATTGAACTGAAGTTTCTTGCTGAAGTGCATGAACAATTGTGAGTGAAGGACTTGCTCAAGGTCCCTGCCCGGCGGCTTGAGGTGGATTCGAACCCGAAACCTTCCAGCTCCAAGGCACCGAACTTATCCTTACACAGCCATGTGATTTGTGATTAATTCTTTTTCACTCTTTCATTAATTTAGAGCTTTTACGCATTTGCTGTGCAATATGTCTTCTGAAAGATACTTGAATGCCAAGTACAGCTGGTGTTTACTTGCTTGAAGGGCAACCGGAAGTACAGCTCGTCAGATATTGTTATGAAACCGGAAAATTGTAAATATGTCTTTTGGATGATATCACGGTGTGGACGGTATTGCATTGCATTGTATCTATAAATTTATGAAGTGCCTCTCACAGCAATGGTGGCAATGGCTCAGTGATTGTGCCAATATAGGAGTTATAATAATTATCTTGATCCATTTTTATTGCTTTCGGCATCGTTTACTAGGTCATCATGGTCATGATCGTTGCTAGTTTGAATGTCATGATCATGATCGTTGCTCGTTTGAATGTCATGATCATGATTGCTTTCATTTTTAACGTTTTGATCATGGTCTTTTTTATCTGGACCTTTGCAAAAATTCTGAAATTGAGTGATTTGTCTAGTAATCTAGGGTACTTTAAGAAATTAGTTTATCTATAAAAAAAGTTGAATATCTATGGAATATAGTTAGGTTTTAATCTACTTGTTTAAAAATCAGTCTATCTACGGATTTGTTTTGCATTTCTGTAGAATTTTGTCAAGTTTTAAATCTACATTAAGAAACCAGTTCATCTACGGATTTTTTTGCATTTCTGTTGAATTTGGTCAGGTTTTAACCTACTTTGAATAATCAGTTTACCTAAGATTTTTTTACATTCCTAAAAGAAATTTGTCAGGTTTTAATTTACTTTAAAGGATTCTTTTTGCATTTCTATAGAATTTGGTCAGGTTTGAATCTACTTTTAAAACTCAGTTTATCTAAAAAATATTGCATTTCTATAGAATGTGGTCAGGTTTTAATCTACTTTTAAAACTCAGTTTATCTAAGGATTTTTTGCATTTCTGTAGAATTTGGACCACCTCAGTTGGTTGGGTTTGTACAAAGATCTATCAAGTGGAACTTCGTTACAACCCTTCTGGAACAAATTCAACCATGCTGCCAAGTCGCCTGAAAAATGTCGTATCGTCTTCGATAAAGTTAATCGGTTATGGTAAGCAGGCGGTCTATTTGTCATTGATTGCATTGTATTGTATTGCATTGCATTGTATTGTATTGTGTTGTATTGTATTTTTCAATTATATGCAAAAGCCACTATCTGCATTTTCATCTTGCCCAATGCGTTCTGCTGATTGTCTTTATCTCTTTGTTGACATGACTAGGATTGCTCTTTTCCAACATTGGGCATTTGCTGTGGTTGGTTGCTCCATTTGGAATGACCTTCCTCCTGCACTGCGGACTAAACTAATGACTCGTTTTTTCTCATCTGTCTCCCACTCTTTAAAGTCATTCTTTTTCCTCTGGAGTTTTTCGTGCTGTGAGGCGCTATATAAATTTATAGATACAATCCAATTTACCGTTCAGAGGCGCTCCCTGTGCACGAGGCCCCCTTGAGAAGAAGCAAATTTTTAAGAAGAGGACTGCCAGACAGAAGTGTAAAGCGAACAAAAGGTGAATGGCACATTTGATTGGCTGGCAACTTATCTCGGAATAATAGAGTTGTTAAAAGTTTTTGAATTAATTTGTTCTTAGTTGTCTTGAAGTTGTGCTATCTAATCACTGATTGTAATATCTTCTAACGGCAACGCTGACCATGTGACCTTGTCCTGTTTCTGGATCACTGTTGTCATATCTGCACTTCAGTTCCAAGTTATATGTTTGCCCATGTCATGGCACAGTAACATATTGCATCGTACGATGTGTATTACAGCGCTGTGGCATGATGCAGTGCGCTGTAAGATGCTTCTGATAAGCTCTTATCTACTCGAGTGCTACATAAATTTGTCGCCGGATAGGTAGCTAGTGCTTCTGACATCTGGCTGAGTTTCCTGTGCGGCTCAGCTATCAGAAAAAACGCAGAACTTATCAGGGTCAGTAATTTGCAGCAGGGTAATTAGTTATTGGAACGAGAAGCTGAAGTGCCTTTCAGCTGTTGATTGGCGATGTAAAACATGGATGGTGAAGGAGCAGGTACATTTGTAGGGTAAAATAATTGTATACATATAATATGTATATAATTATATATAATATAAATAATTATATATAATGTTCGTTTAATAATTCTGTTTGGCAATACTAAATTGGCTTTAATGCTGATGCTAGCGTGTGAGAAACATGTTACTTCCTTATCTGTATCTTGCCTTGCCTGCCTTCAGCTTGGATGTAAAATTATGTAGTGGTGCTGAAATGAATACATGGTGATATTCATTCAAGAAACCGCTGCATGCTTGCATTAAATGGTAATAAGACTTGATAACAAGTTACACTAGAGCCGATTTTATAACTCTTTGGCAGGTGAGCTGTCCTACTGTTTTTACCATTTTACCATTTCCCCTCCATGGTGTGGAAGGCTGAGTCAACCTTATGTGACTTGTGGGTAGCGAACCCACATTGTGGGGTGCGGTGGTGTACTGGGTGTGTTTGTTGCCTTGCAGCCAGAGGGTTGCAGGTTCGAATCCACCTCAAGCCACCACGTGTGGACCTTGAGCAAGTCCTTCACTCGCAATTGCTCACACACTTCAGCGTGCAACTCCAATTCAGTGTCGGCGCTGTAATCGGGAGCACTTCTAAGAGATGTCTTGAAGGGCTCTGTAGCAAGTGCACAATGCACATACCTGGAATGGTCTTCCTCTGACCCTCAGCTCTGTTTGTAAAAATCTTTCTCCTGCTTTCCTCTCTCATCTTAAGACAGCTTTATTTGGCCACGCTGAGGTTGTTAGCGCCTCTGAGTAGTCCTTTTGAAGAGGCGCTATATAAATGCATATAATGAATATAATGAATATAATGAATGAATACATACATCCTGCTGTTCTTCATGCCTGCACAAATTTCGATTCAACCTTTACCTTTACCCCAACATGAAAAGATAAAAAATGTCGTGAAACTGGTTGTTGTCGTTTCTTTGCAGCCAGGTGCAGATGACGAAGGAAGTGCGAGATTATCTGAAGAAGCCGTCGTTCGACAACTGGCAATGGGACGACGCAGAGATGATCATTCTACTACGTCAGATGTTCATCGATCTTGGACTTACCACCAAGTTCAACATCGAGGTAATTGTTCGTCAAGCATGGTTGAGCAGGACTATTATTATTATCATCATTGTTATGTAAAGACTATTGAATCAGGAATGGACAGTCAATCAGATAGCTCTGGCTGCTTTTTGAATGTGCCCCTGCAAGCAATAGCGTTGAATCGCTGGATGCAGACAGAAAACCGTTTAAATTATTATTATTATTATTGTCATTATTTTTATTATTATTGTTTTTTATTATTGTTATTAGGCAAGGATGCCTCTGTCAATAACGGCCTTCGGAGAGAGAAGTCAGTTGCTGGGGTTTTAAGATTTGTTGTCGAAAGGCCATATCTAAGGCATAAATCTGACTAATGTGCGACATTTAAACATTGGCTGAAATGTCGATTGTGTACTAAGAGCCAGGTTAATATTAATATAATTTTCTTGCTTTTTCTGGGCTTTTTACCTAATAAATGATGTGTAGTGAGATTAAAAGGCATTTAAGTCTGATCAACTCATCATGCTCTCCCATGTGGAGTAGGCGACAAATTACTATTATTATTGTTATTATCATTATTATTATTATCATTATCATTATTGTTATTATTATTTTTATTAGTATTGCATATGTGTTGATTGGCTACAATCATCATCATTCTGTGCGATTGTCGTTCTGTAGATGTCGATATTACTCGAATGGCTGTTTGAGATCTACAAGCATTACAACGATGTTCCATTCCACAACTTCAAGCACTGCTTCATGGTCACTCAGATGGTAAGAAAAAAATTTGTCTTACTCTCATCTGAAGATGAGAGAAGACAGAATAGAAATATGTGTGTGTGTGTATGTGTGTGCGTGCGTGTGTGTGCATACATTGCGCAATTTAATTTTCGTTTTTGCAGATTATTGTTTAAGTTTTTGTTTTATTTTATTTTAAATGTCACTGTATCAGTTGCCTGTTGTTTGCATATCTGCTGAAAGATGTCAATCTGGATGTTTGCAGATGTACGGTCTGACCTGTCTCATTGACCTTCCTAAGAAGATGGATGACATTGACGTTCTGACCCTCATTGTGTCTGCCATCTGCCATGACCTTGACCACCCGGGTTACAATAATGCGTACCAGGTTGGCTATTGTCTATTCTTTGTGCTGTACCATTAGATAGCATTTTAAGTCATCATTTTCTTCATCATTGTTGCTCTCATCACTGTGCTTAGTAACATTTACAGCAGTTACTAAATAATAATTTTATTAATTATTATGGTTGTGATAACATCAGTGCTATCAGCTTCATCACGTTTTCATATATATATATATATATATATATATATATATATATATATATATATATAAATATAATTGACCTGGTCATAATCATCAATTTTGAACCTCAAATGATATCTGTAGATACTGTCATTGCTTCTTATCATTAGTTCACCATTAATATTGTCATCATCATCATCATCGACATCATCTTGTTATTTATGTCATGATCAGTTGCACCGACACATCATAATAGCGTATCATCATGTCATCATCGTCCTCATTGTTAACATCAATCATACTTTTCATCATCACCATCAGTCTGCATTGGGGCGCAGTGGTGTAGTGGTGTGTTCAGTGCCTTGAACTGGTGGGTTCAGGTTCGAATCGCTTGCAATTGCTTGTGCGCTTCGGCTTGAAACTCTGATGCAGTGTCCGCGCTGTAGTTGGGAGCACCTCCACATAAAGAGAGCTTAAAGGAGCACTATAGTAAATGCGAGAAATAAATAAAATTAATAAATTAGTTAATAATTATTGTTGTAAGTGCTCTTCTGTATCAGTGTCGGGTTATTTTATTTTCAGATAAACGCGCGAACGGAGCTGGCGCTTCGGTACAACGACATATCGCCGCTCGAGAATCATCACTGTTCGATCGCTTTTGAAATCCTCGAGAACAAAAGCTGCAACGTTCTGAAAAATCTCGAAGCCGACTCGTTCAAGCGACTTCGGGAAGGAATGATTAAGTAGGTCGCTCGATCAACAGATATTTTTAGCTGCAGTATTGTATTGTATTGTATTGAATCGTATTGTATTGTATTGAATCGTATTGTATTGTATTGAATCGTATTGTATTGTATTGAATCGTATTGTATTGTATTGAATCGTATTGTATTGTATCGTATTGTATCGTGGGGCATGGTAGTGTAGTGGTGGCGTCGGTGCCTTGGAGCCGGAGGATTCCAGATTCGAATCCACCTCAAGCCGCTTCGTTGAGACCTTGAGCAAGTCCTTCACTCGCAGTTGCTCAGGCGCTTCGGCATAAAACTTCGATGCAGTGTCCGTGCTGTAGTCGGGAGCGCCTCTGAGGAGAGAGCTTGAAGGAGCGCTATGGAAATGGAGAAATAAATAAATAAGTATTGTATTGTATATGACCATTTATAAAGAATGCCTTCCACTGTATCCTCCTTTGGGTGTCTCTGTATCTCACTAAGCTGTCCATCATGTTGATCTTTGAACACTGAAAATCTGTTCTATAGCACCATTGCTTGATACCTAACACACCAATATAATGGTGCAGTGAGCACTTTTTATGTGCACTTCACTTTGTTTTGCTGCTAAAGTTTGTTTGGTTGCGTTAGACTCAGCTTCTGGTAAATCTTACAATTTTTTTATTTATGATTGTTTTCCTGGTGGGTATATATTGGGTTTGTTGAGATTTTTGGCAAAGATTTGGCTTTTACAAGTTACACTGAATTCATGTTGCACCTTTGCAATATATCTCATTAGTGCTGAACACTTGACTTATATATCAAAGTCTTGAGTGAGTTGTTGATGTTTTGTGGATGTAGATTAAGCTAATATTTTGTCTTGTTATTTAAATGTATGAGTATGCTGATTTTTAGGCTGTTGACATGATTAGTAAGCAATGTGTTGTGACCTGATAATTATGTAGGCCCATAATGTTTTCTAATGATGTTGATGACGTTGATGGTGGAAGTGATAGTGATGGTGATAGTGGTGGTGATAGTGGAGGTGATTGTGTTATGGTCGATCAAAACAGTGGCGATAATTGCGATGAATGGGGCTGCTACATGTATAGTCAATCATGTTGACAATGGGTTGCATACTCTTCTCAAAATTAATGTGCATAGTGATTTACCTGTAAATGATCTGGTTAGGATTGGGTTAATTTGGTATGCAGGTAAAGAAAACATTAAACGGTGATGTTTTTGTCTGATTGGTGATTGTAACCAACCAAAAGAGTTGTCCTGTTTTGCACAATGAAAGGATTGAGCTCATTTGGGGTCAGTCAATGTTTACCTCTTGGCTGGCTTGGGTTCTGTCAATTATCACCTCTTGGCTGGCTTGGGTCTGTCAATTATCACATCTTGGATGGCTTTGGGTCAGTCAATGTTTACCTCTTGACTGGCCTGCCAAATAAATAAACAAACAAATTTTCACTATGGATGATACAGGTGCTACAGAAACAATTTAGGTTAGGTTATGGTTAGTTGTAGAGACACAGCTGAGACTTGGGTGTTTGTGTGTACTTTTCTGTAGGTGCATTTTGGCGACTGACATGGCAAAGCACCATGAAATCCTGAAGAATTTTAAATCGGTGACCAGCATATTTGATTTCTCAATCAAGGAACACAAGGACTTGGTAGGTGCCTGTCCTGAACTATACCAAAGATGTTGAGTGTTGATGGTTTGATTGCTGTAACATAGCAAGATGTGGTCTGCCTGTTCACTTGTCTCATGCTACCACAGTGCAACATTGTAGCTCCCCAGTGATTACCCTTCCCCCTCCCTCACTGTGGATCAGACTACCATGCAACTTGCGACACAACTTGCGCTTGTTCTTTCCGTGCCTGTTTTTCTGAGCCAGTCTTGAAGACCAGTATCTAGACTGTGTTCTTTGTATTCTTTTTTTCTTATGTTGGAAATGTCTTGGAAGAATTTTCTTGAGCACTTGCTTTGGAAATTATATGTACTTACAAATTTTACATTTTCAATCTGCAATCTGCCTCCTGTTTCTGTCCAAGGTTCAATTCTCAGAACCATGTCAAACTGACTAATTTTCCAGCCTAGGAACACTATGCAATTGTAAGACCAGGGCCGTGTCAAATTGACTAATTTTCCAGCCTAGGAACACTGCAATTGTAAACCAGGGCCGTGTCAAATTGGCTAATTTTCCAGCCTAGGAACACTGCAATTGTAAACCAGGGCCGTGTCAAATTGACTAATTTTCCAGCCTAGAAACACTATGCAATTGTAAGACCAGGACCATGTCAAATTGACTAATTCTCCAGCCTAGGAACACTATGCAATTGTAAGACTGGAAAGTTCTGCATAGATTGTACCGCAGTTATAAACACCTACCTACTTGCAAAGCAAGTGAGTATTCTGATGCTTGTAAGCATAGGTTAGAGTACTTTTATTTTGTTGTTGACGTACTTGAGTGAAAACATCGCCTCAACTACAGAACCTTTGACGAGGTCTTATCTGACCTGTCTGCCTTGCCTGTCAACTATTATCTTAATCCTGCTAAAGGCACGTATTGTAATTAATTACAAATTAGAAATATAGGATCTGTCAATTGACTTTTGGCCTCGTAAGGTAGAAAACAATCGTGCACTAATGCTGACGATTGATTGATTGATTGATTGATTGATTGATTGGTTGATTGATTGATTGATTGATTGACAAGCAGATCTACTTATTAGTACAACAAGTGATATTGGTAAAATGATTGTTTTTGAATTGGCATTAATGACATCCATCAAAGCTAATGCAAATAGACAACGTGTACGAATGGGGTAGTATTAGACAACTGAACTGTCTACATGTATGGCTGCAGTGCATGGTTGAATATCTCGTGGCAAGGTATGCAGAAAAGCATTGTAGATCTGAAACCATGTTTGGGCTGTGTATAAATGTGTGCACTAATGTGTCTAGTTGTCTGTCTACATGTCATTGCTTGTGCCATCAATTAATAGATTTCTGCTGCGTGTTATTGTGGTGTATTAAGTTTAAGAAAATGTGCAAACAAACTATAGGTGTACAAAATAATGAAGAAGAAAGGTGCCAGTACAGTTACTCTTTTAATTTGGAAATATTTTTGCAGACGCTAAATAGGGAATGGACGTGGTCATCTTGAGTTTAAAAGTCATTGCTTTTCGAATGGGGTATATGTTACGTGTGTCTCACAGTTGTTCTGGAACTGTTGCATTAGTTCATGCAGACACTGATAAAGGTGTGTGACATCTCAAATGAGGCACGGCCACTTAGCGTCGCAGTGCCATGGCTTAACTGCCTTCTTGAAGAGTTCTTTAATCAGGTTTGAGTTCGACCGTCATTAAGGACGTTCCTGGTTCAAGTTCGTTTAGCTGTTTCCTGCCTAACGCAATTCAACCGTTTCTTGTTTACGAGTAGTTAAGAAGTTCGTTAAGGGTTTGCATTTCTGGTTCATGGTTGGATGGTTCTTGCAGCTGACCATGATTCTAATAAAATGTTCGGACCTCAGCAACGAGGTCCGACCGGTCGAGGTCTCTGAGCCGTGGCTCGACTGCCTCTTCAAGGAGTTTTTCATGCAGGTATTCAACCACGATCGAACGACGTTTCCTCCGTGTGAAGCCATCTGGCAAACTGTGTGAAGCCATCTGGCAAACTGTGTGAAGCCATCTGGCAAACTGTGTGAAGCCATCTGGCAAACTGTGTGAAGCCATCTGGCAAACTGTGTGACCCTTCTGCAGAATTTCCACTTAATACCGGTAGTTTGATCGTAGCTTCGTTTTCTCTGCTCTGAACTGTGCAGACGATGAATTTCTTACTCTCTCTTCCATCGTCGTAAATGTGTAGTTCTTCATGCCCTAAATGCAAAGAAAGTATCTGCAGGAAGCATTTTGTTAAAGGATCAGTTGTGTTTGGTTTACTCTAAAGTTGTGATATATAGGGTAGGTTGTAGGAATGAGACAGATAACCAATAGGAATGGAACAGATGCCTGAGAGATTTAAGCGATGGTGATATTATATCGAGTTGACAATTAGGACCTTTTGTTGTAGGTAGTGATTTCAAATGTAGGTAGTACAACTGAGTCTAAATTTTAATTATAGCAAGTTATATACATAAGATAGTAAATGCTATATATTATGTGTGCGTGAATCAGTGGTGCAGCCAGGAACTTATTATTGGAGGGGACCTGGGGGGTGTTATGGCCTGGCCGGATGCCCTTCCTCACACCAACCCAACAGTATTACAGTAAATAAAAAGGGAATAATGTAACAAAGAGAATGAAGTAAGAAAAACAATTGTTACTACCAACAATTGTTTTGTTTTTTCTTATTTAAGTGGATAAATAACCTTTTTAAAAACTTTTCTGAGCCAATGGGGGTTTAATCCCTAAACCCCCTTTATCTATGCCACTGGTGTGAATATGTAAGTATTGTACATGTATATATGTAAATACTAGCTGGGGTACCCGGCGTTGCCCGGGGATATAAGGATTCGCCCCGTTCCCGGCCAATCCCCTACTTTAGGGATTGTTTATCCAGTCAAGCCCAATGTTATCCAGTCTAGCCCAGTGTTATCCAGTCAAGCCCAATGTTAACCGGTCAAGCCCAATGCTTTCCAGTCAAACGCAGTATATGTGCTCTGATACTGAAGTTTGCAAATGAGAATCTGGTGTTTTGGTAAGTAATTTCTTGTTATTTTTCTCCTTTAGCAGAACTTGCACTGATGAATGCATTATTGGAAGGTTTTTAACGGTCAATGCTTTTCCGTTTTCTTTTTCTCCACTACCACTCTCCATCCATCCATCCATCCATCACCAGTTGATGATGATACTTATTAAAATGGCCGACATTTCCAACGAGGTGCGGCCAATGGAGGTGGCCGACGTTTGGCTCGAGTGTCTTTTCGAAGAGTATTTCAATCAGGTATGGAATTCCTCTTGCCTCAGACGGGACAAGGTGCATGGCTTTTCGCTCTTAGCCTCCTCAACACGCTGGGCATGGAAGATGGGCATGCGCACGAAGCCTTTGCCTCAAAGTGAATTATTTATTTGCTTTTCGTACGGAGCAGTGTATTTGATTGTTTCAATTCTCACAGAACTTTATGAAGAAACCTGTTGTTGGGTTTGCATGTCTGCAGCATGAATTTGAGCATGGATTTGTTTGGTTTTAAATGTAATGACAAAGATAACATTGAACCTGGATTTGAAGTTCTTGAGAGGTTTCTCCGCTGTTTCTTAGAATTTCTGTGAAATTGGTAGAATCTGTAGACTGTTTGAAGCTATTTTGTTAGAATTATGCTTTCTCATGCTTTGCTTCCTTTTGCCGCTTTCTATTGTCTTTTTTCTAGTACATTACAGTCTGGTGCTCTAGTTTTGTTTTTGCTTTGTAGTTTTGTACTTGTAAGCTTTTTGTGAGTTCTTTCAATTACTCTTTCACTAGCAGAGATTATATTCAAAATTGTCTCCCAATACAAGGCTTGCTGATTTTAGTCATCATTTTATCATGCTAACACTTTCTTTTCTCTGCAGTGTTGATATGCAGAAAGGACATGTTGCGAAATTCGGTTAGCAAGTCTGATAGTCTTACAAATACAGCAACGTGTAAATTTCCTCATATGCAGCAATTTTCCAAGTTCTACTGTTTTGGGGACGAAATGATCAATTGATTATGCCCTTGAAATCCATCAGCTGGACTCAATTCTTTTAAAATGAGATTTCATGATTAAATTTAAATTAGAATTTTGTTACTTTTAATATAGACCTGCTTTATGTGATTACGTGAGATTTAATTTCTGACAACATGTATGTTGACTAAAGTTACGTGCATGCAAGTATGTAACTGGTAGCTTCAAATTACAGAGCGCAAGGATAGCTGCTTGCTGAGTTTTATAACATTTTTCCTTTCGTTTGGCTGTGTTGGATTCATCATTTTAAATTGGCCTTGGCAAGGTAGTTGAGGTCAGGCTCCATATCGATCGAGTTCAACTATTTAATTAAAGGTTGTTCTTGTAGTTTCCTGTTGATGTTTTAACTTCCTCTTAATTGTTGTATTGACATTATTTCCTGTTTCTTCTTAATGTTATACTGCATGCCTAATTGCCTATCCTGCAATTACTGCATGCTTTTACTCGCTGTTTAAATGGCTCTGATTGACTTCAATTGTGGACAAAAACAATTTTGGTTTTCAGCTAAGTACTAATATTCTATAATTTATTAAACTTTCAGAACTGTTTCACCAAATGCAGTTGAAAAGAACTGTTTTAAGTTGGCTTAACTTCCACCACATTGACCTGTGAGACTTATCATAGTTACGGTATACAGCAGGAAAGGAAGTTGAATGGGGTTTTACCTATTGCAGCATCAGAATTGGTTTTTAATATATTTAGTAGAATTTGAACTTATTAAATTGGTTAATTTAATTGGTTTTTTCAATAATTTGTTTATTGATTACCTCAGTTTTTTGGTTTGTTATGCATTTGGACTGGTATTACAGAATATACATTTAGTGAACCTGATTGAATTTTAGATGATCTGTTTTAAAGACATTTCTTCTGGTTTAGGTAGATAAATTGAATTTTACAGGTTGACTGGAAGTTCTAGACTTAATGGTAACTGCCTGCCAATGGAGTGGGGAATGTCATCTGGATACTGGCTGACTCCCATGTGAAAACTGTCATTTCAGTGTGTTATCTTGTAGAATAGTCAAAATGACAGATTTGTCAAGTTGAGAGCAAGTCAACAATGCTTTATAGTTGAACTGCAAATTAAACCAGTCTCAATGGTTGCAAAGCTAAATATTTCGTAATCCACACTTTATAGTTGAACTGCAAATTAAACCAGTCTCAATGGTTGCAAAGCTAAATATTTCGTAATCCACACTTTATAGTTGAACTGCAAATTAAACCAGTCTCATTGAGTTCAAAGCTATATGTAGTAATTCACGCTTGACAGACCGTCTCAGAGACTTTCATGTTTGGAATTCTTCAGCATTTCCAGTAGTCAGACAACTGAGAAAATGGTCTAGATAAAGTAGTTACGGACTTCTAGAGAAATGGAGATGGCTAATGCCTCCCTACTATAATTCGTACTCAGATCTTATCTGGAAGCACTGCTGTTTCTGCGCGTTTCCTTAAAACTTTTCTTTTTCCAAGGGGATCTTCGCACTGAGAGCACCTCTGATTAGGTTGTACTGTGAGAGGCGCTTTTATAAATCCAAAAATAGTATAGTATAGTAACGGAGTTGCTGGAAAGTATTGCATTATGTCAACTTGTTGCGATGTTTTTGTTCAGAGTGACATGGAAAAACTCGAGGGTTTGCCAGTCGCTCCTTTCATGGACCGAGAGAAAGTGACGAAACCGTCGTCACAGATTGGCTTCATCAAGTTCGTCCTTTTGCCGCTGTTTGAATCACTCGGAGAACTCTTTCCAATCATCACGGTGGGAAACTGGAACTATATAGGATTGTCTTTTTGCTAAAACTTATATTGAATGGTATGGAAATAGTCACAACACTGTGGTTGAAAAATATTGAATATGTGTCATTAAAATATGGAACTTACTTGAAGAAAAGTAAATATGTCATTAAAATAAGGAACTAACTTGAAGAAGCGTAAATAGGTCATTAAAATGAGGAATTAACGAAAAGAAAAGTAAATAGGTCATTGAAATGAGGAATTAACTTGAAGAAAAGTAAATAGGTCATTGAAATGAGGAATTAACGTAAAGAAAAGTAAATACATCATTAAAACAAGGAACTAATTTGAAGAAAAGTAAATAGGTCAATAAAATGAAGAATTAACTCAAGGAAAGTGAATATGTCATTCAAATAAAGAACAGACTTGAAGAGAAGTAAATATGTCCTTAAAATAAAGAATTAATTTGAAGATAATAAAACTTAAGTAGCTCTCTGGCTATTCCGTTTATGCCATAAGCCCTAACTAACTCAGCCTTAGTTGACCCTAATTAGGTCAGATATTCAACCATCTTTTTTATGTTTGGATTGCGTGACTATTTTCAGGAGGACATCATAACTCCAGTCCAGCGTGCTCTGGAATACTACACGGACATGCAGCAGGCGCTCGAACAGGAAAAGAAACGCAAGGAGGAGGAACGGGAAGCAGCTGCCGCAGCTGCAGCAGTCGAAGGTCAGACGGACGCCTTCCGGGTCATCAAGCTGCCCGACAAACACAAGTTCAAAGTTCACACACTCACTAGGTCAATTCCTCACCAGTCTTCGAATCAACCGGAGACAGCAGCGGATAACCAGAAGAAGGGCCCGATGGACAGTGGCAGGGCGGCGCCGCCTAAGGTCGTTGAACCTGTCGATAAAAAATCTGCCGCCAGTCACTAAAATCCTCCCTCCGTCGTAAAACCTAAACAACTGTCTTTGTTTTTTAAACGTAAAGGGTTAAGTGTTTTAAAGTTACCTTCGAGAATGTCTCGTTTCATATTTTGGTACACCTTCCTATGTTAAATATATCTATGAATTTTGGATAATTTTTTTAAATGCTTTGGGTTACATTTAAAAAAATACTACCTGGTAAGTTGTTTGTGGTTTTTTTGTAAACCTATGTGGTGAATTAATTCCAAACTGCATGTTGTTGCATTCAAATATACTTATGTTAGTAAATTAATTTTGAATAAATTTGAAATTTGACAGCAATGAGGCACTTATCAGAAAGGTGTTTTTCATACTGTTTTTCAAGACTGTTGAGTATTTGGATGAATCCTTCTACTGGATATTCATTCGTGGACTGATAATTATATCTGTTGAAGTCTTGTGCATTGTTATAGTAGTGCTGCGGACGATATGGCTTTGAATACATTTAGTGTTTCAGCCGTCGTTGCATGGCATCATATAAAGTTCAAAGTTTTTGTGAAGCCGTGTTTTTCTGTAAATAATTTTGACGTCTTGTAAGATGTGGTTAGATAATGAAACTACTTGTATATGTTGTCAGTGGTTGGTCAGAACTTCAACTGTATGACACTTCCTCTAATTTCGAGTATGTGAGGACTTCTGTTTGCAATTATTAACCATACCATTTTGAAGTAGGCATACCTGTTACTTTTGCCTCTAGCCGAGCAGTAAAACAAATAGGTAATAGTTTTATAGTTTTCTAAGGCTACAAGATTTTGGCTGTTTTGTCGCACTGCAATTGCATACATACAGCACTGGAAGATGATTCTTGAAAGTAGTATTATTAAATGGTGCTAAGCGTCATTGTTCGTGCCCACTGTTTAATCTAGTCCCCTGCTTTAGGGGGTAAGGGGGAATTCATGTTTTTTTGGGGGCGGACAATAACCACTGAGCCCATACACCAACAACACCCTTTGGCCGGATATTTTTTCTGACCCATTTTTTAGTGTTTGTTGCAAATTTCTCCCAAAACATACCAATTCCGGTTCTAAATTCGCTACTTTTATATCTGATGACCTTTTTAAAGTTTTTTGTGGGTGCATTGATGCTACACTTTCGAATTATTCTAAAGCCGAAATTTTACACACCTGCATTTTTCTGAGGGGTGGGGGAAATGTTACATGCATCACCTTTCTGGAGGGAATGGTACATGGTACATAATTATATACATGTGAACAACACCTGAAGATTTTTCTGGGAGGAAATGTCATTCCTGAGGGGGAACTTCCCCCAGATTTTTAGATTAAACCCTGGTTCATGCTAAAATCGTATCAGAAGTGCCCAGTTGCTACCCAATTAAAACATTAACAATATTAATATATTAATATTTTATTGCAGATGTTAGGATATTACAGCAACTAACCATTTTATGTATAAATGTGAAAGTCTACTTGGCTTCAAGTAAAGCTCTGTAATGGAATCCAGCTTCTTTACTGGTGGTCATGCGAAATCAAATGTATGAAAACAATGTTATGTTTGCAAATATGTGCACTTGTTATAGTGCACCTTCAAGAGTACTAGTCAGAAGCGCTCCCGACTACAGTGCAGATGCTGAATTGGGGTTTCACGCCCAAGCGCTGAGCAATTGCGAGTGAAAACTTGCACAAGGTCCCTGCGAGGTGGCTTGAGGTGGATTCTAACCTGCAACCCTCTGGTTGCAATTCAACCAGCATACCCACTACACCACTGTGCTTCACGGTTTGTTATGTGGTCGGTTTTGATGCCAGGTCAGAATCATGGAGGGGGTCAAGCTGATGAGACTGTTTGGGCTAGGATATTATGAGTTCATGTTTGATGGTCTAGTGGTTAGAAGGCTAGACTGTCAACTGAACGGTTAGGGTTCAGATCCACGTGGGATAAGAAATTTGGGGGTGTGGTGTTGAGGGAGAACCCCTTAGTCTTTCTTATGACCCAATAGTAAAGTCTTCATTGCATGCACCAATTCCGCACAAATCAGTGTCTAACCCAGTGGTTCCCAACCTTTTTTTGACTTTCGGGCCACTTGTTGTAAGTTGATGGACACGAGGGCCACTTTTTCTTAATTGAAGGACACTAGGGGGCCACAAGGCTAGAATTTAATTAATTAAAAGCATATAAAATGGTTATAATTGAATCAAATTATAATGCTTGATGTTATTATTTTATGGACGTCTAAATAAGATAACTTGTAATAGAGAATAATTATTATGTGTTATATCCTGTCCAAATTGTCAATTTTTGTTTATATTTTTGTTAATTCTTTGAGATATGAGGGCCATTGTTGGAGACCTGGCTAGTCATTTTTGGCCCACAGGCCATGGATTGGGAACCACTGGTCTAACCCCTCAGTTATTTTTCTACAATTCTCATACTGGATCCACACCAGGGCAGAAATTTTTTCTTTTTCTGATCTACCAGCACTCCTGGCCAACTCGGCTGTTCACTGTCGGTGGGAGGATAATACTTGACAGTGGCATGTATACCTGGGTTGGGAGCACCTCTGAATAGGTATCTTGGAAGTGCATTATATGAATATTCATTAGATTGAAACTTCTTTAGATAGACAGGGGTAGGGCTGAGAGTGAGCCGGGTCTGTCCGGGTCTCAGACCCGGCATTAATTTGTTGGTGCTTGAATAAACACTTGTATCTAGCACCCTTTGGGCCAAAGAGACCCGGCAATTTCTTTAAACCACTTTCAGCCCTGGACAGGGGAGGGTTCTGGTCACCCACGATTTTATATTTCAGCGCTACGAAAATTTATGTCCAGTCAGTAACATTTCAAGGCATGCAGTGCTCTTTTATAAGATACCTTAGAAGCATAGCTCGAGGGTACACGTACCCTAAAATAGAATACGTTAAAATACATACGTACCTTTCAAAAAATAGAATACGCGTATGGTACGTACCATACATGTGCACAAAAATTTTGTTTATGGCTTACTCGGCGACCCATAGCCTACATGTACGTAGCCTATACAAACAATACATGCAGTCAACAGTATGCGTCATTGAAATCTGTGTTTCCCGTAGCGTAGCAGTAAATTTGAATCGATAAATTCTTCTGTTATAATTAATTGAATGGAACTTTTCAACCTTTTCCTTGGAGTTGGATTTTTAAGTGCTGCAGCAGAACTGAGCTGACTGACTGACATTAATTAGTGCATTAAGTGCATTAATGTATGCTGGATAAACATGGACCTACAATATAGCATTGCAGCAATTCCCTACGCTGTATACTTGACTGTAATAATGTATTGTTTGCTTAAAATAAAGTGAACATTCTTATAATGAGCAATGACGAGGCTAACGTATTTTATTATTGCTTACGTACCCTAAAATAGGGTACGTTAAAATACGTACGTACCTTTCACAAAATAGAATACGTATGGTACGTACCCTCGAGCTTTGCTTAGAAGTGCTAAAGTAACTATTTCGATACCTACATTCATGCAAACAGTAGCCTACATACCTTGGCTGAGGTTGACAGAGAAGTTCTTTGTACATGACTAAGCTCATTATAAATTATTATAATCATGGGTGGAGAGCAACCAAGACCAGAGAAAAAGCTACCTATGCAGACAATACTTGGCCTCTCTTTCTACTAGACAGTAACTGTGCAGAAATCTTAATTATGAAATAAAAATAATGATAATTTTTCCCTAGATGTACGTGTTACAACGATACAAGCAAGAACTACCAAAAGTAGCCAATAAAATATATGGCACCAGCATTTCTAGAAGTTTTGAGTAGGGCCTACACTATTCTTGTAGACTACCTATAATAGGCTATGTTCAGTAATTAAAATACCTGTTTATCTGTAGATTTGTACGCTACAGTAATTAATTGCCCGTTTTAATCTTAAATGTCAACAATATGACTTTGTTCGTTTGTGTGTAAGTGTGTGTGTGTAAGCGTGAATGTGTGTGTGTAAGCGTGGGTGTGTGTGTGTGGGTGTGTGTGTGTACACGCATGTGTGCACTATCAGGCCCATGTGTAGCCTACTTCTGTAGTGGTCGGCATGCACATGTTTAATTAACTTATCAGGTGGGATCCTTCAATAGTCATCACTGCAGTTTGTAGCCTGGTGCATAGGTTCTATATAATGTTTTGTCCTATCATGCATGTTGCATGGCTTTTTAGAGGAATTTTTATAGCTGCACAACCAGCAATGCTTAATCTAGTGCCCCTTTTTTAGGTCCCAGGTTCCCTAGCTATAATAGTATATTCATTTAATTTGAAAATAAGACAGATCCAGGTGACATACCGCACAGTCCGCACCAGGTTGCATGTCAAATATGTAGATTAACAGAATGAAGTTTCAATGAAGTTTTAATGAAGTTTCTTCAGTCCACTCACTACTTGTGGGGTGCGGTGGTGTAGTGGTGGCGTCTTTGCCTTGAAGCCGGAAGGTTCGGGGTTCGAATCCACCTCACGTCGCCGTGTAGGGACCTTGGGCAAGTCCTTCACTCGCAATTGCTCAGCGCTTCGGCGTGAAGCTCCGATGCAGTGTCCGTTCTGCAGTCGGGAGCGCCTCTGAGTAGTGAGCTTGAAGGGGCGCTATAACAAGTTCGCATACATACATACATAAAATATGGTGACTTTTTAGTCTTTCTCCCTGATCTTACCCAAAATAGACACACACACACAATGCAGCCTTTTATCGTATTTTTTGCTGCACAACCCCCTTCTTTCCAATCCGGTCCTCCATGGTATATTACCCCCAATCGGATGACAGTGACTATTTTTACTGTTTTTCACTGCACAAGATTGCTTTTAGAACTGCACAAATTCATTTACAAATTACAACTGCACATTTTGTGGCGGGTTGTGCTGATCTGTGATGCTTCCGCAGCATTGCTGGTCTCCTGCGGGTTCGGATTGAGAGGTTGGAGAGGGTCCACCGGGCTGCTGCACGACTTATTGGTGGGTTCACCAAGTACGACCGCGTATCTCAATATATGCGTGAGGTCTTGCACTGGCTTCCTTTCCCGCAGCGCATCTAATTTAGGATTGCAATGCTTATCAGGCTGGGCACCCTCTTATCTGTGTGAGCTTTGCCTCCCTCTTTCCACTTGCATAGGCCGCCGCGCACTGCGCTCTGCTGTCCATGGTGACTTAATGGTTCCTTTCACTTGCTCTGCAACAATGCAGAGGCGTTCATTCTCTGGGGTTGGTCCAACAACCTGGAATGGACTTCCCTTGACTATGCGACACCTCCCAAGCTGTTCTCAATTTCGCAAACTGTTGAAGACTTTTTCGCTTGATCTCGGTCGGGAGCGCCTCTGAGTAGATACCTTGAAGGGGCGCTATATAAATTACGATTGATTGATTAAGTCATGATCGGTATAATAGCCTACACGAACAAACTTCCTCACTGGCAGTGAAACACTATTTTCTTTTATTTCCATCAGTTCGCTCTGTCATGTACAGTCTTTCCTCATCTTTCTCTCACCTCAAATCCTGCTTTTTCTGTGGAGTTCTTGGTCTCCTGTATCGAGATGCGCTTTGCAAGTGGTCAGATAACCTACAATTAATACAATAACAATAACTGTAAATAGTGCTGCTGAAGAAGCAAAGCAAGTCGGAGCTGTCACTGCATTTACTGCAACGGTCGAGGCTTCTCTAGCTATGAGTTAATAGTACATTCGTTTAATTTGAAAATAAGACATATCCAGGTGACATACCGCACGGTCCGCACCAGGTTGCATGTCAAATATGTAGATTAACAGATTGAAGTTTCAATGAAGTCTTAATAAAGTTGCTTCAGTCCACTCACTATAGCAGCCGAATATGCAGAAACAGATGTCAAGTGACTCTTATACGTATTTTGGTCTTACCGCTACAATTCGATCGAATAGCTATGTGGCCAGCTATCCGCTTTACAAAATCATGCTTTATTAGATTAGATTAGATTAGATTAAACGAATATACACACATAGCCTAATGCAAAGCTATTGTGAGAAATCGTTGTAACTGGTGCTGCAATTGGGTGTTAGCCACACACTTTATTTTGTCGTCTTTACCGGAAGTTTGATATTTAAGGCGAGCGTACGGCCAACAAGCCGTTTGAGGTAATGAATTAGAGTTTTAGTTTATTGTTTTCGTTGATTGTTAGCTATCATTATCTGTGGCCCTCTGTTTTAGGCATTTTGTTAAGGAAATATGGTGCTTAATGTGGCTGTTATAGTTGTTTTAATGAGTGAAACTGTAGACAAATTTATGTTGCGTCATTGCCGGGCGGCAAGATGGCTGCCGTAACAAAGAACATTAGTGGTTGAAATGCACGACTAGCTACAACTTAAGGCCAACATATATGCTGTTTGTTATATTATAAATGAGATATCTCTGAGAAATCAATCTTTTAATCCCGTCTTGCAAGTTAGCACGAATGGTGAATTTGGGGCACTGTCGTGGCCATCTTGATCGTGATATGCGATACGAGCTTCATAGTGGCTATGAAGTCTAAGATGAAAGATTAATGGGACAAATTCTTGAGTTTGGGATGATCCCAAAGGCTGCAGTCCTGTCCATTTAAACAATATGGCCGCCAAAGAAATTGCTACAGTTGAGCGCTGCGGCCTATAAGCCGCATCTGATAATGCGGCGTTCATGTACAATCGGGGGACGTTATTTTTTCGCGTCAGGGTCGGTTAGGGCTCAGGTTAGGCGTCGTGAGGGTCGGTTAGGGCTCAGGTTAGGCGTCGTGAGGGTCGGTTAGGGTTAGTTTTAGGGTTAGTGCAGTCGTTCTGCTGAGCGCTTTGCATGTTGCGATGCCGTATGTAAGGTAATATAGACTGTATATGTTGCGTCCCCTCTTAGTACATGAACGCCGTTCATGTACAATCGGGGGACGTTATTTTTTCGCGTCAGGGTCGGTTAGGGCTCAGGTTAGGCGTCGTGAGGGTCGGTTAGGGCTCAGGTTAGGCGTCGTGAGGGTCGGTTAGGGTTAGTTTTAGGGTTAGTGCAGTCGTTATATAGACTGTATATGTTGCGTCCCCTCTTAGTACATGAACGCCGAATTGTGTTTAATTTAATAACGAAATAATGAAAATAAAAAAGTTGGAAGGGTGTCGTGAGTTTCGGTTAGTCTTTGTGTCGTCGTTATACACTGTCCACCAGCATGTACAGTATCTTTAGACAGTATCTAATACCCTGTTTGCTTTATTAGAAATTTTTATTACATTTATGCAGTGGTGTTACATTTGAGGCCATTGCTCGCATCGTCTGCACTCCACTGCTGATTTGATCGTCATTCGTCAATACATTTCAGGCAATAATTTTTTTATATTATTTTTCATTTCTATGCATGTGGGGGTTAAGTAAATCTGTATTTAAGGTGCAAAGTCAAACCTAATCAAACTCATGATGTTTACGCTAAAAGCTGAGCACTCTATCAAATAAGATGTTGCAAAAACGTGCGTTACTCCTGGGCACTATGCATTCTGTTATTTATTCCTCTGCTATTAAATTTGCACTAAATATTTCCGAATGTGAGGAAAATTTGGAGAATTTGGACTAATTCTGTTACTTAAAAATAAAAAAAGTTATCTCAAATAAAAATTAAAGAAAGTATCCCTTTGGTCAAATTTTTGGCTTGATTCTTTGTATTCTGTGATATAAGGAGTTCTATTATGTTACATGATGTTTAATTTCAAAGTCTTAACTCATAGTTATAAAAGTATTAATGAGAAAAATGTCATGACATGGCATTTGTTGCACCACATGCATTTTACCAGTTAAGTGGTATGCAAATACGTCGAAAGGTAATGTTCTTACAGGTTAACTAAAATCACACTGTAAAAAATTTGTCCAAGTGTTTGATCCTTTTAGCAGTTGAAACAGGGAAAGGGTTGTAATAGTTCCATTCTTGATGCACTTCAATATGTTGATTTTTTTCAGTTTAAGAAACTTTTATGTTGGGTTTTTATGATTTTAGTCTAAACTTTTACGATTTTTAAATATGGTAACTTAGACAATAGACAAGCTGAACATTATAAGATCTGGTAAAATTATTAATTGAATTGTGCCAAGGGATATTTTGATGCATTAGGCAGCTCCACAGTGGGAGCTTTTGTGCAAGGGAATGTTTAAAGAGACTGGCCTTTTTATTTCAGACCACAATATATAACTGAAATAGTGAATTTAAATGCGAACACATACTTATTGGCTGTGTGAGTGTAAAGTTTAATGAAGATAAATTGTAGATTTAAGAAGTTATTTTACTATAGAAGTAAAAAATAAGTTATTGTAGAGATGTATTTGTGTAGTATAATGTATAGTTATTGTTGCACCATAATACTTGCTTTAACTTACTAAATAATGTTTTTACTTTTTGCTGTTTTTCAGCTTTATCTATTTTTACATTTATTATTGTTTTTTTTTATTTCAAAAACAATGATTAAACAGCATTGGGGTATCAGTGACCCTTCATATCCGAGAAGCCACATTTTTTTACCAGTTTTTGAAACGCCGCCCAGGGCAAAGTATAAAAGCGGAAATCTGTCTGGAAAACCGAATCAAAATGACGACGATGTTGAACAAGACGAACCTGATCGTTAACTACCTTCCACAGAATCTCTCCGACGAAGACTTCCACGAGTTGTTTTCCAAGCCCGGTCGACTCACCGCCAGCAAGGTCATCCGAGACCGTGGCACCGGGTACAGCTACGGGTTTGGATTCGTCGATTACGCGACCGAGGAAGATGCGGCGAACGCCATTCAGATGCTTAACGGGTACCAGCTGCACCACAAGAACATCAAGGTTGCATACTCGCGTCAAGGCGACAACGTCAAAGGCGCCAATCTCTATCTGCGGAATCTTCCGAAGACGGTGAAGCAGAGCGACCTGGAGCAGCTCTTCAGTCCGTACGGTGAAATCGTGCAGATTCGAGTGCTAATGAACGACGTCGGCGTTCCAAAGGGTGTCGGCTTCGTCCTGTTCAGCTGCCGAGAGCAGGCCGAGCGTGCAATGAAAGCTCTCGACGGGCAGACGCCTCCCGGTTTCCCCCAGCCGATGAACATCAAATTTGCTGAAGATAACAAGAACAAGATGGCCGCCACCCTTGAGAGCGTCTTCAACATGGGTGGCCACGTACCGAGTGCAGTCGGAGGCAACATGGGTGCCTTCGGAGGCGGGTACAACACTTTCAACGGCGGTGGTGGTCCAATGCGTAGCCAGGTTCGCTTCAACCGGTTCAACCCTATCTCGACCAGTTTTCCAAGCAACCAGATGGCGGCCGCCGCTGCGGCTGGCGGAGGGTTTAACTCACACCCGGTTTCATCTCAGATTGAGCCTGGCTTTGCGCTGTTCGTCTACAACATTGGTCTCGAGACTGACGAATATGCCCTCTGGCAGCTGTTCTCTCCGTACGGTGTTGTGAAGAAGGTAAACGTGATGCGAGATTTCCAGAAGAAGCAGAGCAAGGGCTTCGGCTTTGTGACGATGTTGAATTACAACGAGGCGATGAACGCCATTCAGAATCTGAATGGTTTCAATTTTGCCGGGAAGCCGCTGCAGGTTTCATTTAAGAAAGCGGACGGCTATTAGAGACTGCTGACTGTATGACTCCCCGCTCGTGTAAAGATGCTGTTTCTGATTCTGTTCATGAAGCTACATGTATTTAGTTTGAAATTCTATTCTGGCAGAAGTTAGAAATTGAGAAGCTTGTGTCTTCGTCGATCAGCAGCTGTCGGTTGGAACATAAACGACTTCAGAGAGGCGCAGTATTTGTTAGAAGTTTTCTTTAATTTTAATTGTACAGAAGTGCGTGTATTGACGTTACATCTGACTTCTGGATTTATGTACTTTTTCTGTTGTCATTTTTGCGATCTTTCACTCTTCCTGAACGGTGTCATGTGAATTATTTGAATTTTCAGTTCATGTGAATTATTTGAATTTTCAGTTCATAGTGTGAGATGGTTTTTCGTTGGATGTATTACAAGTAATAATATGTAGTATCGTTGGTTTTTGGGTTTCTTTTGAGGATACAGTTCTAAGTTTTGTGCATAGAAGATGGTATTCATTAATTGACAATGCTTTAGTCAATCACTTCTGAAAGCTCTGCCTCCTCTGGTTTGTGTTTCTAGGGCTTTAATGAAGTTGTTTTTGTTTGTTTGTATGTGCACTTGTTATAGCGTCCCTTCAAGCTCCCTACTCATAGGCGCTCCCGTCTACAGAGTCGGAGTTCCATGCCGAAGCGCTGAGCAATTGCGAGTGAAGGGCTTGCCCAAGGTCCTTGCGCGGCGACTTGAGGTTGATTTGAATCTGCAACCCTTCGGCTGCAAGGCAATGAACATACCCACTACACCACCGCAATTAACATCGTCGTCATTTTGATTAGGTTTTCTTTTGATCTATCAAGGAAGATAACTTCTTACGAGGTTGAGATACATGTGATAGTAGCTGTATTAGATGATCCTGAGCAACTAAATACTTTTCACAAATTCACATATGTCAGACACAAATGCGTTTATAAATTATCTGATTGTCCATTTATCGATAGCTTTCTGGTGAATTGTATTCATAACATATTTCTGACCTGTTCACTCTGCTAATGTCACCTTATAAATGCTTAGCTACAATACAATATTACATGAATCCAGTAGATGGTTGAATGCAGCAGCTTGTGTTAGGTAACTGCCATTCTTACATTGAGTACATTAGGTAAAATTTTATGTGCTAAAATCTAATCCCAATGGATCACCGTGAACACTGAGTTTTATTCCCTATGTAATATTATTAAACTGAAACTTCTGTAACTTACCTCGATGGGAGCTTAAAGTTGTGTCAACTTAAATTATACATGATCATGTATGTGATATGATAAAGGTGAGATGCGGTACTTTTAACAATCTCCTTTTAGGCTATTCTCATATGTGTCATATTCATCGCAGGCTGAGAATTGCCAGGGGTTTGGGAGGTTTCATCCCTCCAGTCCCCCAGTTATTTAATAGAACCCCAGTTATTTTCCCACAATTCTTACACTGATTCATTGTATCTGTAGGTTAATTCTTATACTGGTTTGGATTATATGCAATCATTTACTGGCCAGGCGTGAAAAAGAGAAGTATTGCTTGTATCAACATGGAAATGAGGAGTTGGTTTGAAACATTTTAAGCATACGGTCAAACGTACATATGGTTCCTTGCGGAGTCTTGAGAGGCGTAACAGTCGTCCTTGGGATCTTCAATATCAGTTGGACTACAAATGAAATGTTGATATAAAATTCATTCAATCTATTTAGGTCACTTGAACTAATTTTGCTGTGTGCATAATTAAGGGCCCTGGCGTTTCTTGCAATGCGGTGAGCTGGTTAATTGTGCTCATGATTTGTAATCGAGCCTTCTGATCAGCCGAGCATCAATAGCTTTTAGACAAGAATATAGTCAGGGGCAAATAAGCTGATCTTGCTTCAGCAGCATGGCATGTTACAGAATTAGGGCCTAATATTGTCTGCCGCTGCTGTAGCAGAGCCATTCTAGAAGTGAACTGTTGTGCACCAGTGTTTGAGCTGTTCATCTCAAATTCAGAAGTATATTATAGCCTTACTTGTTCTTAATGAAAAAGGGTTTAAGACAATGGAACACAATAATATAGACTGAAATTTTGTTGTTCAGCTTCAGTATTCATAGGGTGTAAGTATAATAACTCCTTTGATCTTTCAAGAAAGATAACGGGCAATAAGGAATTATTGCATTAGGCCTAAGTGGCAATGTTCCACAGAACATGACTGAAAGTTGAATCTGATCACGGTGGTAGAATTGATTTTGGTAAGGTTGCTGGTTGTGGAGGGCACTCGGGACGCCACACTAAACAGATTCTGATGACTGATCCATGAATAAAAATCTTTTCTTGCATGCAAGTTAAGGAAATTGGTAAGCTTATTGAATGGCAATTATGAATAAAAAACTTTGCTTATTAATTTTGGTTGGCATAGCTACACAGGCCCCAGGTGTCGAGCCTCATGGAAAGATCTACTCGTTAAAAAATGTACAAGTGGTCAAGTTGTATTTTTTTTAAAGTGGCTAATTTAAAATAGGAACCTTAAAAGTTGTCTTTTGCCAACGGTGCCGAGACTGTTCACCAGGTCTAGCATAAGCGCACTACAATTAAGCATATACAGTTAGGCCTATACACCTATACCCAGAGTTGGTTGATGGTAATGTGAACTTGCGAACTCAACATGGAACTACCCATTTGCGAAACTATCAACTTGAGCATCAACTCATCGCCAGAAATAGTGGGATTTCCAATATGCAGTCTATTATGCTACAGGTAAGATGCTTTAGTATCTTCATTAATTGGTGTAACGGATTTACATGTGTCATGATTGCTTTTTGCCCTATGTAGAGTGCAGTATCAGTAATCTGAAGTTTTCTAGACATTATGAGAGTATCACAATTATATTTTAATAATAAAAATAACTGCAATTATATAGTAGTAAATAAGATCATGGTGTAATGTAGTAGCTTATGTAATAAAATAATATAAACAGCAACTGAAAACTACTATCATTTTTAAATTTCTGGGGACTTTCTCCTCTGGAGATGTCTAGATCAAACAATGCTGAATAACTACATATTATTACAATACTAATTTTAAGGAAAACAATTTTTAACTAGGCTTTAATAAAATAGCACACGGTAGGCTACAATCAATTAACCTGCCTTTTATAAGTTGCTCAAATTCTACTTTTTTAGCTGTGGTTGGGCTGGGAGTGCCTTTGAGTATGTTTCTTGAAGAAGTGGGCCTGAATTGCTGATCAGGACACACTTTCCGAAATCATATTTAATGGTACACAAATCAACCAAAAACTAATAAACTACCAGTATCAAAATCGGGAAGCCACATGTAGTAGGCCCTAATGATGTTGTTTTACTAGGTGTTCAAATAATAGGACCAAAGCATTTTGAAATTTGACAGTTTAAAATTTGAAGTATAGCACTCGAGAGAAGGCATTCAGTTGTACAAAAATAGTATCTGTACAAATATTAACAGTAAGCTATACTCATTTTAGCAGGATTGTGTCATATATTATAATAGTAAATAATTGCTATAACCATATAAATAATAAATAGTATTACGGTATAATAGTTCATGTAATGCAATGATGTAAACAGCAACTAACTACTAACTTACTAAGAACTATTATCATTTTGTCAAATTTTTCTGGAGGGGATGTCATCTCTGTTTTTAGTTGGGCAAAAATAGTGTTTATGCAAATATAATTATGCAGTAAGTTAATTATACTCAGCAACATGATAGTATCATATACTATATAAATAATGTCATTATAATCATATAATAGTAAATAATGTCATTGTAATCATATAATAGTAAATAATATCACGGTATATTATAACACTTCATGTAAAACAGTGATGAAAACAGCAACTAAAAACCAATATCATTTTGTCAAATTTTTCTGGGGGAATGTCAATCCGGGGGGGGGGAACTTCCCCCCAGAGACGTCTAAATTAAACACTGGCACAAACGATTTATGTGTTGAAAGTGCATCCAAGTTGGGTTATTTAATTGGGTAGATGTATGGGAAGGTGCGTTCATGCCATAAGCTGCCCTTATTAATGTTTAAGTTGCGCTATTATAGAAATTCGTAGTTTACAATTGGTACACCACCTGCGAGAGAAGTTCGGTTCGTAAATGTAAAATTCTCAGTTAGATGCTCAGTTTCAATAGTGCTTTAGTTCAAAGACATTTTTTAAACCAAAAAGTAATGGTTGAAACAGGTGCTGATTTTCTGTGAGGGGATGCCCTTCTTGCCCTTATGTTATGTGATGTCAAGGGCGGATATAGAAATTTTCGAGGGGCGGGTCAAAATTTTTGGTCTTGGGACAGGGAAAAATTTTCGTCTTGTTCGCCGAAAAATCTGATGACCTTTTTTCAGTCATTTGTCTCGTATTCCCATGAAAAAGATACCAATTTATCCGCCAAAATAGTTGATAACATTTTTTTATTCTTTTAGTTGTACGGGTTTTGTATACGGACCTACTCATGGGGGGGGAGGCCACGTCAACTTTTCAAGCCAGAATAACTGGTCAAAAATAAAGACATTTCTAAATGGGGGGACCATGGCCGGATTAGCCCCCTGTGTGATGTCTGCACATCAACATGAATTTCGACCTTTAACAGGGAATCAATAAGCTTACACCTTCTCAGATGTCAGTCTTCACTGTATCTAGCCCCAAATAATGCTACATGGTTACCACATTATATGACACTAACACCACTGGCATGGAGAAATATACGATAATGCATTTCCTTGCACCTCCATGTTCTGAGTTGAAATTCCATTTGAGCAACATTTAAATTATATGAAATCATAGAAGCCATGCAGCAGTTCGGATAGTTGAGAAAGGTTTCTGCCATCATTCATTCATTCATTCATCCATTCATTCATTCATTTTCTTAAATTCATATATAGCACCCTTCAATAAGCCCACTCAGAGGCACTCCCAGTCCAACCACGATGATACAGAAGGATTTTAAGGAACCTGAAAAACACTGATGAGTCAACCCTAGGTTGAGGACCGTTGTTGATGGATGCTTGCCATAAATAATGTATTCTACTCTTGGAACGTGGCATATCACTGTTGTATTATGCAATAACCTGTAATACATGATTCTGTAATATTAAGTTGTGACGCACAAGGCAGCAATTGATGTCACCCCAAATATCTACTTGAATTATTATAATTAAATGAATGGGTTAGCCTTCGAAAAAGTTGGTCTCTTTTTAAACTTAGTTTCTTGGAATATAGACAACGTTGCCAGCATGCTGGCTATGTCATGCATAATTTTAATTCATAAATCAGCTTCTTGGAATATGAACAAAACCGCTGGCTCTGTTCTGCACTATTTGAATTGATTTCCAATTTTTGATGTTCTAATTTTTAGTTAGAGTACATGAATAATCAATAGTGGAATAGAACTTTTGGCTTCCATTAATGGCTCCCCAATTTGTGTGCAAATATCCCCAGCATCTGCTGATGTAATTGTCATGTGTGTGATCTGAATTGATTTTATCTGACAGTCAATAGACTTTTTTGACTCAGCTGCCATCTGCTGTGTTCTGGCTTATATTTCAGTGACATCACTTCATTGGTGGTGATTTTTGTGACAGATTAACTTTGTAATTTAGTGAGCATTTCGGACTACTTCAGCTAATTTGTGTCCAAGAAACATTTTGAGAGCTACATGTACACAGCAATAGTGTATCGTAAAACAAGTAAGACCTTTGTGCTCTGACTATTTCATTTACAAGTTTTTATTAAATGTAGGCTTATTTTACATTTTAGCAATTGATTTACATTGTTAATATTAATTTCAAATAGTCAGTTAATTGTAGTATCAAGTTTTTTGCAGTGATTAAATATTAACGCAAATTATCACTAAAATTCTGAAGTTGCAATTCATTAATGAAACTGCTTTTGACAGGATTCTTGAGAGTAATTGTTTTGTAGTGAAAGTAACTCTTACATAGCAAAGTGCTTTAAACGTTAATAGAATCTTAATTTTGCTTGAAACACGGACCATGTGCTAGTGTGTAAAGACACTGTAAGTTAAATCAAATCACTTTTGAAGTTATCCAGTAGGTTCTTTACGACGCTTGATTGTCTCATAAATAATTATTGGATAAGTTTAACTGTGATTCTGTTTATTGCCTGACTATACATCATACAATATACAGTAATTATTAAACCTTAAAACTTTAATACATTTACTGCAATGCTAAAGACTAACTATGCAATCACAGAATAGATAAAGATACCATGCACAGGCCAATGGCACATTAAGTCTGATCACTCAAACAGATATAGGCTACTCTAATACTTACCATTGCTTAGTTATAAATACAATGAAACAAAACAGTACAATGTGTATTTGAAATTGCTTTTGTTTTCCAGGTCTTGAGCAGCTATCATTTTGATACAGAATTGGTGGTGCCTGCTGGATAATATCGTTTTACGGTTCAGTGTAGCAACTGATCTGTGAATACCGTAACCGAAGATATCCCAAAATGTGTCCGTTTAAAGAAATTCGGATTACAAACGCAACATCTTTGACTACAGTTCGTCGTCTGCTACTATATTTGTTTCTTTTGGTTACATTTTTTATAACTCGTAGCCATTCCCAGACATGTTTGCCCACAGTGGGTTGCGTTCCGAAACCTCGCTCTCTGCTGAGCAGGACTTATCCACTACGAACGATAGATGCCTCAAGTACATGTGGTATCAACGGACAGTCAACGCAATACTGTACACTGTCATCTCTTTCATGTACTGGCAGTCCTTGGCTCGCATATATCTGTAACAGCAGCACTCCGCACCCATCCGACTTCCTGTTTGACGTTCGGAAGGATACCGTTTCTGGGATAGACTTACCGGATTATACCACGTACTGGCAGTCTGATAACACTATCGCATTTCAAGGTTCGCCTGCCATGCAACAGTTTGTGACAATCAACCTTACGGACGTGTTCTTGATTCGTAAGATCTCGATTGCCTTCATGAGCCCTTTCGCGGCTGCCGATGATCTTGCGGACATGAGGCCAAGCGCAATGGCAATACAGGCGAGGACGTCTGCCAATGGCGACTGGGTGACCTGGCGCTACTATGCGTCCGACTGTCCCCGGTTTTATCCGAGCGCCATTCTCCAGATGACGGGAAACAACGATCCATCTTACGGTGCTACAACTCCAGTCTGTATGGAGAAGTATTTTGCCGGAGACTTTAACACGATGACTGCAGATAAAGTTGGATTGCAAGGCGTATGTATACGTGATGTGTCGTGTCTTTAATTCGTAATTGTGTGCCAATGATTTAAGCAGATGCTCTCTGACACTACAGGTTTCACTCTTCTTTCTTCTCTTGAGATATATGGAATTGATTGAAATTTGTTGCTCATTACTCTAATGATTAGACCTACTATAGTGATTGAACATACATCATAGTCAACAGCAGAGAAGGTATTGGTTCAAATCCTTGCCAGGACAAAGCGATACATTAAGATATCTATTCCAACAGTGAAATCTTCTATAAGAGAAGTACATGTTTGAAACATTGCCATAGAACAATTAAGCAGCATGATAGGAGTAGGACTAGTATCAAAATGCCCTAATAGGCCAAGTCTAAGAAATTTGTAAGAGGGTGTGTAATTTTAGCCTAAGGGATATCTCCATCATTTTCAAAGTTACTAATGGAACCTTGATGTTCTTCAGTGTTACCAAGGTATTTTTCACAGAATTCTATCAAAGTAAAGTCATGAATTTAAAATGTCTGAACTTTCTGAACCTAGGTCACTTTCTCTCCAGCAAATGACTTTGGATTGGAGTTCTTGACCAGTTTTGCCGTACAGTCATACTACATGGCATCCATGATTCGTCTCCAGCTGGATTATCCAGCGCGGAGTGAATCTCTGCTGTCTTACTACGCCATCGCAAACCTTGACGTGGAGGGCAGCTGCGCCTGCTATGGACACGCCACTGAATGCACGGGAACGGTACGAGCATTTGTATTTATTTTCATTTATCTTTTGCTCAGTATAAATGCAGATAGATGCTGCTGGTATGATTAGTAATTACTTGTTGCATTTTCTGCACGCAAACACTGAAAGTCTTGTTAAATTTTATTGGTTTGCATTATGCACTCTTAGGCGTGTGCTGGATAAATTTATTCATTGATAGCAGGCTAAAATTAAGATTAAAATAAATAAGTAAAATTAAGTTACTAATTACAATTAGTAATTAGTAACAAATGGCCAATAGTACTGAAGACAATTTAAAAAAAAAATTAAAATCATACAGAATTACAAAAAAACTAAAGTTTTTTGTAATTCTGTATGAGAAATTTTCATTGCTGAGTGTATTTGAAGCTTTGTTAAATAAACATAATGATGAATAACGCTGCCTGAATTACAAATCTGTTGTGATCATGTGTTCAATAACAGAATGATAACCAATGCGTTTGTTTGCATAACACCGCTGGTGTACACTGTGACAGCTGTACGGCTCTCTACAACAATGTTCCCTGGACAATTGGTACTCCACAGAATGCAAGCGTCTGCCAAAGTACGCCTTAATTATCAGCGCTTTCTTCAATTTTTTTAGAAAGCGAAGTGTAATGCATTTGATGTTGCACAATCATATGTTATGTTTTTCTCTTCACATGTTTTTGGTTAGATGTGGATATTTAAAAGTGATCAACATTTGACTGAATCCAGTGATAATTGACAGCACTGTTAAGGATAAGTAAAATTAAGGCATTTGTGGTTGCACATTCAATTATTATGATTTTCTCTTCATACGTTTTTGGTTAGATGTGGATATTTAAAAGTGATCAACATTTGACTGAATCCATTGATAAATGACAGCACTGTTAAGGATAAGTAAAATTAAGGCATTTGTGGTTGCACATTCAATTATTATGATTTTCTCTTCATACGTTTTTGGTTAGATGTGGATTCTTAAAAGTGAGCAAGCATTTGACTGTATCCAGTGATAATTGATAGCACTGTTAAGGATAAGTAAAATGAAGGCATTTGCTGTGCAGTGCACCTTTGCTGATTTTGCACTGCTCTTGAAAAGACTAACTTAATGTGCTTGATTTCTGGTGGAGTGCAAGCACTACAGGAACCTAGACGACAGATGGAAACTGATTGAGTATGCAGATGGCTCACTGAACATTATAACACAGGCGATGATTATAACTCATTCTGATGAAATCTTTGCAAACTAGATGCAAATGATTGTAAAGCCACAATTTATAGTTTCTTATTTCATATTATGTATGTATCTGGAATTTATATAGCACCTTACAATAAACTCACATAGGTTACATATAGCTTGTAGACACTGATAAAATCTAATAGCAGATGCATGTGGTTATACACATCTCCTGTTGAGAAAGGTTCCTGTAGTGCTGTATTATATAACATAGATCTTAATTTTTATAACACAGAGGTACGTAATCATGGTTTAAAGTGGGTGGGACGCATGGGAACGACGTTCTCACTGCTCTCGAAATTGTTGGCTTGCGTTCCCACTTCTCATCATGATTAAATCCTGGAAACACATGCATTCCAATAAAACTCTTCATCAGCGTACCCACTGCTCACACATTCAACGTTCCACTGCTCACACAATGACACAAACCACTTTAACCACTGTATGTAATGTAAAATTAATGTAGGCCTACCAGGGCTGTTTTAAGGAATTTTGAGTACTGCACAACTCCTTTCTTTTCCCATCGTCCATGGTAAATTGCTTCCAATCGGAGGACAAGGACCTTTTTGCTAGTTTTAACTACACAGACGTGCTTCTACAACTGCAAATTTTGTGTGCAACTGCACGTTAAAAAAACCATGGGGCCTACATTTACTAGTTATATTATGCCTGTGCTCCAGTTGAAGCCCCACAGTCGCACACTGTAGCAATTCGATGATTGTTGTTTTCGTTGTAGAATGTAACTGCAGTGAGTTCGGATTGTCGTGTCGTTATGACGTCAATCAGGGTCGTGGCATCTGCGACAACTGCACACAGTTCACGATTGGCAATAACTGTGAATTCTGTGTTGACTATTTCTACATTAATCCTAATCGGCTGCTATCATCATCATCATCATCGTCTGTTGCAACATCGTCAGATCTGTGCTATGGTCTGTGTGATGAACTTCTTGCTGAATCTATGTAGTAAAATTTCTGCGACTTAGTTTTTCTGGGTTAGCTGAATTATACTTTGAAGCCTGTGATGAGATCAATCAATCAATCAATCATTCAATCAATCACTTTTATCGATTCGGAAGTCCAGTATTAATACAGGCAATAGCAGTACAGATGTAGTTGGTTATGGTATTTGCAAAGGTAGGCCTAAATGTTTTCGTTTGGAATGAAAATTATTCATTGCTTCAAAGGGATTGCTCAGTGCACACTTGTTGAATTACCTGTTTTTAAACCTATTTTATTGGTTCTGTTATGAGTAGCTGCTGGTGTATCAATGAATCATTTATTCATTCAGAGACATTCACATTGTATACAAAGATATGGTACAGCTTCTCAGGATACAAAGGTCTACCCTAAGGGGACAGGAGTCCTGCGTAATTAGAGTAGCCTATTAATAATCTTAGAAGCAATAAGATGTCATAAAAAGTAGTCATGTAACGAATATCCATTTGGTTTCAGCGTGGATGAGGGAACAGTTTTGTTTTGTGGAAGTTAAGCAGTTTCTGATTGGTCCTGATATCCTTAGTGAATTTTAATGCCTGCGATTACAATTTTGAATGATTTCAAATGGATAGATAAGAGCATAATTATTAAATTTTATTCTTTCAACTACTCCTATTCAAATGTCATAGTCAGAGATGTAGGGCCTAAAGCCGAAGACAGGCTGAGGAAACGGTAGGATTAGCAATGAAGGAAGATGAATTGGATGAACAAAACTTTTGTATATTTGTTTTTCTTGTTGTAGGATTTGCGGGACCAGTGAATGCAAGTGAGTATACAGTTTCATTGTATTGCTGAGAAACTGTTGGTATTTTGACAGTTCTAGAAAATTGGTTAGACTTTGATCATTGATAGATCAGGTCTCATGCTGAGTTTACTTTCTTGGACGATGAATTATTCTGGGAATTTGTGTGATTGGTAACTAGTGTGTTGTGAGTCAATCGAAAGGGTGAGGGTTCGAATCCACTACAAAGCTCAGAAGTGCACACTTGCCTGACAGCACAATTGCAATTGTGTTGCAGAGCAATTGTGAGTGAAGGACTTGCACAAGGTCCCCACAGAGTAACCGCCTCGGACGAGGATCAAACCCTTACTCTCTGCATTACAGGGTGATCACTGTAACCAATCGGCCACCGTGCCTCACGGTTGTGTGATCGAGTTGTGTGATAGGTTAGTGTGTTGAAAGCCAATCGAAAGGACGTGGGTTTAAAATCTATGCCAGGGTAGAAAGGTTTCTCAATTTGTACTGCACTGCAACCCTTAACGTTCACACACATACAGGTCATCTGCGCGTCTGAGTAGAAATCTTGAAGAGGCTCTATATAAATTCTCAGAATTAATCTGTTCTATGCTGAGGTTAAGACTGGAAGTTTCTATCTCTTTGTGCCTGTGGCAGCCTCTTAGTGCTATCATAGGGGATGGTTGCCTCTCTTTCTTGTTCCCATTATCCTGATTGTAATGTGATGTGGTCTCAGTATATATTGCACATCAGTTGATGTGCACATTGTACAGGTAGTTGATGTGCAAATTGCATAGGTACTTGATGTGCACATTGTACAGGTGTTCAATGTTCATCCATTGTTTACTACAGAGGCCAGTTCCTCATCATCAATACTTATCATTTTACTTGACAAAACCAAGTAATTTCTTTCAAACGCAATGTAATGTAAATTTATTACAAAACCATATCTAAATAGCAGTACCTACTCATTTTCAATTATGACTTGAATCGTCAGCATTCACTGGCTGAGAATTTGAGTCAAAGTCATGATTAAAGTTCTTTGGTGAAATTTGTTTCATAAGTTACCTTGAGGTTGGCAGATGTTTTTCAGGTTGTATATTTCTTGAACACATACCGTAGTCATTTATTTACTCCTTGTGATTTAAAAATGACAGCTGGCCAACAGCAAATAAACTAGGTTTTCAACCAGCAGTCTTTTTACACCAACTGCTTATATATTTTGTTGTTGTTGATTTACAGCCTACAACTGCTCCGGACCATGCATATGTAAGTGACCTGTAAATGTTCTCACATTTTCGTGTGATCATAGACTTTGACCAGCACCACACAGGTGCATGGAAGGATATGTGCTTATTTCAATGGCTTACTTTCAAGCCAAGGTACATGTTGAGGAATGACTGACCTACAAGCGGGAATGTGTGGTGTTTTTTGTTAATGTTAAGTTTGATGTAGCTTCATTGATGCTTACAGGCTGTTAATGAATGTGTCAGCCTTTCACCACTGAATTGCTTTATTTTGCTTTCATGGCATGCTTAAGAAATTGAGGTTATGATGTCATGATGTGTTGGGTCATCCATAAAAGACGAACGCAGGAAATGACCTACTTTGGACTTCAGTGACCCTCCGCTTTCTTTTATTGCGGACGCCCTTTATGAATGCTCCCTTTTGCATTAATTTCAGAACTGTTGGCTGCTAATGAGGTAATATATTTAGCAAATCAAATGTTGTAGCCTACCCAGGTAGCTATGCCTATGGACCATTTGGCATTTAGGCCTTCTTAAACTAACTTGTACATCAAATTTATGTTCAGTGTCACGGTTTTTGTTCAGTGTTGTGTGGAGTGTAGATACATATATAGTTAATAGAACATAGTTTAAACTAAGGTTCCTCTCTCTTTCTCTCTCTCTCTTCCTGTATAAATAAGCAAGTATGTATAGTCTTTATTAACCAAGTGCTGCTCACAGTCGCATACAGATTTGTTTGTGTTTCACGGTCAGCTTGCGGTTGTAACCGAATTGGAACATCAGAACTGAGTCAGTACAACTGCGTCAATACCAATGGCCAGTGCTCCTGCAAGCTGTATGTTGGAGGACAGGCTTGTGACTCGTGTCTCGTGGGATACTGGAATCTGTCGAGTGATAATATATACGGATGCCAACGTGAGTGTTATGCTCTGTTTTCCTTGTTACACAAAGTCTGACAATTATGCAAAAGAGAGTTCAGGCAAGACTTATTTATTTTGTAAGGCCTATCCTGCTGTTTAGTTTAGTATATGAGGCGCCCTTGTAACGGCATGGCTGTGTTACGGCGCCATAGAAATCGTCATTGTTGTTATTATTATGTTATTGTTATTATTAGCTTTTCTTGGCTCCTTTTACACTGTACTTATTGACTCATGATTGCACCATTAGACTTTTGTGTGCAATAAACAAATTCATTGATCATCCAAGTATTTTTTTCTATCACTGCAAATCAGTGTGTGTTTTTGACAACATTGTATTTTGGTGCTCTGTGGAAACTCTGTGCAGTCTGGCCAAGAGATATGGAAAACTTTCTTTATTATGTTGCATATAATCTGCATAGCTCAGCTGATAATTATGGAAAATTTGAATGTGTTCTGTATATAAAGGACATTAAATGTGATGCATGCTTGTAAAAACACAACTAAGTAAGTGAATGTGATTCTACAATCTACATTGTGCTGCAATGTTTATTTCACAAGCGAGTATTACTCAAATCAGTTATAACTTATCAGCCAATATCAATACTTCGATTGCTTTGATTTTGATAAATAAATTCAAGATTTGGACAGTTGTGACCGTTTCCTTTGTCTTTTAGCTTGCAGTTGTAATTGGTATGGAACTGTCAACAATTCCAACACATGTGACAAAGTGACTGGGACCTGTACGTGCAAGAAATATATTATGCCTGGCCAATGTGATGTGTGCCAGGTAAGGTCGCATGAATGTGTATTATGAAGTGCATACATATACAAAATGCAAACTATTCAGATCAATTTAAATGCATTTCACACATTTATTTATTACAATGTTTGTTTGGAGCATTAGATAAAAAATTCAATATCACAGCTGAGTTGACTAATTATATAGATTGTATATTATAATATATTATATATATGTGTGTGTATAACTGTATATATATTTTATATATATAATAATAAAAGTTTTGAATGAATAAAAATATAGCTTGGTTATTAAACATTTTTATGACAAGTATTTTCTGCTGGTGTTTGTCCTTAGACATGTAATCCTTGGATTTTTAACTATTTCTTTAGTGGTTATGCATCTCAATGGATACCCAGTGCTATGATGAAAGGCATACTTGTTGGAGAGCTGTAGCAATACTGACATACTTATATATGCATATATATATATATATACATAGGTGGAGACCTGGGCGGAGACTTGGGGGGGACGGAAAGACGCAAGATTTTTTGACGGACGAACGGCTCTGAGTGTCGCCGAAAAATTTCCATCTTTTACCGGCCAAAATTTCTGACGACCGTTTTTTTGGTCGTCCAGCAAAATCTCGACGAAATTTACTATTTTCACCGCCAAAAAAGTTGATGACCTTTTTTTAGTCATGACGCTCAACGATTGGGGGGACAAATGCATGGGCCGTCCCCCCCAACACCTCCATTGGGGGGGGCGTCTCCTCTGTCCCCCCTATGTATATATAATTATATATATATTTGCTTATATAGATACACATATGCAATTATGTGTATACATTACATATGTATACATATATATGATATATAATTATATATTATATATATGACATATATATAATTTTTATATATAATACTTCTGAGTAAATGTATGAATTGCATGTGTATCATTTAAATAGGTTGGTTATTTTAACCTAAACGTCGACAATGCAGATGGCTGTTCTTTGTGTGACTGTGACCTTGGAGCGTCCTGGATCCAGATTTGTCCAGCTGACTTTGGCACCTGCTCCTGCAAGAACTTTACAGGTGGTCGGACGTGTCGAGATCCATATCCAGGATTTTTTGGACCAAACGTCGATTATCTAACGTTCGAAGCAGAACTTGCGAACAATGCCACGGTCTGTTTATTCTTTTTCAAGGTTTATGTGCACTTTTTGCTGCAGGCTTGTATCTCAGCCAGAGAAAAATTCTGTGCTAGACTTATGGGGACGCAGCAAATCAGTTTGCATCTTTAATGCTTAGTTTTATTGAATTATGAGCATTTGAAAAAAAAATTTCTTGCATTTGCTATGGTGTCCCTTCGAGCTCACTACTCAGAGTTGCTCCCGAATTCAGCACGGACACAGCATTGGAGTTTCACGCTGAAGCGCACAAGCAATTTCAAGTGAAGGACTTGCTCAGGGTTTCTACGTGGTAGCTTGAGGTGGATTCTAACCTTGAGCCCTCTTGCTCCAAGGCACTGAACCCACCACTACACCACCATGTCCCATGTAGTATGCTTGTTTAAAAAAATTAAGTGTTTCATTTCATTTTTATGCATGCATAAAGAGTGAATTCTTTTGTTGTTATTATTATGTAAGGTTTTCAGGTTATAAAATAAATCTTGTTGATACTTTCATATAATAGTTTGTTTTTGCTTTTTTTTCAGTGTCACCTTTTTGTTTCTTTATATTTAAGCTAGGAATTGACGATACCTTTTATGTCCTATAAACTGTTTTATGCAGACAATCTGATTTTTAAATGAAAATTCGAAATTACATTGATTTGATTATTTAATTATTAGATTCTTCTCTATTGTTGTAGTCTTTTAACAATATCACTTTGCAAGTGGGCCAAGGAGATCCTCTTACCAGCATCACTGGACTTGGCTTTCTTGCGATCACTCCACCATTTTTCCTCAGCTTTATCGTCGTGGTCCCAAAAACACTGTTCTACAATGTTTTCTTACGATTTGAGGTAAGGAGAAGAAACTTTTTTATATCCATGTTTTCTTTCTCAGGTTAGCTGTATGCTAAATGAGGTAGGGTATGGCAGAACTGTCTGTCTCAGAATTCTATAATTAACTGCCTGATTCTGTGCATTAAATTACAAGTTCTCATTCTCAAGTGCTGTTAAGATGTGAACTTGACCCGTTGTATTTCGACCAGATCTTTTCAACAGATTACGATTTCTTAATTCATTCATTCATCATATGCATTTATATAGCGCCTCTTCAAGGGGACTACTCAGAGGCGCTCCCAACCTCAGCGCGGCCAAATAAAACTGTTTTAAGATGAGATAGAAAAACCTGAGAAGGATTTTGACAAAGAGAGCGGAGGGTCAGAGGAAGGCCATTCAGGTTGAGGGTCCTACCACCTAGAAAGCACGCCACGGTTAATGTTCATCAGTTCTTTGAGCCTGCTTGATCTCTTTGTCCTGCAAACAAGGACTACTTTGACCCAAACCAGGTCATTTGCCACAATTGGACCTACCCTGTGGAAACGCCTTCCGCTTCTCTTTACGGATGTTCCATTCTTTCTATAATATGCTCCTACATATCTCTTTTCTCAAAACCTATTTATTCTCTAGTGGTACTAGGAGTATTATCCAGTTATCATGATTCACAATGGACCAGTCGAGTCGACAGTCGCTTCTAGTGCGACTCTAGTCAAAGTCATAGTCCGGCAGAGGAGTCCGATTGAGATCCAAGAAGTCTTAAGAAGCCAGAAGTCCAGCTACTTGGGTATCCAAACTGGAGGCAATGAGTTGTATAAGTTTAGGTCTGATGGAATTTGATCGTGTTGTTCCAAAGGAGTATCTGATTTATTAATTCACTTTGCACTGCTGTACTTCATCTTACCCTCCTTGCTAACTACTTTGCAGAATCTGTATGCATCGTATCCCAACGTCAAGGTGATACTGCAGCTGCTGAATCCAGAGTTGGAACTAGCTAGCCAATTCCAGTGCTCTGGAACTAACTTCACCACCCAGGATCCTCAGCAACTTTCCGGTACCATTCCACCTCTGGGAACGCAAGGTAGTCTGGCAAAGTGACAATAAAAGTTGGAAATAATCTATAGACATGTCTGCTTACATTAAAATCCTATACTTTGTATAATAGAGAATATACTCTGACTCACTTACTTATTATATATATATATGTGTGTGCGTGTACTGTATAGTGACTAATTGTATGTGTATAGTGATTTAGTGAGTTTCAAAATTTGGGTGCATGAGAGTTCAGCAGTTACCAATCTGAAGTTTTGTCAGTGAAAGTTGGGCTAAATATAAATAGAGATTTTATATAAACTCTTCTCCTCCCATCCCCCATCAACTGTGAACCCAGCTGTTTCAGTAAGAACTTTATGTTTCATACTTTCATTTCAGTTTACATGAACTTGCAGTAGTGTATCCCGTCTGTTTTAGCGAAACTTCTGTTTGGCCGCGTCTGCCTACTATCCAGCACGACAGCACGTTACCAGATGATGATTCAAGTTCCAGAGAAGATTTCTGCTGCTGGTCGTTCAAATGACGATCTACTCCTTGATTCAGTCAGTTGTTTTAGTCAATTTCAGACTGTCGGTTCTGTTAATGTAATATAATGACGACAATTTCTATGGCGCCATAACACAGTACCCTAGTTAAGATTTATGCCTTTGTCATTTGTGCTCTTGTGAATTGTTTCAACTGCATAATTGTACACTGTAACCGGTTGCGGTCTGTCAGCCGGATTGTTTCAATAGAAAGTGTTATTATTTTTATTTATTGTTCTCTTAAATGTAGCAGTCCTTCTGTCTTTTGCTACAGCATCCTCACCTTACGTCTGGTAATTTTTATGTTATTGCAAATGCTCAATTATCTCAATCTTTTATTCACCAAATGATGGTAGCACAATTAATAAGACAATAGAAGTAAATAAGAAAAGAAATACAGCATTCACAGTACAGTATATCTGCCTGCATAATACTAATGACAGAAAACAGTCTAAGTTTCCTTAATAAAAAAAATATGCATGCATAGATATATTATGTTTACCTTTTCAAGAAGACTTGAAAGTGCTACTAACCTCACTATTATACAGGACAACAATATTGAATAGGATAGCCTTCAAATTCTAAACATAGAACGCAGATGCAGCGCATGTTGCAGACTGCATGTAAACCTTGCTGCATTAGGTAGGGTTTGCAACTTGATTTACCAAGCCCTATGAACATGCAAGCAGTGAATGCAGACTGGTGTTTTTGCTATGATTATATTTGAGGTTCTTAGAAACAAAGAACTTGTATAGGAATGTTTTATAATTGCTGGAAAGAGATCAAGACTTGCGTAAGCTCCTCAACTTTTACAAGCCATTGGCTAAAAGCCAATATGAATCTTGGCCATTTTGTGAGAACATAACTTCATTTTCAGTTATTTCACTACTGGACTGGACTTGCATTTTGGCATTCTGTACACTCTAGCCAAATGGTCTTAATCTATAGAATTGGCGTCAAAGCACTTTGCTGATAGGCATTTATTAGGACTTTATTGGTCTTTTCATTCATTCATTTCGAGAATTTATATAGCGCCTCTTCAAGAAACCTCTTCAAGAAACCCACACAGAGGCGCTCCCAGCCACAGGTAAAAAAGTAGGATTTAGTGAGCCGCATTTACTTCCCAGTCAGTTTTTGACACATGCTCAGCACTTAATTGCTACACTCTCATTTGTTTTAAGTTGAATACACAATAAAATAATTTTTTAAATCTTTGTGTAGGTTGTGCTAATGCCGGTGCTGGATCAGATAAATGCGTACAACATTGCAAACAGTTCAATGAAGGATCAGATGAATCTCTGCTACGGTTTAGCGCAGAATATCTCCATTGCTGACCGCTTGAATCGCGGTTGCCCATCAGTTGAATACTCGCTTATGACCGATGTTTACGATGGGGCTATCGGTGAGCAGTCCATCTGTATTTACATGTAGTTTTGCTTTTGTCCAAGGTGAGCTAAAGCAGACTATGTTACCTACACATTGTCTGCTGTGGAGGGAATTTGATGAAAAAAGCTTTGCAACAAATGTTGCCCGAGATGAATTGTCATATGCTGAATTGTGTTGCTGTGAATGTCTATGAAGCAGATTTCTATGTGATGAATTGATGTGATATATTGATACGATGGATTGATGTTACGGTCTGATGTGACAAGCTGATGTGACAAGCTGATGTGTTGTGCTGATGTGACAAGCTGATGTGTTGTGCTGATGTGACAATCTGATGTGTCGGGCTGATGTGTTGGGCTGATGTGTCGGGTTGATGTGTCGGGCTGATGTGACAGACTAGTATGAAGAATTAATGTGACGAATTTACAAGCTTTCAGGCCAGACTATAAATGCAATGAGCTGATGTTAGGACTGATGTGACGAACTGATCAAAGGCTTAATGACCACACATAAGGCAGATACTTTTGCCTGAAATTTGAACCCAATGTGTCTTATCTAAAAGCTAAATCTGCTTTCTTTAATGTACTAATGGAGTTATTTTGCTAAACCGACCGCATTAAGACATCAGATTTTGGAAGATACATTCTGTTCTGCTTTGTTTCCATCTATCTGTTTTTAGGCTGCAACTGTAACTCCGTTGGAAGTCTTGATGCTAACTGTCAGCCAATAGGTGGCCAATGCAACTGTAAGCCGAACGTTATTATGCGAGATTGCAGCCAATGCCGAGTAGATGCGTACGGATTTTCAATTGGAGTCGGTTGTAGACGTGAGTAGCATCAGTGTGTCTTTTAAATGATATTTTATTTGTGCAATGTGCAGTGCTTCTAAAGTATTTATAAAGTAAATGTATTTCTGAAATTTCATAATGACATTGCTTTGGTGGCTCAACGGTTGTGTTGAATTGAGTGGGCTGCACAGAGCTCTCAAATTGTTGAGTTTTTCATCATTCTGAACTGTGTGTATACAGGTAGCCTACTACTCTGTATTGGAATCCATTGTTTGACCTTGGCATGTGTAAGGAAGGTAGCCTTCAGTGACTTTCTAACTTTCTGAGCATTGTCTCAGTACCTGTAAACACTTAAGTACTGTTAATGGACTTTAACTTAGTCTACTATAGGCAGTGCATTTGAATATTTGACCCTTAAATGGGCATTCTTAATTCGAAAGCGCTTGTGACGAGCTCCAGTGTAAGTTGTGCTTATAAATAAGAATTTGCAATTGAGGTTATGATTCTAATTAACTGGAGTTGATATTCTCATTGCTATGTGCGGCTGATTTCATTGTTGTGTTTTGTTTGCTTAGTGTGTAGTTGCAACGCTCTTGGTGCCACGCAGGCAATGTGCATTGAAAACGGCACCTGTTTATGCCAACCAAATGTCGTGGGTGACAAGTGCGACAGATGTCTGGATAATTACTTTGGTCTCTACACAGGTACATCCTCAAATCTCAAGCACCTGTATTAGTGTTTTTTCAGACTTCTCTTTTGCCATTGTTGTAATTTTCACGCAGCACGAATCGTTTGTTCCTTGTTGCATTGTATTGAAACATTTATAGAGCACTTCTAGTAGGGTGAATCGCTCAGAGGTGCTCCCAGTGCGCAAGGCCTTGCGAGAAGAAGCAGGTTTGAGAAGAGACAATGGAAGAAGAGAGACTACCAGACAGAATTGTAGAGCTAACAGAAGGAGTAAGTGCATTCCTAAGAGAAGTAGTAGTACCAATTGAGGCAAATGACCCAACACTGAGCCATAGCAGGCCTAGTGTAAGGAGCAAAGTGGTCGAGTCTATTAGGTAGATGAACAAAGTGGACAGTGGAAGGAAGCTGAGACCAGGTCAGTTTGTTTATCCGATATTGTCTGCATCCTTGTGGGTTATGGCTTGTTGCTGTTTAGCAAAACTGCCAAATCAAAGATGTTGTGTTGCCCTCCTCCTTTTTTCCAGGTTTGGGGCTGGCACTGGCAGAGCGCAACCAGTGGTGGAGTTTTTGTGGGGGTGCTGTACCCCTTGTGGGATACAGTGGCCGATTGGACTTTATGACTTAAAGTTTCTCCCGAGGCAGTTAGGCCTACTGCGTAGAGACCTTGAGCAGGTCATTCATTCACAGTTGATCTGCGCCATTGGTGTTCTGTAATGAACACACTTCTGAACTTGTGAATCAGATCAGTGCCAAATATTGTATTTGATGTATCTCTAGTTCTCTACTGTATGTTGTTTACCCTAGGTTGACACTAGAGTTTCTATGCATGGGATTGAGGCACAGTTGTTTGGATTGGCCGACTTACCACTGTTGGCTACTATAGATCAGAACAGTCAGAACTTTTTCACGTGAATCAACACCAATATTTTTCAGCAACTGGCGGACCAGGGTGCTCAAGGCGCCTAAGCATAATGGGGGTGGAAGTCTCAAAGGGGTCTGAAAATTTGTAGCTGTATCTTAAATTTAGCATATTTAGCATTCAGTCACATTTGGCTTAACAATTTTTCATTTTGATATTCAATTATCATCTGTGACAAAGAAACATCGCTTGAAACTCATTAAGCCTTGAAAATTCCAAATTTGAACTTTTGTTCTGAAATCAGATAGTCTTAAGCTAAGGCATCATCGGTGGTCCAAAAATAAATTGGAGCCAGATCTTTGGCACCCCTGCTATAGGTGCAAATGATGTGCTGGAAATGCAGCCCTATTGAAATCCTAACAATAATCTTGTGACTTGATGTAGGTAAAGGATGTAGTCCGTGTGTCTGTAACGCGACCTACGCGTTGAGTGGGACATGTTTTGATGACGGTCAATGTCCATGTAAGCCTGGAGTTGGTGGCATTCAGTGTGATCGGTGTGCCAATAAGTGAGTTCATTTTTATGTTGCCATCGGTTTGTATAAATGCTGGACAGATTTGTTCCGTTTAGCCTTTAACAATTGTCTGACTGTCACGTAAATGCTATACAGTTTATGCACTGATATGTACTTGGGTAATGATGTCTAGTGGTTAGACTGCTTAGCTGTCTATATAGTCAGGCAAAGATATTCTTATATTTCTATTCCTCTACCTCAGGGCTGTTTTTAAGGAATTTTTAGAACTGCACAGCTCCTTCTTTCCTTTCCCACCATCCATGGTAAACTACATCCAATCGGAGGACAATGACCTGTTTTGCTAGTTTTAACTGTACAGAAGTGCTTCTGCAGCTGCACATTTTGTGAACAACTGAACGTTAAAAAAGCCCTGCTCTATGTTCTCTCTATCTCTGTTACAAAATGAGAGCATGGGTGTACACTATTGGTGGATCAGGTTGTGAAGGAGAATCTGGCTGCACACCCTAATATACAACTATGGACCACCCTTCTGACTAGACACAGTGCTCGTGAACAAACTGGTGCACACACTGTACTTGGATTTTGAATGGTGCTTTAGAGATTTGGAGATTTATGATTATGATAGACGAGGACTAAGAATCAAGTCAGATCAAATCAAAATGCACTTTAGTTTTTATCAAATCAAAATGCACTTTAGTTTTTACCAAATCAAAATGCACTTTTGTTTTTACCAAATCAAAATGCACTTTAGTTTTTACCAAATCAAAATGCACTTTAGTCTTTACCAAATCAAAATGCACTTTAGTTTTTACCAAATAAAAATGCACTTTAGTTTTTACCAAATAAAAATGCACTTTAGTTTTTACCATATCAAAATGCACTTTAGTTTTTACCAAATCAAAATGCACTTTAGTTTTTACCAAATCAAGATGCACTTTAGTTTTTACCAAATCAAAATGCACTTTAGTTTGTACCAAATCAAAATGCACTTTAGTTTTTACCAAATCAAAATGCACTGTAGTTTTTTGTCAAATCAGAATGCACTTTAGTTTTTACCAACTTTAGCCATGAGGGTGTCACAAATATGGTGGCTGCCTTTTGTGTTCACTTTCTTTTCACACCCTATTTTAGTATACCATTTTTCGAAATAGTAAGTGAGCAATTGTATTTCTACTTTAAAGTGTGGAAGTATTCTTTGACTTATTAAAGTTATGCTTAAACAGAAATTATTTGTGTTATAAGTAGCTGTATCATTGCTATACTGAATAATATGAATATCTAAGTAACAGTGTGGTATCTGACAATTTAACTGTTATTCAGCATATCAGATTATTGAGTACTTTTAGAAACAGAATTAAAGTTAAGCCCAATGTAACGTGGCAGATTCTCAGAGTTGACAGAGTAGTAACTTTGACTACTAACTGTCTGAATCTACAGACTACAGTCAGTTAGTTTGAGTTATTTACCTTGATCCGGCTGGGTTCTTTACCTCAATCTAGCTTCTGTTACTTATTTCCCTTGTCATTATTTGCAGTAACTACAATCTAACACTAGATGGCTGCACATCATGTGGATGTGATGTGTATGGCAGTCGGACCTCTCTTGCGTGTAACAATGGCACTGGAATCTGCTCCTGCAAAGTGAATACACTTGGCACAAACTGTGACATGTGTAGTGATGGTGAGTAATTTATTTCCTTATCATTTTTATTATTATTATTATTATTATTGTTGTTGTTGTTGTTGTTGTTGTTATTATTATTTTTTCATTCCCCAGACACTTAGAAATTATAATACCAACGTATCTGGAATGGCAATACTGGTGATTATTGTTGTTATTATTATTTCTTAAGTGCCCAAGGTAGAAAATATCCCTCAGGGTCTAAGAAACTAGGCATTTGTTATATTGAAATGCTCTCGTCTCCATCGTGTTGCAAAAAGGAACCTTGAAAGGCCAAAGGCATTAAATTGCTGTATACAGACGGGCAATTGCTGGAACAGGTGAGTCGTTTCACAGTTTTTGCCTCTGTCAGAAATTATTATTACTATCATATCAGCAGCGCTGTACTGGTAAAATTTGAGGTCAGTGTACATGCTGTTGCCCGAGGCTAGACCCTAGGCATATTTTAGCCATCAGATTTTCTGATGACCTTTTCCTCTTTTTTGTTTACCGCAGCATAAAGCGAACTAATTTCATCATTTTATTAGTTTTATTTTTTTATAATGCACTGTTTTCTTGTCACAGTTTTATTTATTATTTCTTAAAAATCATTTACTCATTGTGTCGTCAGTACACGCTGCATACCCGCATATACCCTGGCTTATGGAACCACAAAGCACAAATGTTTTGTGGGGCGAGTACATGCTGTATACCCGCGTATACCCTCCCAAGTTTACAAGTTGTGAAGCACCAACAAGTTCATTTCACAACAGTTATTTGAGATGTGACTTAATAAAATTGTCTTTTGTCACTTTTTGTTGCGTTACGTTTTTGAATTGTCAACAAACGGTGTGTGGCCTCACTAAAAGTGGTATAACTTTTGTTGTGTTTTAAATATTTTGATGAAATCTGGTCATCATGCGTAAATATGAATTGTCGTTAAGACTGTAAAATTTCATTTCGAAATCCTTACTTCTGGCCAAGCTATGGGCAAAAACCGCAGGGGGTTACTTTTTTATGGCCCACCCTTATATCAGGCTACTCTAGTCATCTATTCATTCATCATGCAAACGACTGTTCATCCATCCTCTGTTGTTAGAAATTATGGTTTGCTATATAAAACATGTGTTTATTCCTCTATCATGTCAGGATTTTATGGTCTTGGTCCATGGGGCAACGAAGGATGCATTCCTTGCTACTGCTCTGGCCGTTCCACCAACTGTACTTCCGCCCCCGACTGGCATGTGGCCACAGCCAGTAGCACCTGGAATCTCCTTAGTGACTCCACTGCGACGCAGGAGAAGTGGATGGGAGCGGACGAAAACTGGAGAACATTTGACCTTCCGAATCCAACGCTGATAACATCAGAAGACGCTTCGTAAGTTGATGACGAGCTTCAACAACAGATTTCAATTGTTCATTTTTCAGTCTTTCCGCATTTCACTCAGGGTGAGAGGGTGAGAATTGCCGGTGGGGTTTGGGGGTTTCAAGCCCAAAGTCTTTCTTAGAACCCCATAGTAAAGTCTGTTTTTCACATCCCAATCCCAAGTGGATCATAGTCAACCCACTCCCCTCCTCCGTTATTTTTCCACAATTCTCACACTGAATTTTCACTGAATTAAGTTTTTCATTGAATTGGTAAAAAGAGAGTGTTGCTGCTGCTGATGCTGCTGCTGCTGCTGCTGCTGCTGCTGCTGCTGCTGCTGCTGCTGAACCATAACAGCAGTCGTGGAGAAAGTCAGGACGGCTAAAAAATTCTAAATAACTAACCCATTTATCCACTTATGCAGTCATTCACTCATGTTGATTTTTATACATTTGTATGTGTTTGTGTCTAAGTTTTAAGACACATTATCAAGGCCGTAGCTAGAGGGGGTGTTTTGGGTGTTTGAACACCCCCCGAAAAGAAATAATGTAAAAATTAAACAATATGTTTACTAGCACACGATGGCTATGGGCTTGTTCATTATTGATTGATTGATTTATTCATTCATTGACTAATTAATTGATTGATTTGTTTGATCGATTGTTTGATTGACTGTCTGTCTGTTTTTATGCTTGACTGATCTGCAGACACGTCATGAGACTTGAAAATGATGCCACAAATTCACAGAGCCAGCGCCTTTACTTCCTAGCAACCAACGTTTACCTTGGCAACAAGAGAGGAGCTTACGGCCAGAATCTAAGTTTTGCTCTCAACGTTCGTGTTCCTCCAACTATAGTGAAGGAGAATTTCGTCATCAGTGCAACGGACGGTGACGTCATACTTCAAGGGACGAGCGCCACGTACGTGCTCGTCTACCAGCTGCCGCAGGTGCCTTCAGAAACGAGGACGTCTTACGTGGTAAGGAAGACTGGAATTAAGCGGTGGTGGTGGTGGAATGAGGTGCTTGAGTGTGCTGGAAACTCAGGATTTAAAGTGGGCGGGAACGCATGGGAACGACGTTCCCACTGCTCTCGAAATTCTTTGCTTGCATTCCCACTGCTCATCATGATGGAACCATGAAAACACATGCATTCCAATAAAACTCTTCTTTGGCGTTCCCACTGCTCATACGTTCGGTGTTCCCTCTGCTCACCCAGATCACTTTAACCACGGTGAAACAAAAAAGTTTTAAGGAGCTTGTAGAAGACTGATGAGTCACCCTTCAGAAACGAGGACATCTTACGTGGTAAGGTGGACTGGAATTAAGTGGTGGTGGTGGTGGTGGTGGAATGAGATGATTGGGTGTGCTGGACACTATATAATAAAATCGCAATTTCACAGTTTTAAGACTTTCAATTGTAACCGTAAACTTAAGATATCTACAGCGCCTACATTTAAGTAAATTGCGGGAACAACATACTTCGACTTGTGAGTGCGTGAAACTAGCAGGATCGATTTGGAAAAGCCTTCTGCAAACGATGATGGGATGCAATGGTAGTTATGCTATTTTGTAATAGGACATAAGTTGCTTTGGAATGGTGTGCTTCAATCTAGCCTCCTAAAAATACGATACAGTGGTTTATTGCACAAGAAAATTAAATGATCTGACGCCCATTGAAATAGGCAGCAGTTGTTAAGGATTTTACCCAATACATTAATTGAAAATCGAGCCAGTTGAGAGTGTATGGTTGATATATGGGAAAACGTGTAAATTTGATTTTCTTAGGATCAGACTTCTGGTCTATGTCGTATCCGGTCGGCTGTTTTGTGTTCAAATTGATCAAAGCGTTGAGAAAATTCAGCGTTATTTTATGCTCTTAAATTGTGTTTTTCAGGTCAGGCTTCATGAGGACAACTGGTTTGTCAACAGCACTAATGGCGTCAAGGCCACATATGCCCAGATGCAAATGGTCTTAGGGTCGATAAAGTCACTCAGAATACGAGCCAAATTCTATAACGTAAGTATCTTTCCTTTCTTGCCAGCAGATTTTTCCATATATATATATTTAATATTATATAACATATATATATATCAGTCTAACGGATTAATTAGTATTCAGCAACATATCATAAAAAAAGTTTACAGTGATGGCCGATCATTTTAATTTTGTGAGCCATCAAGAAAAAAGTTTCTTTAGCAGCAGTAGGCTATATAGTAAAGGCTTGGAATGAGTTGAGTGATGAGGCATTTTCCGTGGAGACACTCAGCAACTTCAAGGACAAGCTTGTGCAGACGGAATATTAAGTAGTTTGTATGCGACAATGCATACAATGCCATGCTTCACATGATTTAAACACTGCGCTTGATATACCCGGTAATTCTATTGTTTATTTTGTATTGTCTTTAGGTTTTTTATGTCTGGCTGTGTGTGTGTGTGTGTATTTTTTTCTATGCCTTTAATTGCTTTGTTTTTTCTTCAGATATTGGGATCAACATCAGATCTGTATTTTGTGTCGATGAATTACGCGGTATACGATCCAACGAGCATCACTCCAATTGTCAACAATGTCGAGCAATGTTCCTGTCCTCTGGGATACACGGTACATACTTTTTTATACAGTCAATTGCTTCTTAGTATCATTTTTTATTGCCATTTATCAGACTGAAATCAGAATTGAGACTTGATTCCTTTAGAAGGTCTCTACAATCCACATTCAAGAGTCAGTGTCTTCATCGTGGCAGTCATACTTTTTATTATCTCTATGGTGGTTAGCTTCCATTATGTTTGATTTTGTCACATGATTTGTTCAAGAACCTCTCCAATGTTTTCTTTTTAAGGTCAGTTTTCCTGTCATTGTCATTTCTACATTTGTGGCCAACTTTTAAAATTATTTTCATTATTTGGACGAGTTTGATTATCATGGTAGCGAGTTGAAAGAGTACGATTTGAAATCCAAATGGTTACTGTGTGAAGACTTTTAGCAAGACCGTCACTCGCATTTGCTTATAATTAGTGACTGCAAGTACGGGTAAGTAAGAAAGTAAGAGCAGATTAATGCTTGGTAATTAATATAGTGAAACTTAAACACCGATAAAAAAATAATTATAATCATTGACTAGCTTATTTATCGTTGCTCCATATTCATTTTGTGTGCTATTGTTGTGTTTGTCATCAAGCTATATTTCTTGCGTAGTGTTTCTAAGATGTCGGAAAGGATTGGCGTAAGAATCATCACCATTTTCTGTATTCAGGGTCAGTTTTGTGAGCTGTGTTCATACGGTTACACGCGAAAGAATCCAGGAAGCGGACTATTCACTGAATGCGCTCGATGTTTTTGCAACAACCACGATCTTGCCAACACGACCTGTGACCCCGAGACAGGAAACTGCGTTTGTACTGACAATGCAACAGGGAGACAGTGCGAATTATGTCTCACTGGATTCTACGGTCACCCTCTGAGTGGAAGAATAGGTAAACATGGTGACCCTTCTTCTTGAACAATTATTTGAATTTTGTTTTTAAGCCCTTACTTTTGAACAATTATTTAGACTTTGTCTTTGTGGCATCACTTTTGAACAATTATTTGAATTTTGTTTTTGTGGCCTTACTTTTTAAATAAGTATTTAAATTCTGTCGTTATGACCTTACCCCATGAGCATTATTTAAATCCTGTCTTTACGACCTTACCCCATGAGCAGTTATTTAAATTCTGTCTTTACGACCTTGCCTCATGAGCAGTTATTTAAATTCTGTCTTTATGACCTTACCCCATGAGCAGTTTTTAAATCCTGTCTTTATGACCTTACCCCATGAGCAGTTTTTAAATCCTGTCTTTATGACCTTACCCCATGAGCAGTTTTTAAATCCTGTCTTTATGACCTTACCCCATGAGCAGTTTTTAAATCCTGTCTTTACGACCTTACTCATTCCAAGCCATGAGCAGTTATTTAAATTCTGTCTTTTTGTCAGAATCAACCTATGACTTTCTTATAGATAGGAAAACTACATTTCTTGTCTCGTTTGTAAAAAGAGATCAAGTTCTGTGATGATGTTTAAAAAACATTTTGGTCAGGTGAATGTCGACCGTGCATGTGTCCGGGAAGCGTAGTGGCCAACGACGTCAATGTCTTCGCAAGTACTTGTGAGTTTTCTAGCATCGATCCTCAGGAGCATAGCTGCGTCAACTGCTCTAAGGGACATTCCGGATCACACTGTGAGACGTGCATGGATCAGTTCTATGGATCGCCAACAGATCCAAGCGTAAGTCTTAATCGTAATCGTAAACTCAATAGTTATGAAGCACCACATGAAAGTTATGTGCAGGACACCTCCCTATTCACGGTTCAATCGTTATCAGTTGGTTAAAATGCATGGCTTCATGTAGGCTATCTTTAACTGTATTGCTTCATGTACCTTTACATGCATTGCTTCATGTGCCTTTACCTGTATTGCTTCATGTGCCTTTACCTGTATTGCTTCATATACCTTTACCTGTATTACTTCATATACTTTTACCTGTATTGCTTCATATACCTTTACCTGTATTGCTTCATGTACCTTTACCTGTATTGCTTCATGTACCTTTACCAGTATGGCTTCATGTACCTTTACCAGTATGGCTTCATGTACCTTTGCCTGTATTGCTTCATGTACCTTTACCAGTATGGCTTCATGTACCTTTGCCTGTATTGCTTCATGTACCTTTACCAGTATGGCTTCATGTACCTTTGCCTGTATTGCTTCATGTACCTTTACCAGTATGGCTTCATGTACCTTTGCCTGTATTGCTTCATGTACCTTTACCAGTATGGCTTCATGTACCTTTGCCTGTATTTCTTCATATACCTTCATGCACCTTTGCCTATATTGCTTCATGTACCTTTACCTGTATTGCTTTTTTAACCTTTACCAAAGTTTACCTATACCGGTATTGCATAGCCATGTTATTTCTTCTAATTGTGCAGAACAATCGTGGCCAGTGTCTTGCCTGTAACTGCTATGGTCGCGCTCTCACCTGTAATTCAACCACTGGCGTATGCATTAATTGCACCAGCAACTCCACGGGTCGAAGCTGTGACGAATGCGCACCTGGTTTCTATGGCAACGCGATGGTACAGCAGTGCAAACGTAAGTATTCGAGTCATTACGTTAGTATCCGAGCCTTTACTTCAGTATCTTAATCAACGCTTACGAAGCCATTATTTTCAACAATCTGTCAATCCTCTTCATTTGTACTTTTCAGTTAATATTATTTTTGCCATTGTCATCATTTCATTTGGCAACTCCACTGAAATGACGTCATGGACTGTGGGAAGTGAAGCGACAAAGGAGAGAGCTGACCTTCTGCCCTTATATGCTGAGGCAAAGAAAATGAAGGTGCTAGCACTCAAAGCCCACAGCTGTTTCAATAAATGTCCTGGCTGGCTTGAAAGACAGCCGTTCTTCTCCATTTTATTATTCTCGTCCTATTTTTACCATTAGAAATCATCAGTTTGGCCAATTGCATGGCAAAAAGGTGTAGGATATGTTTGAATATAGCTCCGAAGACGTAGTCAAAGGATTATTCAACTGAATTGCATACTGTGCATTCTACCGGTATTATAAAAAACTCGGACACCATTTGAATAACAGTGAGATTGTAACATTACATTTATTTATATTTTCGCAAATCATGTATTTTGAACATAATACCTGCTGCAGAGACTCTCTCTTTCTCTTACCTACTTTAGCAGGTATATGTTTGTGCTGCATTTAAAGTACTTGAAGTACCGGTAAGTGTTGCAGTAGAAATGGTGTGATGTGCAGAGACCTAGTCTGTGTAAAGAACTTGTTCAGATGACAAAGCCCTTAAACAGCATTCATTGTTCAATTTGCTTTTAAAAGTTCATATACATTCATGATCTGTAAACTGTGAAAATGTGATGTGTTAAACATGTGATGCACAAAATATGATGTGTTAAACATGTGATGCATAAAATGTGATGTGTTAAACATGTGGTGCACAAAATGTGATGTGTTGAACAGTGATGCACAAAATGTGATTTGTTAACATGTGATGCACGAAAATGTGATGCATATTATGTTTAGAGAGAGACATATAAAGCATAACAGCTGGATAATCTGCATAAGCCATGTAGACATAGACATTTTTACTGTAACGGGTTGTGTGTTATCCATCTGTAGCTTGTCCATGCTCTGGAATCGGAATGACAGGCGAATGCGATCGTCTTACCGGAATGTGTGCGTGTAAACCGTACGTGACAGGCTTCAACTGCGATAGGTGTCAGCTGTACTCCTACACAAATAACTTCACGACCGATGGATGCAAGCCGTGCAACTGCAGCGTTCAGGGATCACTTGGCGATCCCCCATCTTGTGATATGGTCAGTTGGACAGTCGGCTCTGCCTCTGTGTGCATACTCTGACAGTGCCAGTCCCAAGCATGTAAAAAGGAGGAGGTCAATGTCACGGCCTGCCATAAAAAATTGTTAACACTGAAAGCTACTACTAGTACAGTTATATATTTGAGTTATATAAATCTCGTTTAATAATAACTGCTCAATTTTTGTTTATTCTCAATTGTTATTTAATGTCTTGTTCATCATTTATTTCATTTCAAACTCCTCAGTTTTTAGTGATTTTTAAGCGAGTGCTGTTATTTCTGCTCAACTATCACCGATTCAGCTGTCACTTCTGATTCGTCAGTTGTAAGTGCTAAATTAATTATCAGTGTTCAGTGGTCTCTTCTGTTAAATGATAACTATTATTCACTGTTCTGATTATTATTATTATTATTATTATTATTATTATTATTATTATTATTATTATTATTATTATTATCATCATCATTGAACTGTCATTACTAACGGTGGTTGTCATTTTTCTTGTCACTGCTTATTTATAACTTATTAATTATCAATATCTGCTAATATTGCTGCTCGGTTTTACTATTAACTTATCTATCACGGCTTGTGTTGCTGCATTATAAATTTAATGCTGGATAATAAAGTAGGTAAGTAAGCTAGTAAATAACCTTTATTTGCATAAAGTAAGCAAGTAAGTAAGTAGCCTTTATTGCATCTGACAAGTATCACTGCTCATCTGCCTGTTCTTCGTTCTTGCTACTAATTTATCCCAGCGCAGCCAGCAGTGCTTTGCTATGACTGTTCTGTGTGTGATATGACGTGGTCACTGGTCAGTGAATGTATGGTTGACTTTAGGTGACTGGTCAATGTGACTGCAAGCTGCTGGTCAAGGGATCGAAATGTGATCAATGCGAAGATACCTATTGGAATGTTGGTGGCATCGGAGGATGTCAAAGTTGGTTGTCATTTTTGATTGTTCACTCATTCATTCATTCACTCATTCGTTCATTCATTCGTCCATTCATTCGTTCGTTCATTAATTCGTTCATTAATTCATTAATTCGTTCATTCATTCGTTCATTCATTCGTTCGTTCATTCATTTATTCATTCGTTTGTTCATTCATTCGTTCATTCATTTATTTATTTATTCATTCATTTGTTCGTTAGTTCATTCGTTCATTGGTTCATTTATTTATTTATTCATTCATTCATTCATTTATTCGTTCGTTCATTCATTCATTTCTTCATTCATTCGTTCATTCATTCATTTATTTATTCATTCATTTGTTCATTAGTTCATTCGTTCATTGGTTCATTCATTTATTTATTCGTTCATTCATTTATTCATTCGTTCATTCGTTCATTTATTCATTCATTCATTCGTTCATTCATTTATTTATTCATTCATTCGTTCATTTATTCATTCATTTATTCATTCATTCATTCATTCATTCGTGATTGTGGTTAAGAATTTCTCATCATCATTAGCACCATTCACTTTGGATTAAACTAAGCGTATTATCATAATCATTATCATAATCGAACCTTCGCTATGCTCGAGGGACTGGCTCTGAGTATCTTTCACTTGAATCACAGACATGACCTCATATTTGTTAACAGGAAAGGTATAGTACGATATGTATGCATGTGTGAATTTACAGCACATTTAGAAACCTGTGAAAGCTCCACTTTCATGGCTATCAGACTCGTAATAATGCGACATGGCAAGGAATTTTATTCTTTACTTGTATTATTAATATTATTATTATTATTATTATTATTATTATTATTATTGAATTTTTATATAGCGCACCTTCAAGGTAACTACTCAGTAGCACTCCCAGTTCAACAACGGCTAAATAATGCAGTTTTTTAAGGTAGAAAGGAACATAGTGGTGTGATCTCTAGGCACCAGGCGTAGCGCTGCAGGATCCCATTCCAAGTTCTAGGGCCATTATATGTAGTTTGAAGTCAATTGGTTCTGGTTGATTCAGTTTATTGTAGGGACTGAGAAAATACTGCATTTAAGAGCTGAGAGGTGATTCAAGTTAATTAAAAACTTCATAGAAATAATACAACATTACAACTTTACTCTTTATTCTATGGAGTTTTTTAATCACCTTTTTGTATTTTTTCTGGTTTCTAGTTATTTCTGTGGATGCATTCGGTAATTTTAAATTGCCTTTTCTCTGATGAATTTTTGTTTTGTTTAGCATGTGACTGCTCTGTTATCGGCACGGTCAATTATGTTGGTCAGCCATTTGGCACATGTGACGTCAGCAGTGGTCAGTGTCTGTGTACTCCTGGCATCGGTGGACGCCAATGCGACATCTGCGGTCGAGCTACAAGTCGTAAGTTTTCAGCTGTCACACGTCGAACGTACAAGGTTCCAATCTAATCAAATCTAGTGACTTCTATGGTGCCCGGATCAGACCTCGGCTGATGAGGTTCGTAGAGTTGCTGACATGTTCTTAAGAAGGATTAAGGATAAGCTCTTTGTTGGCCATGTAAGACTTAAGTTTACCAAAACGGGCTTTTTAAATGAATTTTTATAACTGCATCACCCGTTTTTCTTTCTTCCAATCCTCCATGGTAAATAATATTATTCCAAATTGGATGACAGTAAACATTTAGAACTGGCCTTTTTGTGAAGACCTGCATGCTAAAAAGCCCTCCAAGAAAAATGCGAGCACCTGAGAGCTAGATCAGAAGATGAACTCTCAACCTAAAGAAATAGCTGGATATCATTCTGGCACGAGTAATAGCCTAGAACACTGTCAGTAAGTTGGAGTTGGTATATACATTCTACAGTGTAAAATGGAATGGATCCAAAATATAGCCTTTTGGAACTTCACAATTCAAGGCAGTTGATGATTTGGTGTCAAAGTGAATTGATCCAATGATCAGGGCTGTTAATATCGCGATAAAGTATCGCAATACTTGGTATCGCCGATACTTTTTCAGTATCGCGGCGAGTATTGCGATAGTTTAATTTTGTTGGTATCGCATGCGTATCGCCGATACTTTTTTAGCCTGTCGGCGATACTCGATACCAATACTTTTTTGACAATAATTTATATGGTTTCTCATCCGCTTGAATAAGTGACTCTTTGGTGCGATCTCACCGATCTGTGATCTTTGACCGGAATGGACGGACAATCGAGATCTATAAATAGCCAAATGACCGGAAACGTGTCCTTTATTTAGTATGGCTAAGTGGTAGACTTATGGAAAGCATGTATATAGATTAGTAGTTACACTGTTTTGTACTGCTTAACACTGTCTAACGGGCAATGGCATGTGCTTTTTTAGTCATTAAACTTTAAAACTTATCGAAAAGTATTGGTAAAAGTATTGGTATTGGTATTGCAATACTTTTAAGAAATAGTATTGGTATTGCCAATACTTTTATTAGTAAGTATTGGTATTGGTATTGCCAATACTTTTTCCCAGTATTGTTAACAGCCCTGCCAATGATCCACACCTTATTGATTGATCCAATGATCCACACCTTATTTATTGATCCAGTGATCCATACCTTATTGATTGATCCAATGATCCATACCTTATTGATTGATCCAATGATCCAAACCTTATTGATTGATCCAATGATCCACACCTTATTGATTGATCCATACCTTATTGATTGATCCAATGATCCATACCTTATTGATTGATCCAATGATCCATACCTTATTGATTGATCCAATGATCCATACCTTATTGATTGATCCAATGATCCACACCTTATTGATTGATCCAATGATCCACACCTTATTGATTGATCCAATGATCCATACCTTATTGATTGATCCAATGATCCATACCTTATTGATTGATCCAATGATCCACACCTTATTGATTGACCTCTGACCATTGTTCTCTGAGTATTTTATTACAATACTGTGTGATAATGGTACGCTGAAGTAATTGTTCACTGATTACTTTTCACTGTCAAGTGTTTGTCTAAGGCTCCAGCAGCTATTTTGAGACTGTATACCCATTTAGGTCATTTGGGAAATTACTGCACTTGAGAAGTTAGTATTGTCATGATTGAGATTTGGCCCAAAGAATTCCACAGCCCAAGACCTGAAGATTATACTTGATATAGGTGTGTAAGTGTAATTAATGAGCAAGCAAAATGTGTAAGTTTAAGGTGTATGTAAAGAGTTTTTACAACTGAGCATCATCTGTAAGCAGGAATCTGCTCTATGCATTTATATTGGTATTGTGTTTTCTTTATGGTTTGTGCATTGTTGATCATATTAGATAAGACAATTAATTTAAACCAAAGGTTCACTGTATAAAAGTGTATGCCTCTTGCTCAAAGTAACTGTGCACAAGAAAATATTTGTTGTTTATATCTGACTGTTAAATATCAGCATTTGCATGTGTTTGATTAATAATTTTGAGTCTTTTAGTTAAATTTTGTTCATGATGTTACAGGAAACTTTACATACATCAATGGACTGAGCATCGGTGAGTCAGTCTATCTTTCAGTCAGCTAACCAGTTAGCCAAACAGTCAGTAAATCAGTCATTTAGTATTGTGCTCAGTTGGTTGGAAAGTTTGTTAATTCAAGTTGTTCTAATACAATATGTAACTTGAAGCCATGTATAATAAAACAATAGTTATATCTGAACTTTGTCTGAAGTACTGTAAGCAGGGGATCTGCTAATTTCGTAATTATGCGATGCTCTTAGAAGTGTCTGGACCATGGGCGCCCTCACATAGGGGCAAGAAGGGGCACTTGCTCCCTGGAAAAATCGATTTCCTTTTTCTTAACTACATTTTGGTTTTATAACAAATTTCTTCTCACTAAAGCGCTAATGTTAAAAAATTATACACACTGTGAAACAGAGAAATTGACGTAATATAAAACTCTCTGTGAAAAACAACCATGTTCTTAATTGTCTGCTTTGCATTTTCAAGAACTTGCTAACAAAAATTGACCGTGACCTTTGTTTTTGCACCCTGCTGCAAACATTTCTGTGGGCACCCATGGTCTGGACCCATGTCCTCCTCCTAAACTGAGTTAAAGAAAATGAAGTTGTTGATGCTTCATACCTATGGATATAAATAAATATATATATTATATATATATATATAAATATATATGTGTATAAATTTCTGAAATAAATAAATAAACGGATGCTTCTCGCTGTGAGTCATGGCACAGCGGACTGCTCTTCTTTACTTCTTAGATAACTGAATATCTGTTGCTGCGTGAGGCGCGGTGGTGTAGTGGTGGCTTCGTTGCCTTGGAGCCAGATGGTTCGAGGTTCGAATCCAAGTCGCCGCGTAGGTACCTTGGGCAAGTTCTTCACTCGCAATTGCTTGGGCGCTACGGCGTGAAACTCCGATGCAGTGTCCGCGCTGTATTCGGGAGCACCTCTGAGTGGATAGCTTGAAGGGGTGCTATAGAAATGGAGAAATAAATAAATAAATATTGAAATGCTTGTAGGTACCTATCCAAATTGCCAATTGTGTGGAGACTGCTATGACAGCATTGGTAGCCAAGTTGATACAGCTGCAGCAGCCATACAATCATCCTATCTCCAATTACTTGCACTGTGGTCGGACAGCTACGGTAAGTGCTGATAGTCTGATTATTTTATTATAATATAGCGGTTAATGCACAAGATGTTTAGTGGAAGTTGTGCACTAAAATCAAAGCATTAGATAAGGCTATGGTGATCATTGCCTCTTAGCTGACTTCAGAGGTGAACCTGTAACGAAATTAACTTCAGGACCTAACCTTATTTTAGTCTACCATGCATTAACTTAACCTGACCTTATTTAGTGTACCATACATTAACTTAACATGACCTTATTTTAGTCTACCATGCATTGACTTAACCTGACCTTATTTAGTGTACCATACATTAACTTAACATGACCTTATTGTAGTTTACCATGCGTTAACTTAACCTGACCTTTTTTTAGTGACCATGCCTTAACTTAACCTGACCTTATTTTAGTTTACCATGCGTTAACTTTAAGTTAACGCATGGTAAACTAAAATAAGGTCAGGTTAAGTTAAGGCATGGTCACTAAAAAAAGGTCAGGTTAAGTTAACTTAACTTATCCTGACCTTTTTTTAGTGACCATGCCTTAACTTAACCTGACCTTATTTTAGTTTTCCATGCGTTAACTTATCCTGACTTTTTTTAGTGACCATGCATTAACTTAACCTGACCTTATTTTAGTTTTCCATGCGTTAACTTATCCTGACCTTTTTTTAGTGACCATGCATTAACTTAACCTGACCTTATTTTAGTTTTCCATCCAATAACGTAATTTGACAAGTGCGTGATGGGAATGTTCTTGTGTTTCAGGTAACGTAACTTTAGACGTGCTGATGTCATCTCTTACGTCCATGGGACAAAATCTAACTTCGTTCTCAGCAGTTCTTCTCAGAACAAACGTACATGCGGCAGAACTTAATCAGCTCAGCCAAGGATGGAATGATGTAAGAAAATTGCTTTTAAAGTGTAACAGTAAAAGCGAACAAGTCAGTTGTCTATGGCTTTGCATTCTCAGCGACTGGTTTTTGAGCCTACTCTCGAGCAGTTGGACACCTTTTCTTATAGTTGTTTTTTATGCTAATGACTTTGTTTTATTTTTCCCCTCGGTAAATAGTCTCTATGTCATGCTGAATGTTTGCCGCAAAACCATCAGTGCACTTTTGCTTGAGTTTAGCTGCTCCAAGTCTTACTGCATACAACTTGGTATTTAGGTATATCACAAATGAAGCGGAACGAACATTGCAGCAAATATTTAGTATGAGACCTGGAGACCATTTGCTGAAGATGAAAGCTAAATAATGCCTTCAATTCTAAAAATGTTGTTGTCTTTCGGTGGTTACTCAATTTCCTGCGTTGATTATTTTAAGTATTTTGGCGTACATTTAATGTGTGGTTGTAGGCTTATAACGTTATTGCATCTCTTAACGTTATTGCATCGTCATAACGTTATTGCATCTCTTAACGTTATTGCATCGTCATAACGTTATTGCATCTCTTAACGTTATTGCATCTCTTAACATTATTGCATCTCTTAACGTTATTGCATCTCTTAACGTTATTGCATCTCTTGTCTTTGGTATAGATGAGATTTTACATCTCTACTTACCAGAGACCTACCAGTACCCTTTACCTCTTCTGACCTATGCTCTCATTGCCTTGACTTACATGGACACACGGATCCACTGCCCTCGTTGCCTTGATTTTTATCAGCGTGAATTAAATGTGTGCTGTAATTCTATATAGCATCATATATTGTTTTTTTTACAAAATTGCTTCTTAAAAGTTTCATTAATGGACTTGGAAACCGAATTTTACGTTTCTGGCAAAAGTACATTGCTGTAAACTGTATTTCCAATTGAAATATTTAGAAAATGTTGCTTTTCATAATCTGCTGTCTACATGTGTATCACGTAATGACCATAACGATAATTTCCGTGCCTTGGTCTTCATGAAGAAACATGATGCCATTGCCCAACTCTACCATAAGTTTCATGACTTGTGTACAATGTTGTACCTCAACCTGATCCTCTGTGGATTATTATTTATGCTCTAAATGTTATTTCTTTCATTTTCCCCATAATGTTCTGTCTCATTTCACTGTTGTTCTGCCTATTCGACATAAAAATAAAGGTGTTCGTATTTATAGTAAAACGCAAATGGTCCATGATTTTTCTAGGCGATCCTCAGCTTATCGACGTACAGCAACAACACTGATTCAGTCATTCAGATGACACAATTCATCCAGACGAACCTTCAGGTTGTTCGCTCGTTCATAAACACCGACATCATATTCGGTGGTTTGGTCATTCCGAAACCTCAGGACCTTCGCTCGCTGTTCAACGCCACCAAGGGCACCCAGGATCAGCTGTTTTCCGACGCAAGCGCCACCTACTCGACCATAAGACGCAACTTCAACATCCTCGTCAACGGTAGTGGAATCGTCGACGCGATGAAAGCGCAAGTCAAGACCGACATGCTGATTCTGGACAGCGCTCGTCAGTGGCGGACGATGGCCGAGGCGCTGCAGAGCCAGACGCTGTTCCTTGACCAGACGTCACGCTTGAATGCAGTTCAGTCAGCCGTGTTAAGCATACAGTCGCTGTCGGATGCAAATTGGGTTCAGGTCTATCAGATGAATGCCACGGCTTTCCAGGCTGGCCAGCTAGTTACAGATGCTGAGGCAACGTATTACACCAACTACAATCTGACGTTGGCTGCGACTGCGGCATCTCAGTCCGTTTCGTCCAACGCAACGAGGGCCCAAAATGCTGCGCAGCTTGCAAAGCTCAACGTGGATCAAATCTATGTAAGTCAGTGGTTCCCAACCTTTTTTGACTGAAGGGCCACTTTTTATAAGTTGGAGGACACGAGGGCCGCTTTTTCTTAGTTGAAGGACATTAGGGGGCCGCAAGGCTAAAATGTAATTAACTAGAAGCATATAAAATAGTTATAGATGAATCAAAATAGAATGTTTGATGTTGTTTATAGATGTCAAAATAAAATAATTCATAATTGAAAATAATTATGTGTTCTATTCTGTTCAAATTGTCAATTTTTTCATATTTTTTTTTATTTCTTTGAGATATGAGGGCCACTTGTTTAGGTCTGGCGGGCCAATTTTGGCCCGTGGGCCACGGGTTGGGAACCACTGATGTAAATACTTCCACGGACATATTTGGGGTGCTATGGGTTGAAATCCCGACAATGTGCAATTTCAGGTATGTTCTGTGTATTTTTGCAACCAGGTCCACTGGAAACCCCACCCATGAAATTTTTTATCTGCCTATGCTACTGAGTGCTTCTGAAGTAGGCTATTTACTGCACTGACTCTTTGAAATATTTCAAAAATGTTGCTATTCATAATTAATCTGTTGTGGACTACTTAGTACTTACCACACAATTACCATTAGGTACTAATTACCTTGCCTTGTTCTTCATGAAGAAACTTGATACCATTGCACAGCTGTATTGTAAGTATCACGACTTGTGTAGAATATTCTACACTGACCTGACTGGTGTACAATGCAAAAGGAAAAAGATTTGAGAGATTATGTGTAAATATAGATGTGATTATGTGTGAATATATATTATTATTGTATATATTATAATTATATACTTTTGAAGACTTGAGAGATTATGTGTAAATAAAGATGTGATTATGTGTGAATATATTTATATATATTATAAGGTATATACATTTAAAGACTTTTGAGAGTACGTGTAAATAAAGATGTGAATATATATATTATATATTATATATATATTATAATGTATATACATTTAAAGACTTGAGAGATTACATGTATAGTGACTACGTGTAAATATAGGTGATGTGATTATGTATGAATATATATGTATTTTATATATTATAATGTATATACATTTAAAGACTTGAGAGACTATGTGTAAATAAAGACGATGTGATTATGTGTGAATATATATGTATATATATATATTATATATATATATTATATATATATATTATAATGCATATACATTTAAAGACTTGAGAGATTACGTGTAAATATAGATGTGAATATATATATATGTTATAATGTATATACATTTAAAGACTTGAGAAATTACGTGTACATATAGATGTGAATATATATATATATATTGTATATATTATAATGTATATACATATATTTTCATTAGCATACCTAAAAGTTGTTGCATCTGGTTTCAGAACTTGGCAACGAGCGCAAAGCAAATGATGACAAACGCTATTGTTCTGATTGCTGGCGCATTGCAAAACCTCAGAACAATGAGCACGTCGGCAACCAACATTGGCAACCTGAATGTTGCCATAAATGGACTGCAGATAGTACCATTGTCCACAATGGAGGACCTCAGGACAAGGATATCCCAGATTCAGGTGGCTCCAGATAAAGTTGCAAGTGTCACCTATGTGGCTAACCAGAACTTGGCTGTCGCAAATGATGTCCTCAGGTCGACCACTTCTGCGCAGTAAGTACCCTACTTCTCTCTTTGTTACTTGCTTCCTGTCAACTGAACATGAAATTGAAGCAAGCAATGATTTGCAAATCATCATTTTTGACTAGCATCTATTATTCCATACCTCTGGGTCAACCACAGAAGAAGCACGACTTTTCATGATCGAGGTACGGAAGTTAACATAGTGTTGTGTAGAAATTCCCAAGGATTAGATTTAATTTATTATTTAAAAGAATGTGAGTTAAGATATTCTGTGCTTGTTGTGATGTTTCTCAGAAATCTATCGAATACTGCTCTGTCGGAGTTGAACCGAGTCATATCGCAAACGTCGAATTCTACGCTAGTGGCGTCTAATGCCAATTCAATAATGATGAACGGAGGAAACCTCGTTTCCAACATAAACAATGTTGCATCATCGGCAAGTTACCCATTATCATCTTGTAATTGTAATTGTAATCATACATTTATACAGCGCCCCTTCAATAGAACTCCTCAGAGGCGCTCCGACCTGACACCAAACCACAATCAAAAAGACTGGTTTTCAAACGCTTGCGGAAAAGGGGCAAAGAAAGACAAAGAAGTTCATTACGGAGACTAATAGGTAACTTATTCCAGAAAGACGGACCGACCTTAGCAAAGCTGTGCAGCACTGTGGAAGATCGAGCCATAGGGACAACCAGGCCACCTTGCGTAGCAGAGCGAAGGAATCTACGGTCTGGAATGGATAGCACAGGTACATATCTGGTTTCTCTCTCTCGGTAATGCTCTGTTTGTCTGTCTGTGTGTGTATGTGTGTGTGTGTGTGTGTGTGTGTGTGTGTGTGTGTGTGTGTGTGTGTGTGTGTGTGTGTGTGTGTGTGTGTGTGTGTGTGTGTGTGTGTGTGTGTGTGTGGGTGTGTGTGTGTGTGTGTGTGTATCAATGGTGATACAAAAGGTTTTAAGGGGCCTGTAAAACACTGATGACAGTGATGAGTCAACCCATATTATGTAGCACTTAGCACTGATTGGAAATTGTATCTTGTTGTGATCTTTTGGGAACAATAAAAAACCTATGCTATGTTAAGTTTTGTTATGTTCCTCTAATTTTTGGAGTCCATGTATGCTTAAAATATTTCTTTTCTGCAACTTTTTAGAATAAGAACAAATTTTTGGCATATTGTGTAGTCGGCGGATACTTATCGTATCGGTGTCTTTAACTATCTGTGATACCATGCTAAAAAATTAGTACTTTGAGAAATAATAATAATATATAAGTGTGAGTTAAGAAATTTAACAAGTTTACTTGCATGAAATATTTGCAAAAAATTTGAGGGGAAAAAAACTTTTTCACATCTTGTTTTCTTGTGTCACGCACACGCAAACAGCTTGGAGGGAACATTTCACTGTCTTTATGTATGTCTGTCTGTCCACAGTATCTACATTATTTCTCTCAGCAGGATGTCTCTGTCACTATTGCTCTGTCTGTCTGTTTGTCTGTCTGTCTGTTTGTATATGTGTGAGTCAGTGTGTGAGTCAGTGAGTCTCTTCTCTCTCACTCTGGTGTGCCTTATTTTACTACAACTTCCAAGACATAACTCCGAAAGCAGCAGGCTGTTGCAGCTCATGCACAAGCATAGCATTTCAAAAATGAAATAATATTGCTAAGGCTCAACACTTTTCTGAGAGTAAATGGCGCAACACATATCGGGTAGCTCAGTACTCTTGTCTTTAGTCAGAAAAGTTACTCTATTACCCTCCCAAAACCTCGTAATCTGTGGAATTCTAATTGTGCTTTTAATTTTATTTACCTGATATTTCTGATTATTAAGCAGATATTCGTAACTTTCTTTATTTTAGGTTTTGAATAAAGCTAACGATGCCATCGCTGTGGCAACTGCAACTGACGTTTTACTCACAAACGTCTCCGTCTCCTTATCTTCAATTCAAGCCCAGTTCTCTCTTCTGCCGGATCGTGTTCACTCTGCCAGACAATCAGCAGACCTGTCACAAAGCAAGGCAGAAAATTCATCAACAGTAAGCTTACTGGTCAAATGTTGAATTAACAGTATCCCACCAAATCATTATCATAGCCTGGGAATTTCTAAAGTTCTGCTTAAGAGCTAACTGCAGACAGCAGCTCTCATATACACAAGATCAGAGAGATTTCCCAAAGAAACTAGGTGAAGAAAAAATCCAGTTGCTAGAGGACCACAGAGGGAAGGAGATAGGGAATCTATTACTGTGGGATCTGTTTAGGTTGGGAGGAACTTGAAGGCAGCAAATTGAATAGAAAAGAGTAAGGTTTCTTGATAAGATGTTACTTAGGTTTTGAATTGAAAGCCTGATAGATGGGGAAGCTTGAGAGTTGAGACAGACGATAGTGGGAGAGTAACAGAATGGGTAGAGACATGAAGAATTTGTAGGATTCAGGAGAGAGATCATTCTAGTAAATGTGTTTGGTAATTATGAGGCGCTCACCGGCCCGCTCGATGGCAACGCGGTGCCTTGCCTCGTAATCTGACCCATCGGTCATCTCCTCTACTCGCATCTGTGCCACTGGAGAAGAACGTCTCGGCAAAGAGGCCCGGAACAAGGTATACAGCTCTGTAGCGTCGGATCCTGATGCTGCCCCGCCCGCGGTCACCTTGGGGGTAACATCCCGAGCTCCAGGATGGCCAATCCTCGAAACAGGGTTCACTCTTCGGGCAGAGGACCCTCGCTTAGAGCTCCTTTTCGCGGCCGCCAACTTCGCTTTCTCCTCCGCATGATCTGTTCTCTTTCGCACCATGTTACATCGAGTTGCCGACGCGCCGTCACTTCCAACAGGTAATACCTGGCGCTGCCATGAGGTCGGTCATAGAAGGCGACACCAACTCCACTCTAGGGGATTCAACCCTACTCTGTACTGAGACACAACCATTGTCCTTTGTCCGCCACAGGACAGTCAAATTCTTCGTATATGTTTTTCTGGTACCAGGCCTTTAGGGAGACCACCCGTATAGTTCGCTGGGAAGCGAAACTATAGCACGATTCGCGCAACAGCGAAGTGCACCGTAACCAGGAATACGGCGCTTGCCAGGCGCTCGCGTACTTGTTTCTCTCTCAACTCCGCGCTATCCCACCAGGAAGGCGCGCACTCGTGCTCGGAACTGTCGACTCTTTCGCCGCAACAGGCGCCAACGGTAACTGACTTTTGTATCGCTTCTGACTCGCGGTAACTGTCAACAGACCAGCATCGCCAAAAAATGAACGGGGCTTAAAAATTAGCTAAGGGAAACACCTTTCCTTAACTAAACTAACTTATGACTTATGGAACCGGGACACGCTGCGTAAACTACAGGGAGCGGTTAGGGCAGCTACGTTTAACCCTAACTTTGCGACTACGAATTCCTCGACCGGGCGGGGAAAACCGTAGTTTCGGCGAAGTAAAGCTTGTCGAGCCTTCACCGTTTAATCCACCAAGGATACTCTCACACAGACGTTTCAGTCACGGTCGTCTTGGTGCGTTGAGTAAATTGACCCCAAGATCGACCAGATCGGATCAAAACTGGCAAAGATACGTACACAGGGGAAAATACACGGGCGACGGCGTATGAAGTGCCTTCCGAAGCCCTTCCCAATGAACCGGTAACTCACTCACACGTATACAAGATAGAACTCGGCGTGACGTTCAATCTGACACCAACTTTGTAAAGATCGTACCACAAATAACAAAGTTACACTCTCTCGACCGATACGCTTTCGGCCTTAAGTGGACTTCAACCAACACGTACAAATACAGCCGGTATGGCTAAGCGAACACTCACGACCCTGCTACTCGGTCGACGCAAAGACCAGTAGGTGAAAGTAAAGATACTCGAAAGAGCCAAGATTACAATTTCATACAATCGCGAACGTATGGAGTCGCGGGTCTCCAACACAGACCTGTACGGGGGCGGTCGCTCGCTAGGGCGGCGCCGCGGGCCGTACGCCAGAGGGAAAAACGTGCGTCCGGCCAAAGACCGGGAGAAACTCTTCGCGAGTTAATACCGTCTAGACACTCACTCACGCTCGTTAACTCACAACAGGTAAGATGTCCGCACAGACCAGACGAACAGTTCGGCACCAAGATGGAACGGATCGGACCAGAACTGACAACGTTTTCCCGTCGCCCGAAAGCCCTTTGCGCGGCGATCGGCGAAGAATTTTCTACCGTTGCTGGCCTTTGCCGATTCTAGGCGAAAGACCGGGAGATCAAGTTTGCGCACTTCTCCCGTCGAAACCGTAACCGTCACTGACTAACTCTCAACAGACAAAGTATTCTCCTCGTCGAGACGAACAACCGGACACCAAGATTGGACGAATCGGACGACAATTGGCAAAGTTTCTCGGAGACCGGGACGTTCGCTGTCGGCCTTCGCTGCACCCGGCGAAAGACCGCAGAATCAAGTTTTGCGTCGGCTAAGTCCTTGCTTCCGCTAGACTATACCGTCGAAACCGTAACAGATGCTGACAAACTCTCAACAGGAAAAGTCTTCTACTCGTCAAGATGAACGAGATTGTCGCTTAGCTTGAAACGATCGGACCACAGGATACAAAGTTATTCACGCTGACACTTTCGTTGCCAGCCGTCGCTGCACCACGCGAAAGACCGGCGCGTGGGCTGAGAACGAAAGTCGCGGGTAAGATGCGGGGCACCTATACGCGCTTCTAACGTTGAAACCGTCACTGCCGCACGTTAACTCTCAACAGACGAAGTACTCGCCTCACCCAGAGGAACAGTTTGACACCAGGATGGAGTCGCTAGGATCACAGCTGACGGAGTTGCCCGTAGAGCGAAAACCCGTTGCGCGGCGATCGCTGACAAAACCGTACTACTCGAAAACCGCACACCAGCTTACCTCAGGTTTTAAGCTGGTAGAGAACTGCGCCGGCCTCTACCACTTTTCCAGGAACTACCAGTAACCAACTCTCGGTATATTCACGACCACACGGACCAGACGGAGGGTTTTGCTCCCGGCCTCGAATGAATCGGACCACAGGTGACAAAGTTATCCGGTAAACGAAAGCCCGTTGCGCGGCGATCGCTGGATGTAACTGTAATTACGCGTCGATCGAGGATTCCCCCGACCAACCACGTTCAGGTCCACTACGCTTGACAGAATTAAGGGAGCTGTGCCCTTACTTATGATTCGCCTCTACCCGGCTGCTTACGGGTAACTATTATCTTTAATTCTCGCCGGCGGCAAGATGTAGGCAACACTGTATTCTGACTGTACTCTGCTTCGGTATTTCACTTTTGCTCGTATTTGGAACCAGGTTTATCACTTTCAAAGTACCACTGAAACGGCGTCCCAATCAAGTCGAGAAGGACGGAAGTATTCCTGCTGACGCACGAGGCGTCCTCGATTGGCCGGGCAGCGCCCGCGCCACTGAGTGACGGCGCGTCCGGGGCGGACGGCGTCCGAGTAAAAGTGTTCTAAACGGCGTGGAAGCGCTCACGGCGATCACCAACACTGTCTTCCGATCGTAGGCAGAAATGTTACGAGTAATCAATATTATCGAGGCCTTACCGCTTATCGACGGTTGCGCGCTCGCCTTGGCCGGCCGTGCAGATTAACCGACGCGGGCCGCCAAGGATAACAGTCCCAGTGCTAGGTCACACGTACAAGGCAATGTTCTCACTGTGTAAAAGAGCCACTTGTCTTTCCGGATTCACCGAGGATTAGCGCACAAAGTCAATACTTCAAAAGATACCAGGGACAATGAGAACTGCTTGACACTGCGGATCAGTTCAATATGTATGATGAGCTGACGGGCTCGTGGCGGATAGGGTGCCGAGGCCTATACGACGCCGGAGCCTCGATCAGACGGTGCGGTAAAACTGCTTTCTTTAACGCTGCAAGCACTCAGCGGGTCTGATTTTCAACACGGCACTAAATGCCAGGAGACAGTCACAAGTAAGACGGGATGAGCCACCACCAACTCTCCCTGGTGCGTCGTAGCGAGGCGATGCCCAGTCGGCCGCCGCTCGATCGTCACCGCAGGTAAACGTATAACCTCCGCGAGTGCGGATTCGATCAGATACAATAGTTTGCCTTCAAATTCACCAGAAATCGCTTGGACACCAACGAACCAACGTAGCAATGTCAAATTCAACGTGCCAAGACTGCGTAGAGATCAATGAGAAGAACAGAGTTGATGCTCATTGACCATGGAGTAATCGCCATTACTCCACATATATAGCAGAACACCGTGTGGCAGGCTTTATTCCACCGGAATATCGCTGTTTGCACGCTATACTTTGGCTTGAAATCAACAATCGGTCTTCCGTATAGAAAAACCGTTATTAATTCGCCAAAAATCCAATTATTGTCCGATCGTTACCGGGTTTCTTTCTATCGCTTCCCAAACAACTTCTCCGTAACTTACGCCCTAAATTAAAGTTATCAGGCCAGCCTAAAATTATTTATGGAATTACATCTAATCCTACCTATGAGAGTTCCATAAGCGATTCGGCTATAACTGCCTCATCTTCGCTCTCGTCTGCTTCCAGCTGTGTTCCACAGGCATTAAACTAACGGTCGCGCTTTATAGCGCATAACTTTTGTGTCGCGTTCCTATTACATAAATCGCCCCTATAGGACAGGTCTAAAATTTTCTATTACGGGAAATTATGCCTTACCTACAGTGAATCTAAATACACGGTTTGGCTGCTTTAAGAGCGTAACCGTTGCTCCGGCCTTGTTTCCAGCTCAGTTTAACAAGGCAGCCGATCGGTGTTTCTCGTAACGAACATTGTCTTGTGGCTGAAACGCCACAATTAATTAGATCTCAGAGCCAAAAGATCTGAAAATAGTCTGCACAACTTGTGGTATTTGTGAAAACCCAAAAGGGCATAAAATGCTATCCAATTAAATCAGCAGTCTGTCAACACCGTCACTACATTTTGTTAAAACAAATTCTAACTTCTCTAAGTGTTCTGAGATCTGCTTAAGATTCTGTATTACTGGAAGTCTTTAGTACTAACAAATGTATTTCACAGACAAATTAAAACTCCTGAAGACCGTGCTGAGAATTTTTTGAGTGTTTAGTCTATGTAATCACTATTCATGTTCTTTAAAACGAATCTGTCATTCCTTGTCTGCCTGTCCAGATTTTCCCCATCTTTTGCATGACTGACATCTGACTACCATTTGGACAACCCCTCAACCCCTCTGACTTGGTGCAGCGCTCGTGAATAAGCTGGTGCCCCGTGCTTGATTTTCGAGTGGAGCTTCTGAAGGCTGGAGTTTCATATTGTAATTACAACACAATATGTTATTGCTAACAACAGTTTGTAGCTCACATTAATAGCTTAAAAATAAACAACTTGAATTTCTGATTTTGATGCTTGTGTGATATTGCTTTCATTGTTTTCGTAGACCCACATGGCAAACCAAGCAAACTCTGACAATCTTCAGTCACAATATGTCTTGAAATCAGGCACCATCTCTCAGCAGAAAGCCATCATGCAAGCGACTCACACAGAATTCGTTGCCTACCAATCAGAACTGGGCGGCCTGACGCAGTCCCTTAGAGGTAAGGGGTAAACTTTGTGACTTTCACCTCTTATACTTCCGAAGTATTTTTTCTAGCTTTCTGTGTGTTCAAACAATCGTGTGCATCATCATTTATTATTTTAGAAATAATAAAATATAAAGTTAATATCTATTTTTAAAATCCTATTCCAATTCCTCCTCTTTCATCTACCTGTGGCTGTACCTATATTAAACACTGCAGCCTTCTGTCTGCTTGGCAGGCCATTTTAATTTTGACCAGGAACTGATCGCATTCCTACTCTGTCTATCGGTGTTTTGTTTGTGGACGGCTTCTTATACTTGGTAAGTAATCATTCAATTCATCTTTTCCTGCATCTGTTCATTTGACTCCTTGCATTCTACGTCATTTCAATCGCAATGAAGACTTAAACCTATTCAGTTGGCATATCAGCCATAGGCTTCTTTTCTGCGGACTGGTTAAAAGTTTAATAACTGCAGCTGGTGTCAAGTGTGTCAGCAGTTGATATCCTCTGTATTAGACACTGGTGAATGGTGATATTGACATTAATAATTCAAATAAATATGTAATAATGGTCTTCAGGTTGATCTTACATCACCGATTTGTGTAACATGACAGGCACATGCAGCCAAATAACTATAATAATTGTACTAATACTAATTGTATTAAAATAGTTTTTATTTTCTATAGGTTTATTTAAATTCTGAAGGACATTGTATCGATCAGCGCTTGTGAATAAGCTGGTGCCCCGCGCTTGGCTTTTGAGTGGCGCTTTAGAAATTTCGAGATTACGATTACAATCTCTGATAAAAATTATTCTGTCGTTGGAATTTTTCTGTGTTGTGACATGTTCCGCTAAAAATCATCGAGTTTTTCTGTTGATGTGTAGGCATGAACAACGAAATAAATGCACAGCTTGAAGACTTACGAGGTCTCTACCACGATCTAACTTTTCTGGAAAACCAACTGGCCATGCTAACAATAAGCCTTGATCAACTTGGAACATCAGCTGTCGGTTGCGTCTTGTAATTTCTTACATGACTATGACTCTTCAAAAGTGGCCCATAACTGCAGAATTTAAACCAGTGACCAACAATCCAAAAGGAACAATTGCAATTTTTTTCAGTGGTTGAGTAATTAGTTGTTGACAATATTTTGAAACTGATCGACTGACTGGAATTGAGAAATTGTCCAAAATGTCATTTAAACCTGTCAAGGCCGAAGCTGGGGAGATTGGGGGCGGGGCGTTTTGTGATGAAAATGATATAATGCTACCATGAAATAATGCATTTACTAACACAATCATGATGTAAGGACTAAGGGGATTCCATTTTGAAGGATTTTGTATGATACAAGGAGAAAAAAATGAACAGATGCAGGAAAAGCTGTGTTTGAACACCCCGGAAATGAAATAATCCTACCATGAAATAATGCATTTACTACCACAATCGTGATGTAAGATCTAAGTGGATTTCATTGTGAAGCTATTATTTCTATGTGACATTTTACAATAGATGAAATCATCCTCCAAACACCCTCTGAAATAAAATCCTGGCTACAGCCTTGAAATCTGTTACCGTTAATTTATATATTTATTAGGAGCACTCATATAGCGCCCCTTCAAGACAATACTCAGAAGCGCTCCGACCCAACGTTGGCTAAATAGAACAATCTTAAGGCTAGAGAAGAGCATGGTGGAGTGACCCCTGGACACTAGAAGTGCCATAGGTGGTAAGGCAAGCGATTGGGAAAGCACAGAGTTGTTTTTAAAATTGTTAATACTGATTGGCCATTTTCTGAAGTGAAGTAAATAATTTGTTTGCTGTAAATAGTGCTGTGTAAATGTCTTTTAGAAAGCTCGTTACTTGTGAGCATATAATTAATCTCAGATTGTTTCCAGTTGCTGAGATAACGGCTGTACAGAAAGGTAGTGTGTAGCTCTTTTCGTGAATTATGTTTGCCAAACATTTCAGTGTATATAAATATTAGTCCTGTGTAGGAAGAGAATTTATTTTAAATGTTAAAAGTAATTTATTACAGTTTTGGTTTAATATTATTTGCAACGTATAATTTATTTAATAAAAATAACAGTTGATAAATTACACACGTTCTCCATAGATCATCATTCGGTATTGAAGGCCTTGCGGATCTCCACCCAATTCGTTTCTGCCCATGGATTGTGGCTCGAGAATAGTGTTGTTTACATACAGGGGCGGATACAGAAATTTTCGAAGGAGGGGGCCAAAATTTTTGGTGATCTTTGCGAGAAAAAATCTGATCGACTTTTTTGTTTTGATCATCAGTCATCTGGTCGACGTAATCTCTGCAAGCAAAATAAAATAATGTACTGTGACCTCTCTAGTCTTGTCATACCCTACATTTCTCTCCCGCTGCATTGATTTAATGCTTGTGTTGAAACTAAATTGGGGGCCCACGTCCTATGCACTTTTGAAATGGGGGCCCATGGCCGGATTGGCCCCCTGGATCCGCCCCTGCTTGCATAGAAGAGAAGAGCATTTCCTTAAGCTAGTCCTAAAGCACCATGGGTATAAAGTGCTAGCGACTTCATTTTCTTAGCCTCGGCATATGAGGACGGGTGGCCAATCCTCTCCCTCACAGTATCATCTTCCCACTGACAATGTACACTCGGGAAACGGACATTAGCCCCCCTGGACATTATCCCCCCCGGACATTATCCCCCCCGGACATTAGCCCCCCCGGACATTATCCCCCCCGGGGTAGGACATTTTCCCCCCCCGGTCTATGATATCATTACCTAAAATGATGCACAAAATGTAACAATGGGCCTATGTTAAATGAATCCAGCTTCTATTTAAGGTAAAAAAAATACCTTCATCCAACTTCTATTTGACTTGCATTTTTTCATCAATCCAGCTTCTATTTAAGATCAAAAAATACCTTCATCCAACTTCTATTTGACTTGCATTTTTTCATCAATCCAGCTTCTATTTAAGATCAAAAAATACCTTCATCCAGCTTCTATTTAACTTGCGTTTTATCATCAATCCAGCTTCTATTTAACTTGCGTTTTTTCATCAATAAAGCGTCTATTTAAGATCAAAAAATACCTTCATCCAGCTTCTATTTAGCTTGCATTTTTTCATCAATCCATCTTCTATTTAAGGTCAAAAAATACCTTCATCCAGCTTCTATTTGACTTGCATTTTTTCATCAATCCAGCTTCTGTTTAAGATCAAAAAATACCTTCATCCAGCTTCTATTTAACTTGCGTATTTTCATCCATCCAGCTTCTGTTTAAGATCAAAAAATACCTTCATCCAGCTTCTATTTAACTTGCGTATTTTCATCAATCCAGCTTCTATTTAACTTGCGTTTTTTCATCAATAAAGCGTCTATTTAAGATCAAAAAATACCTTCATCCAGCTTCTATTTAGCTTGCATTTTTTCATCAATCCATCTTCTATTTAAGGTCAAAAAATACCTTCATCCAGCTTCTATTTGACTTGCATTTTTTCATCAATCCAGCTTCTGTTTAAGATCAAAAAATACCTTCATCCAGCTTCTATTTAACTTGCGTATTTTCATCAATCCATCTTCTATTTCAGATATAAAAATACCTTCATCCAGCTTCCATTTAACAAGTCTTATCGGTTACGGCATTATTCTACGATTTGCACATAGGGGGGGGGGGACTTTGTCCGGGGGGGCTAATGTCCTACGCAAAATCGGGGGGGAAAATGTCCGGGGGGGCTAATGTCCGGGGGGGATAATGTCCGGGGGGGATAATGTCCAGGGGGGCTAATGTCCTACAACCGTACACTCAGTGTACTCAATGTACACTCAGTGTACTCGAAGTACATAGGTTTGCTTGCGATGAATGTGGAACAGAAATCCTGGTGGGATGTTGTATTGTATATAAGATCTTATGATGTTGATTTTAAGTGGCCATCAATTGATGTCTAGTCAGGGCTTAAAATATGCATGGATGGTCACGGACGGCGTTCAGGCACTTATTTAAAATCTGAATGCCGTCCTGTCGCTTATTTGGCCAACACAGCTTCGAAAGGTGAGGGTCGTCCAGGCACTTCTTGTTCCACACTTTAAGCATTACAGCCAAAATGTGCTGGAAAACGTTTTGAGACTGGACAAAACATATCCAGAGTTGAAGATATGAAGTACATATTAAGAACAGAACAAAACTAAGCAATAATGAATAAGAAATTAAACATTGCAAGGTCAGACTATTTATATGAGGGGCAGATGTCGCTGTTGGCAGGGCTGTTTTAAAGGAATTTTTAGAACTGCACAAACCATTCTTTTCCTTCCCATCCTCCATGGTAAATTACTTCCAATCGAAGGACAATGACCTTTTTGCTAGTTTTAACTGTACAGAAGTGCTTCTACAACTGCGCAAATCCGTTTAGAACTGCACATTTTGTGTACAACTGCATGTTAAAAAAGCCCTGGCTGTTGGTGCATAGCCAGTCGTCTGTAATATAATGTAATATAATGCACATTGATGATACAATGATTGATGATGAAAAAATCACCCTGATCACAGCAAAACAGAAAAGTACCATAGCCAGAACATTGGTCAAAATATGCCATATTTATTGTTATGTGGTGATTGGCCACATTGACTGTTGAGACAGTTTGACACAAACATTCTGCTTTCACACTAATGACCACAACTTTTAGCAGTAGATACTAAATTTAGAATCCGAGTATAAGCTAGTAAACTTTACAGGAAATAAAAAATTTAAAAACAAAACAAATACAGTGAAGAATTTGTAAACCAGTTGGGATACTGCTCATAGCATTAGAATCTTAGCTCTACTTAAAGGTCAAGGTTTGGTCCAAGTTTTCTCGGGGTAGAATGGGCGTGACCTATAGAGACCGGCTTGTCAATCAGCGTCTGCTTCAAGTGCCCACTGACCACTGACATACATGTAGTTAGCAAGGCTATCTAAATCAGGTTGACGAATTGTGCAGCCCAGACTCCCTCGAGTGTACCTTATGCAGATTAGCTTGGTCTACCTTGAGCGCGTATCCGCGTATACGGCATGTGTGTGTGTGTATGTACGTGTACAACGGTCAACCAAGATCAATCCACACACCTTGTCTGACCACTGTTCCACGTAGCTAGGCTTTCTAAACTAGGTCGAGGACAATTGTTCCCCCCCAAAGATGTTTAGACTGCCAAGGTTCTTTCTATACACTGCTCAGTGTATTGAATGAATCTGTATGCAGATTAGCTTTGCCTACCTCCAGTACTATACTATACTATGCTATGCTTATGCTATACTATACTGTGCTATACTGCACAGCACTACACTACACTATGCTATACTATACTCAACCAATACTATACTCTACCATACTATATTTGTTTGTTTGTATGCGCACTTGTTATAGCGCCCCTTCAAGCTCTCTACTCAGATCGAGGCGCTCCCGACTGCAGAGCGGACACTGCATCGGAGTTTCACGCCGAAGCGCTGAGCAATTGCGAGTGAAGGACTTGCCCAAGGTCCCTACGCGGCGACGTGAGGTGGATTCGAACCTCGAACCTTCCGGCTTCAATGCAACGACGCCACCACTACATCACCGCGCCCCACACCACCGCGCATAGCATATAGCATAGCATATCATGCTATGCTATACTATGTTATGCCGCGCTACATCGTACTATTTTTTAATTTATAAAGCGCCTCTCACAGTACAATCTAGTCAGAGGCACTCAATATATATTTTCAACCGATACTATATACAATATACAATTACACAAAATTTTATATATATCGCCCGTATATAATTGCCTTACTAAGCATATTGGCATCTTCATTGCAATGGACACTGGATTGAATTCATTGGTGATGTAGGGGTACCAAGCTGTAGCTGAAAGGCTTGAAAAATGCTAGCGTAGGCCCATTTCCATAGCAAAGCAACAGGCACAACTTTCTCATTTGGAATACAAACAGCTTTGGCTCATTGTTATGCAAGAATGATACAATTTTGTCTATGGGTGATATGTACGTATACATATAGTCATATATGCATAGTATTGTTTGAAAATATATATTGAGCACCTCTGACTAGGTTGTACTGTGAGAGGCGCTTTATAAATCCAAAAATAGTACAGTGTATCGTGGCATAACATAGCATAGCATAGCAAAGCACAGTATTGTATTGTAGGTAGGCAAAGCTAATCTGCATACAGATGCCACTGAGCAGTGTATTGAAAGAACCTTGGGAGTATACAGATCTTTGGGGACAATTATTATCCTCGACCTAGTTTATAAAGCCTAGCTACCTGGAACAGTGGTCAGCCAAGGTTTGATCTTGGCGGTCAGTGGTACACGCACATGCACACACAGGCGGTATACGCTCGAGGTAGACCAAGCTAATCTGCATAATGTACACTCGAGGGAGTCTTGGTGTCAGTGCTTGGTTCTGTCACCCAATATCTATAGACTCCTCTGAGTGGGTATCTGTATGCAGATTAGCTTGTACTACCTCCAGTGCTTGGTTCTGTCTTTACCCCCGCCTATACGGCCTGTGTTCACATGTCTGTGTCTTGTGTGCGTGTGTGCTCGCGCGCCCGCGGGTATTTGATCGTCCAATGCGCCTCAAAATGGGCCTGGATGTACTTTTGCATGGTTCCAACAATACAAACTCCAAGCGTTTTGCTATAGCCATAATGTGCACCTTCATTGCAATGAACACTGGACTGATTTGACTGATGGAGTAGGGGTGCAGTAGTTAAAAGGCTTAGACATTGTCTAATAATATAAAATCCCTTACGGATTGTGATGCATATCAATGCAATGCACAACATGCAACCATGCAAGGAACAAGTATTATACAAGGCATATATATATATATATATATATATTCTATATGGTGAGCTGACCAGCTGATATACTAAAATATAACATGGCCCACTCTCAGGTGAATCCCTGCAATATGTATACAAACACAGGTACACATGACATGGCATACGCTGAGATAAAGACAGAACCAGGCACTCCAGACGTAGGCCAAGCTAATCTGCATATGACTCCAGCAAGTCAGCCTGAGGTGTACACTGTACAGTCCACCCAGATTAACCTCTTGGGGATATAGCAACGATGACCGCTCTGTCAGCCAAACTTGGGCACTTGAAGCAGACGCTGATTGACAAGCCGGTCTCTATAGGTCACGCCCATTCTACCCCGAGAAAACTTGGACCAAACCTTGGCCTTTAACGACATAATATCTATGTAGCCATCTCAGTCGTGGGTGCTCCAGCAAATGATGTACAACAGAATCAACTTGTACAATTCATACACAGGTACAGTAGTAATGAATGGAGAGATGTACACAAAAACTTACACAATTATCATGAAATAAAATGACTCACAATCCTGTGTAAACAAAATGCATCATGAAAATTGACACCATGGATGATGATGATGATGATGATGACGATGATGACAATGAAGATGATCACCATCATGAATGAGATACAGCATCATTAAACATACATGTAACTGAGTAATGAATATAATTATACACCTTCCATCCTTCTGTATGGACCTGAGACCAAGGATCTGGAGACAAAGCTTGATGCTTTCCAATGGTGCCTCGGAAAGATACAGAGGTGTACCGGTACGCAATGGACATCTGTTTGGACGCATTGCACACTGCAGCTGTGACAGTGACTAGGAGTCTAGTGCTAGGACCATGCCAGCACGTTCCTTGCATCCTTCCAAGGAATGATTTTGAGAGGCTGGGAAAGACCTACTGGGCACCATTGCCACACACGGATGAGAACAGGGGGGGGCTGACCTGAATCCACTGAAACCATTGTGCACAGCTCGATGAAGAGATCAGAAGTGCTGCATGAGTGCTTGTTATAGCACACTTCAAGATTTCTACTCAGAGACGCTCCTGACTACAGCACGACACTGAATCGGAGTTCCACGCCAAAGCACATTCATAATTGCGAGTGAAGGATTAGGGTCCCTACGTGGCAGCTTGAAGTGGATTTGAACCTACAACCTTCCGGCTCCAAGGCATCGAACATACCCATAGAGCACCGCATCCCACAAGGTCAATGCTCCAGAAAAGAGCATGCCAAAGATGATGAACATATAAAGTAGCAGTTTATGAGGGTTTCTACAATATCTGGCAGTTTTGCCACAAATTTTTTAGAAAAATTTAATAACGATTTTTTTAACTTTCAATGTTCTAATCCGTTCATGTTACTACTACCAAAGTGTGTGATGAGTAACAATGCAGAAAATTAAATATTTTTTGTTAAAAAGCTGAAAAATTGTTTTTTCTATAATTCGTCATGGAGTTGACTTGCATCACGGAGTTGTTATCAAATAGTTGCCGTCCACATTTGAGAGTCTTGAGGCACCAATAGAAATTATATTTAATCATTTTCAGTCATACCCTTCTCAGAATACTAAGAATTTAGTCATCATTGCGAGTCAAAGTCAAAATATTTGCGATCTGTCAACTTTATGCTCCATGACGTCGTCGTTGTTTCACGGATTTGACCGTCATGGAGTTGACAAATTATCTAAATTATAGTTTTGAGCAAAAAAAAACGCCACACGCGAAGCAACATAAGTTTGATGATGATTGCAAAAAAGACATGACGCTACAACTTTCACAAAGAACACATTATATTGAAAGTATAATTTAAATTTTGTCGAATATTGATGTCATGTAGTTAACCAGCGTCACGGAGTTGACCGTCATGGAGTTGACATTTCTCTTCCTTTTCTGTAAAAACCGCCGAACGCGAAACAACTTAAGTTTGATGATGATCGAAATAAAGACATGACTATACTACTTCCAAATGGGATGCATTATATTGAAAGTTTTATTTTCATTTTATGAAATATTAACGTCACGGAGTTGACATCAAATAAACATACGCAGCGCAACGATCTTGTTCACAACCTGCTGTTTATTAAATGAACGGCAAAAGAAATGTTTGCTGTTTACCAGCAGCACTGGTAGGCACAAATGAAGAAATACCAGACGCTAAATACAGCAAGGATCACAAACTTTTACTTGTGGACCCTAGTTTTGTTATCGTCATGGAGTTGACATCTTGTTCAAGGACAATTGCCCTTGTTTCGTTTAAAATTCAATAAAATTTAATTGGTTGCTCAAATGCAATATATTAAGCATATTTTATATAGTACATACTCTATTACTAAAGATAAATAGTAAATAATCGGTGTGGCAGTATGCGGAATTGGAGATAAACATGTTTTCCTGACTTCGTCTAACATGGGACTACATCTGGGACAACGCAGTTTGTGTGGGAAATGCCTCAACTGTGCGGTTACAAAGCCACCTAAATAATTTATTTACCTGCCATTTTAAAATTCTTTTGATTTTATTTAGGTCACCTGAAATAGACCTACATAACGGATTATCTTAAATAATCATTTAAGCTTTTAAAGAATATTTTAAATACCGCGGACAGCAAAGTGAGCACTTATTGTAGAAACACTCTTATACTAACAATAACAATAAAATCAGTGAATAAATTAACTAACTACAAACCATTTACATTTGCAAGTGAGAATTTTATCATTATTTGAACACAAGCATTTAAATGAACGCCTTAAAACACACATAAATAAGAAGCAGATATGCTCAACAAGCACATTAAATGTACTCTTAGAAAATTAACAGTTATAATGCAGTTTCATTTCACAAAGATTACATTTAAATGCTTCTCTATGTTGCCATGATTTATTAGATACTTCAGTATTTGCTTAGGAAGATGGCGGATTATTAAAAATCCATTATAAATCTAGATTTGCTATCCCAGTTTAGCAATGTTTGTTTACATGAAGACTTGAAATGGTGTGGCATCCATTTAAATGACCGAAAGCGGTCAATAATCGCATCGTGCATTTATTTAATAATAATAATAATATCTTTTCTTTAATTCAACGCCTGCAAGACGCACTGCGCTTTACATTAATTTTACAAGTTATGCAGTATCGGTTTTTTATATTAAACATGAGACCACAGAGTTGAAAACGACCTCAATGTTTGTCAAATTCCAGTTTTACACATTAACTGTGATGAGATCCTGATTCAAGTTGCCAAGAAAAACTCTTAGAAAATATAAATCAAATCTAAATAATTATGAACTTTGAACACAATTTAAAGGTTGACCAGAAAATAATTCTAATGGTGCAAATACTACTACTGCAGTTTCAACTTTCTTGTACGGTACATTTTATTTAAGTAACTTGCACAGATACTTAAATAAGTTAACATTTAACTAAAAATAAATTTGGTTATTGTTACATTCTAGTTCTATTACAACCTGTTCACCGTGTTTAACTTCACTGAATGTGTTATACTAAACCGAGTATTGGCTGAACAGCAATGGTAACTGAATCTACATCAGAATCGAGCAACATTGAATAACATTTGAATAACATATTAGCCATAATATTCATCCTTACTTTAGAAGAACAAAGTCTGTCTATATAAAACTAGCTCTGAGAGGTAGCCATGAGTAGGTCCAATCATCCAGATGCAAGTCACAAATAGCCATGCAACCGCAAATAAAGTTTCACTAGACTATGGCTGAACCGAATTGGTGATCATCACTATTCGGCTGAATACGAATTGAACCAACTATTCGGCTGAATACGAATTGAACCAACTATTCGGCTGAATACGAATTGAACCAACTATTCGGCCGAATACGAATTGAACCAACTATTCGGCCGAATACGAATACGAATAGTGTACGAAATAGGTCTACCGAAAATATTAAAAATTTCAAATGTATATAAAGGTCTCAGTCCAGTAAATTTAATACATAAACTAAAATAAACAGTTAACTACATGTAATTTTTTGCATCCATCATTTCATCTGCTATAGCAGCCACATATGCACAAACAGATCTATGTCATGTGACCAATATTCATATTCGGACCGAACGCTACTATTCAGCCGAATACCGAATAGCCATCTGGCCCGCTATTCAGCCCAAAAACAAATACGAAGTGAATGCTCCGTACTGCCATACACTAGACTTTAATCCTTTTTTTCAGCAGTTTGCTTTGCTGAATGAAAACGTTGGCTCTCTCGTGGACTTCACTTTTCACTTTGTCGCAGGAATGTAAGTTTGCAATTACAATTGCAGACAGTCAGTTGAGTCGATTTCAGTCACGGCATCCACGTTATTTTGGCCAGCAAGTCCCTTTGTTCTAAGACCAGGAAGTCCCTTTGTTCTAAGACCAGCAAGTCCCTTTGTTCTACGTACGGGATCTGTCATCAGCGTGGCCGTATCTTCTCGAACATGAACTGCTGCTTGATGCGTTCCGGTTTTTGTCCATCGCGATTTGAAAACAGTTGTCGCTTGACGAAGTGAAACTGTTCCCTTGCGAACTCATAGAACTCCTGTTCCATCTTCCAGACAAGAGACGCCTGGAGGCGATGGATAGTAAAAGCGGAAGGACTCCGCTTGTTAGCTGTCCTCCTCAAATGCGACTTATTGCCTGGAATAAACAATTCCACAGAATGTCTAACTAGATATCTATCTAATCACGGGTTAGCCTTCTATTTTGGCTTCTTAAAAGTTCATTGTCTAAGGATTTACCGCGTACAATGATATTTACTTGATTCTATTTGTATATCCATTTCTTATTTTCACATTATCTTTTGATGTTGTTTTAAGTTTAAACGGCAAAATAAAGAAACCACGGTCAAAGAAATTCGGTGGTTAACCATTTTGGTATTTGTAGTTTTTGATAGCTTACGACTATTTCCTGGCATCCTAAAAGTCAAAGATTGGCCCAACATCGGGCGTTCGCAGCAATTGGTCCCTCCATTTGGAATGGCCTTCCTCCCGCACTATGATCTAAACTAATGACTCGCCTTTCCTTATCAGTCTCTCGTTTTTAAAAACACTTCTTTCCGCTGGAGTTTTTCATGCTGAGAGTGCCTCTGAATAGTCATTGTGCAAGAGGTGCTATATAAATGCAAAGATACAATACAATTGATATACAATACAATTGACATACAATACACAATTGATATACAATACAATTGATATACAATACACAATTGATATACAATACAATTGATATACAATACAATTGATATACATTACAGTAGTACAATACAATACAATTGATATGATATTCACTGCCAACAGTGGCAAATCAAAGCATAGCTACATCCACTAGAGTTGCTACACTGATTTAAAGTAGACTCAACAAGGGGTTATGACCAAATAAAAATCACCAAAGAGTAGGAAGCAGTTGACTAACCATGATGATAGAGGTGACTAGCTCCTAGGAAGTATCTCGGTGCCATCGTTTCAAGAACTTCGATGAAGTCTCCAAGTTCTTCCGTGACGCCAACCAACAGGTAGTTCTTGACGAGATTATACTTTGCCAGCTGCAAAGCCCATTCACTGCCAATGTTCCTGTGACAGTTTTGTGCACTGTTGTTATGCAGTTTATGACAGTCACTAAAAGCATATTTGCAATGAATCTTAAAGCAACCATATATATATATATATATATCATCAGGCAAAAGAGCGGACACAGAAATTTTCGAAGGGGGAGCCTAAAATTTTCGGTCTTGGGACAGGGAAAATTTTTGCAATTGACAAAAGAAAAATCTGATGACTTTTTTAGTCATTTGTCTCGAATTCCCAAGAAAAAGATACCATTTTATCCGCCAAAATAGTTGATGACCTTTTTTAGTCGTACGGACCTCATCTACGGACCTCATGGGCGTGAGGAGGAGCCTGTGGAACATGGCCGGATTGGCCTCCCTGGATCCGCCCCTGATCAGGCAGCAAATGGACTGAACGGTTCACCTGACTGCAGATAAGTGCCCAGTAATATGAATAGTTGAGTAGGGTTACTAAGCTATATGCTGCACATAAAGCAATGGACAGTTGGCACATTTATCTACAGATGCATGATAGTCATCTGTCACTTTAAACCATTACCGAATATGCATGCATTCATTATTCATAATTTCACACCAAAGCATGCTGCTATATGAACAGTTAGGCTACTTAAGCCCACCCCCATGAGGGGGGGCTTAGGATAATGGTTAACATTCTGACACAAACAGAGCAAACAGATGCGCGATCGCTTCCCACTACCCCCGCACCCAAAAGGTTCACTCAACCTTCCATTCAGCAGAATGCATCAATTGGTAAGATAAGCAGCATAACGAGAGGGACGCCTTGTATTGTACTGATAATTAAATTCTACACTACTGCAACAACTTGTTATCATCCAATCATACAAACTGCAATCATACTGCGGATTGATTGTGACCCAGGGTTTAAAGTGGGTGGGAACGACATTCCCACTGCTCTCGAAATTCTTTACTTGCGTTCCCACTGCATGGAAACACGTGCATTCCACTAAAACTCTTTTTTTGCATTCCCACTGCTCATCCAAATCACTTTAACCACTGGGTTTGTCAGTTTTAAATTAAATGAAGATATTATTATCATTATTATTATTATTTTAGCACCTGAGGTATTATGATCCTGCAGGCTTTAAAAACAATAAATACTAAAAGCTGCATTGTTCTGGAGTTGTTATTATTATTATTACTATTATTATTATGGATATTATTTTATCACAATCAAGGTGATCAGGTTTTGTTCTATGGGTCATAAAGCAATGTTCAACAAGTAGTATATGCCCACATGTCGGTATTCAATCATACTGACCAGCACTCTGCTGCCTGACCACAGAAGAAAGGAACTTGCATCCAAATGTCTTCTTCACCACAGTCCGCTCCTTTGTGAATAACACAGTCATCAAATGTCTACAACAAGCGATACACATAGAATCACATCAATGTATAAATTTTGTGCAAAATATATCGTACCAATAACTATATATACTTGCGCATGAAAGTTAAACAATATTCTCTGCCAAGACATGCACAATACTTGGAATCTTATTTCGATTTTTTACTTAACACCTTCCGTTTCTACCCAAAGTCTGTAAACGTAACGTCAAGTGTTTGAGCAGAAGATTCTCCGTAGCGATTTTCCAGCTTCTCCTAAGTCATCAACTAAGTAGCTTCAGCATTTCTTCTTCAACGGCAGCAGCAACCAAACCTTTCTCAATTTCCTTTGGACACTTGCCCACTGTCAGACAAGCACAGGCATAAACTCAAGACGTCTCAAAAACCATACAACTCTGGACGATGATACATCCTGAGATTGAGCCAACAGAATACTTTACCAAGGTTTAAAGTGGGTAGGAACGTGTGGGAAACTGCTGCTTTCGAAATTCCTTGCCTGCATTCCCACTGCTCACCATGTATGGAGCCCTGGAAACACATGCATTCCAATAAAATTCATTTTAGGCGTTCCACTGCTCATCCATTTGGTGTTCCCACTGCTCATCCATTTGGCGTTCCCACTGCTCACCCATTTGGTGTTTCCACTGCTCACCCATTTGGTGTTTCCACTGCTCACCCATTTGGTGTTTCCACTGCTCACCCATTTGGCGTTCCCACTGCTCACCCATTTGGTGTTCTCACTGCTCGCCCATTTGGTGTTCCCACTGCTCACCCATTTGGTGTTCCCACTGCTCACCCATTTGGAGTTCCCACTTCTCACCCATTCGGCATTCCCACTGCTCACCCAAACCAGTTTAACCCATTGTAATTTACCCAGAACAGGTCATGACCATTTGTGGGCGATGATTCTTGCTTAGAGGTAGGCGTACCTCTGTGTCTCCTGCTCTTCGTCGCTTGAGGTAAGGTCGGAAGTCATCTCCGTTACGCAGGAAGTAGTAGTAGCTAACGAGACGGTCGATTGGATCCCGCAGAATGTTGATGTATAACGGCTTTCGAACGGTTCCGAATCTAGATTTTTAAAAATGAAAGACTTACTTAACTTTGTGTTGCAAGTGTAGATCGATGGTTAAGCGCATTGGAGAAAGAATAGATAGATAGATGTCAGAACTACAACACAAATATTTGAAGTTCGGACCAGACACACACACAAACACACACACACACACACACAATGTTAACAAAATTCACATGCAATATTTGTAAATATAGAAACATGCAAGAATTTATAATTTTAAAAAAACACTGAGTGCACACAGCACACAGGCAGCAAAATAACCTTCTAAATAATCTCCACAGGTATGTTGAACAAAAATTAGCAAATCCTTAGGGAATTAGTAATTGTGGTGATGCATGATTGCATTGTCAAGATTTAAAACCATGACACCCTAATAAAAATTGAAAACACAATTTTAGCAGCATAGAAGCATAAAATTGCACTTGTAACAGAACTCTGCTCCATTGACTCTTGGAGCATAATTATATAATTATAAAAAGGCAATAAAAAAACTCCTGTGTGAATGGCATGTAGTGAAAGCTCAACACATAACTGTCTATCAATCCAAACCACCAGGGTTTTTTAGCGCACATTTCTACACAAAATGTGCAGTTCTAAATGAATTTGTGCAGTTCTAGAAGCACAACTGTGCAGTTAAATATAGTAAAAAGATCATTTGAATTCGATTGGGAGTAATTAACCATGGAGGATGGGAAGGGATGGAAGAGATTGTTGTGCTGTTCTAGAAATTCCTTACAAAGGCCATTGTCATCGAATTAAGAGCAATGGAAATGGAAAGAAAGGGGTTGTGCAATTATAAAAATTCCTTAAAAGAAGCCTTGCAAACCACCCCAATTTAACTACCCATATATAATTTTGCTCTCCAGACTACCTAGTCCAAATAGAAGTACCCTGTAATCATGAAGGTAAACTATATGGAACAATCCAATAAGCGATCACCATCCCAGCTAACACGCACTCACGGGACCCTTACCGTTTTCTCCCGGGTATCCGGTGCGGTTTTCTGACGGGTGTTGACCGCGGTGTCCGGCCGGGAACCTTCTGGTGCACCCCGCGAGCTTGTCGCCGTCTACCGACTCTACCGGTATAATAGCCGCATTTGGTTTATTCCGACGCCATTTTGTGTGCCGATTCGAATGCACGAGTTTTTGGAGATCGGGATTTCTTTATGTTGAAGGTAAGATTACGTTTTATTTATTGCGCCAAAATATACTTGTCAATATCAACACTTTAGGTAAATGCTGCGTCTAATTTTGGTCGGAATACGACTAGGCGTGACGGAGATTGGGTTAGGGTTATGGACACCACGCGCGTGGGTTAGAGTAAAACAGGTTCGGCCTCGATTGGTTTATGCATTGCTGCGTGTCCATGTGTGTTTAAGTTCACCTTTTATAGGTGGAACTGCTATATTTGTTAATCATATCGGCCCTATACTCTGCCCGGTGTGCACTGAATGCTTTTACCGGGAATCTCGAAGACTGCGTGCCTCACGGTGCCTGTATACAAAACAATATGATTGCCAACGACTTAACTAAAATAGAGCGCTACGACCTATGAGCCGTATCCCATGATACAATGCGCTCAGTAAGTAAGTAATCAATGCGAGATCTAAGCAACTACGGTCAGGTTAATAAAATTAAAAATAAGGGAAAATTTGCAGAAATAGGAGTACATAAAAAAATGAGGCTAATACCGCAGCGCTCTATTTGGATTTCTTGTGTGGCCATAGCTGTTTACATGTACTGGCACACGCAATCCTTGGGATTACATTTTTATCATCTACAATGCTAGTCCCTTTAAAATTCGTGGTAAACGTGTATTTTAAGGTCGTAATTCATTGACCATTGCATGGGTTTCAGCGTTGCTTGAATACAAGTCGGATTGAGGTGGAACAACAGTGTTCTTACAGACACGGGGCCAGTCCATCAATGCACCCCTCCTAGCAGATGCTCAGACCTTGTAGGCAATCCGCATTGGGAATTATATCCAATGCAAGCCATCCTGCATATGATATGAGACATGACCAGTAATTTATCCTTTGAGCCTGTTTCATGTGTTGAAATTATTATTATGTGAGACATTTACTATTTAAATTGGTTTTCAAGGCTTTAACTTTTTAAAAGGTACAGCAAATTTTTAAAACTAATTTCAAATTGCAATGTCTGTGAATTTTACTGTTACTTGTTAAATAAAACTTGTCTGATATGTTTAAAAATTCAGGTGTGGTGACGCAAAATATTCCTTTAACAGCACGAGGAAATTGTCGAGGACAGTTTTCCTGTTTGGTTTGAAAATGTCATGGATTGTCGCACTGAAATAAGCCGTTGAAATCTGCGCCTTTCACAGAGACTGAACATTATTCAATATTATCAATATTTTTAATGTTGAATTAATAAAGTTGATAAATAATGTTGAGTAAGCTGAGGTGTCATTCACAACTATTGTTGATTATTTATTGCTTTAACGATGTTTGGTAGACCAGGCAGAAATCAAGATTATGTTGGATACCACCCAGACTAACTTATGAAAACATAAGTTCGTGTTTTTAATTTTTTCAGGAATTTCTTATAAAAATGTGTTTAAAATACTCCTGGCTTCATTTCATTAGCACAATTTTAAAATCTATTTTGATGCGCCTATTTCATTTTAAATTAGTTAGTGTACTGTAAAATTTGCTATGCATGATTCCAAAACCAGCATGCATTAATGTGATTTTTGTAACATATTGAGTTATATGTATGTTTTTAAAAGTTTTGCATCAAAATTCAAAATGGAAGAAAATAATTGCTCCAGCTTTATTCCAACTCAAGATATAAAGCAAATCATTACCTCTTGCCTTTTGCTTGAGTTTGAATAAGGATGTAGCAATTTTATTTGGTCATTTTTAAGTTTGTTGCAAGACTTTTGAAATTATGTATGAAACTCAATACATGCTGCAAATATGACTAAAATGGTTGTTTTGGTGTGTCGAGCCATGTAAAACACAGTTTAGAGTACAATTTGCATTCTGGGTATACATTATCAGTCATCTGGGTATGAACTGGGTTGTCCGGCGCTGCTCGCGGGCTAACCCGTATGGTTCCCGTCGGGAAACCCCGGACATAACCCGCCGGGTTGCCCGTACGGGGCCCGTATGGCAGCCCGTATGGGACCCGCAAGGTTCCCGAATTGGCTGGTTAGCTGGGATGGTGTCTCTGCAATGGGACTTACCACTGGGTAAGTTCATGCACTAAAATAATCCATAAAAAAGCTCGGACGGCTGCACAGCAGAATGTGACCAGTACGATCTGCGAACAGATTGAATTCCCCAGACGGCCAAAGCATTTTGTTATTCACCGAATATAGAGATATTATGAATAAATGCCACTCAGGACAAAACTAACGATCAGTGAAATTGAGAAGCCAACCGCTTGGCTGAGGCGCGTGGTGAATATGCAGCAACGACCAAGGACCTGACATCCACATTTAGTACTTAGACGTGGGCTTTAAGACACATTAAAATTTATGAGTCATTCCAGGTTACAACCAAAGAATAAGGGAATTTGCCAGTCACTAGGAAAACGATTCTGACTATGAGGAATGCGCTGACATAACTTGGTGGCTGTAAAGTTGTTCGGACATCTGTTCCGCTTAAAACCTTCTTTGTACTACATGACTGAATGGTCACTTCTTTCCACTGGTGGTGGTGTATCCATCAAAAGAGCAAAATCATTGAAGTCAGCGTTTTCCAAATGCAACATGATAAACCTAATGCAGCAATATATTGTATTGTTCTGTATTCTATCTGGGCATTTATAAAAGCACATTTAGCAGTAATGGACCAAGTACATGGAATAGTATTCCTCTTGATATTCGCTCCCTGCCGTCTCTTCATATTTTCAAACGGACATTTTCTGCCTATATCTAATGTAAACCTCTAAGATTCTGGGGAATTACTGATAAGTCATCATAATATGGAAGTGTGCACTTGTTTCCATGTATGTAACTGCATTAATTTTACTCAACTCTCCTAACTCACCTTTTGTTTGTATATATTATTATGCTAGACTATTGCTAGTTAAGAATTTATTGCTCATGAAGAGCTTTACTTCATTTTCCAGTCGGCCGCCCTGCATATTTCTAACTCAATTCTCTCAGGTGGCACTGACTAGTGGGACCTTTGGCCCCTTTTGGGTCTCCTGGGTAAGCCGACATATTAGACTACATATGCATAATTATACTCTCTGAAATGAATCAGCTGGCTGCCAAATAAATGTTATGTTATTTTATGTTAAGAAAGAGAAAAGTTAGCAAGAAATGGACCAAAGTGTACACACAATCTGCCAATATATATCTCAGCCCGAATTGGTTGGTCAAGGTTAATCCACAAAGAAGGACCGACAACTGCAAAGGCATGGCATTGAGCAATTTAGCCATAAATTCATTATTTATCTTAAAAAATAATAATAAATAATTGTCTTTCTTTATAAAAATGCTGTCACTTGACTTGACAAGATATTAATTTTATGAAGATAAATCCTGTCGAAAATGTCCCCCTTTCCCTAAAAGTGTTTTACTCGAAGCTGACAAGATATCCATCCCACAGCATCGACATCTATCTCAGGAAATTCCTTTCTCCACATAAAGGCCTTCTTCTATTAACAAGATGCAATATATGTCTCTTCCATCTGACAGATGTCTCCATTTACATGACCACTCTCATATAAGGTTGCAGCAAATCCTCTTCGGCTTTGCAATGCGCTCAATGAAGAACTACATCCCGCATGTATACATGTACATGTAGATGTCACTCGGCACAAGAATAATTCAATTCATTACGCCTCCGATGCTGGCTGGCGTCTTCTATAATTCAAGACAGCAAGAAGGTCTGCTCGCAGGAAATCACAAGAGCAGGAAATTGCACGCGTTTTGTATTCATGCCACCGCACGTCCCCAAAATATAATCAATCCACCGCTTGGTTTCTTCATCCGGTGGGTCAGTCCAAGTTAATCTGCGGCCACATCTGGGCGACAGTAGATAAAGAATGCTGAACAGTACAGCGGAGTAATCCACGTTGATGGGAATCAATCACGGGTATTACCATTGAGAGTCATGGGTATTACCATCTAGAGTCATGGGTATTACCATCTAGAGTCATGGGTATTAAAAGTCATGGGTATTACCATCTAGAGTCATGGGTATTACCATCTAGAGTCATGGGTATTGCCATCTAGAGTCATGGGTATTACCATCTAGAGTCATGGGTATTACCACCTAGAGTCATGGGTATTACCATCCAGAGTCATGGGTATTACCATCTAGAGTCATGGGTATTAAAAGTCATGGGTATTACCATCTAGAGTCATGGGTATTACCATCTAGAGTCATGGGTATTGCCATCTAGAGTCATGGGTATTACCATCTAGAGTCATGGGTATTACCATCTAGAGTCATGGGTATTAAAAGTCATGGGTATTACCATCTAGAGTCATGGGTATTACCATCTAGAGTCATGGGTATTGCCATCTAGAGTCATGGGTATTACCATCTAGAGTCATGGGTATTACCATCTAGAGTCATGGGTATTAAAAGTCATGGGTATTACCATCTAGAGTCATGGGTATTATCATCTAGAGTCATGGGTATTACCATCTAGGGTCATGGGTATTAAGAGTCATGGGTATTACCATCTAGAGCCATAGGTATTACCGTCTAGAGCCGACGTCAACGTAACAACCTCTACGGCTCACAGGGCATCAGTGCAGAAAGCATTCGCGGCGACAAAACAAAGTACTTTGGAAATCATGAATATATAACAGACAGGTTCAGCGAGGACGATATTAAACCTACGCAAATATTTTCAAACTGAAGTAATCACGGCTACCATTCAGCAGTAATGATAGGCCTAATTCGCCTATAATGACTGGTCAATTTCACCGATAATGACTGCCAATTGACTGGTGTAATTCACTTGCGAGTAAAGCAACTAAACTCACCCAATACACAAAAGAAGTTCACGTAGGTGCACTGCAGCCATGCAATGAACTTGGTGATCTTTCACTAGGATTCGAATGCAATTAGAATGCATTTACACGTACAGAGACGTACGTTCAAATGTTCGTTTCAAGAATTGCTTTACTTCCCATTTCACAAGTAAATGCCAGTTTTGAGAGCAACGTCAAATCTTGGTTTCTGCTAAGTAATAAACATTTTTCCTCGTTCAATCTTAAAAAATTTGCAATATACAGCGTAGGCCCAAAAAACATTAGCGGGTCTTTTTTTGCCCACTCTGTACTCTTCAACCAAAATGTTTTAAAACTGACTACGTGTAGGCCTAGTAGGCCAATTCGTTGAAGCCATGTACAATTTCTAGCACTAGTCCACTACCTAAAAAATGATAGCAGTAACCAAGAGCCACGTTATTTTTCCTCGACTAAAACTCCAAACTCTCAAACATTTTGCATTGACAGCACATTATTCATGAATGCCCGATTCGACGAACAGATAGCATATCTCGCATACTTTTCGATGCCAGACTCCGAGGATTATTGCCTTCCCTCGCGGATTTTCCCATCAGAAAAAGCTCAGCGATGGTTACCTGCTAAGCCAGAATGAAATCGCATGGAGATACGCACAACCATACTATCTGTCACCAGCTGGATTACATGATTTGACTTTTGCCATCGTGGACATAGCTTAAACTGGAGCTCATGTGATAATGAAACTAAACTCAAGTCAGACGCCATAGATTTTGCGATTGCCAACATAAAAAGAAGTCACTATGATGGTGCAAAAATAACATTATTACGTTGAAGTGTATGGTATTTCACCATTTGTAAATGTGCTTCTCCCAGCAAGACCTTTCAGAAGGCTACCAGCGTGAGTGACCCCCAACAAAAAAGGCAGGATATGGGGCAAGAGAACGATGAGAAAAACTACCATCAGACCACACTCTACACGATACATTGACTTCTAATGAAAGCCTTTTCATTTACTCTGCTGAGTCAAGATGTAACATGAGTTTATTTATTGCATGACCCTTTCAAGTAAGGTATGTACCAAGGTGAGTTTAATTGCATTACTCACAAGTGAATAACACCAGTCAATTGGCATCGAATTATTCCTGAGACCAAGTATACTCTGAGTATGTATAGAGGCACTGTTCTCTGTGGTGCAAATACACTTGCGTCTCCGCGCACGCATCTGAGACAGACATGGCATGCACTTGATAATTACATTCCAACAGATCATGAAGAAGTTACTTCAAAAGAAACCACTAATGTCCGACTGGAAATGGAGTAAACACTCTGATTGATGTTACTGAGACCAAGCAGGAAAGGACACGTGACGAGCACAAATTTCTGTGTCTCATGAGTAGTCACGCTTTAAGAGAGAGACACAGTAGAAGCAGAAGGGCTGAGTGACTGACCAGTTTGTTTGTATGTATGTGCACTTGTTATAGCGCCCCTTCAAGCTCTCTACTCAGAGGCGCTCCCGACTGCAGAGCGGACACTGCATCGGAGTTTCACGCCGAAGCACTGAGCAATTGCGAGTGAAGGACTTGCCCAAGGTCCCTACGCGGCGACTTGAGATGGATTCGAACCTCGAACCTTCCGGCTTCAAGGCAACGACGCCACCACTACACCACCGCACCCCGACCAGTGACCAGTATGCACATGCACGGTCGTTACGTGTTTATTAGTCGCCTTCTGCAAACAGAAGCAGCTACTGGACAAAACGTGTCAAAAAAATGCCATCACCAGAGCTGTGGCTGAAACCATTACAAATGGCCCATACTATGCATGTACATTGTACATGCACTTAACAAAGGAAGTGAAAGCAATTGTCAAGAGAGTAATTCCATCACTCAGTGGATGTAGGCATTGTTTCGCTGAAGTGCAAACATGAAAAGAGAAATTTAAACAGAAAAACAGGACAAAGTGCTCTCTACGTTGTAGAGCACTACAAATCATAATGACATTTATTGGCAGCAAAAACCATAACAGTGCTTCATTACCAGACATTTACGAGCGACGACATTTTTAACGATGCATACTGAGGCCTACCCTCAATTAGCAACACTGTATTCATTGTCGTGCAAATCACAATCTCGATGTAGCCAGACGAACCATGAATCCCGCTGATGCTGGTGTCACGAAATAGAGTATCCCCCTGAAAGCTATCCGGGGGGATGAACTAATCTATCCCCACGGATGGAATTAACCGGTCTACACTATCCGGGGGGATGAACCATTCTATCCCCTATTTTGAAAAATGTGTATAATTTAAAAAGTCATGCTCTAATCAAAATTTAAAGTGACTCTAATTGTTTTAAGTGTCCTAAGCAATGTTCAGAGAAAGTGAACTCGAATTTATTTAGTCACTCTGAGTGTTCTTGAGTGTTTTCAATCTTTTAAGTGCTCTAAACCCAAAGCAAAAAATTTATCTAGTAAGAATAAACATACCTGTTAGTGTCAATGTTCAAAACAAAGCAGATGAAAATTAATTTGCAAAAATAAATACACGCGGAAGTGACTTTTTCGACTTTTCTTCATTTGGGGTGATACGATTAATACGGGGGGATACTCTATTTCGTGACACCGGCAATTCATCACAATGCAACGACCAACTAACGCACTATTCCCAACTACCGCCACCACCGTGCAGTGCCCTCGAAAACCAGATCAATACACGAGATATCGCGGCCGCAAAAACGATGGGGGTGACGAGGGCACATCGTCGAATATCAATAACAAGAAAGATGTGACAAGATCTAGGAGTGGATGCATTCCACCACCAACACCACCAACCAGCATCAGCGTTGATAGCTGGTGGCCAACGACTGACTGACGCGCTAAAGTCTTCGGTCGTTTGAAAGGCTCGATAATTACAAGGAAATGAATTCCGTGTTGGTTGCGATCGTGGACCGATCGCATTTGTGCGCGAACATCACACAACACAAAGAAAGGCTTCCGGCTGGGTGTCAGCATGCCTCGATAAGCTGTCAATGCCATTATTAACAGCAGACAAGCTGATCAGAAATATGCATGCCAAAGCGGTTATAATGCTGCATGCAGCTCGACTTAGTAGCAGCTTTCTATGCCTTGCCTGGACAGGGTGGAAATTTGCATTCTAGTTCCCCTTCCAAGAGAATAAACTTTGCTGTATTTCCAACCACAATCCATCCCAAGTTGATGCCTTTTCCAAAAAATGTTTCATTATGAGAATACTGTAAGCCTATACATGACCACTTGCTATAGCCCCCTTCAAGATTTCTACTCAGAAGCGCTCCCGACTACAGTGCGGACACTGAATCGGAGTTTCATGCCGAAGCGCATGTATTACTTTGCATAATTGTTTCACTTTTATTAAAATTCTGTAAACTACTGTGCATTTGCTGGTAGTCTAGCAAAGAATATTCTTACTTACATGTGGTTTACTAGTTTGAAAATCCGACTATTTTTATTCTGTAAACTAGATTTCTTCAAATCTACATGACTCATAGGTACTCTGCTGAGCCTGCTCTTTGCTAATGCTCCCACACTTTCCAGCTGTCTGGCGAATAGCAATTTTAAAGCAAGCAAAATACGAAAAGTTTTATTATTAGTTTTACAAGTCATCAACGGCAAATGTCTGGTCCCTTCACACACACTTGCAATGACAGATTTACAACATTAGTGGAATCTAGCAATGCCATTACTACCCACTTAGTAGCAGCATCCGTGCATAAGGTGCCATCACTACGAGGACAAAGCTCACCCAACGTAACCGGATTACAAACCCGAAATTGGTCCACTGTGTGTCATCGTCCGACCTTATCTAACGAGATTTACGGCGGCATGCTGTGCCTTGCAGAGACTGCCAAACACACACACACAGAAGGCCATTCCAGAGAAATTCTTTGTGTCGTCATTTCAATTACCGCAGCAAGACAATGCTCCCAGACAAGGCCACTCCAAAGATAGTCTTCGAAATGCCTTTCGTCTGTACTGTACGTGTGCCCTGCAGAGACTGCCACACACACAGAAGGCCATTCCAGAGAAATTCTGTGTCGTCATTTCAATTATCACAGCAAGACAATGCCTTCAGATAAGGCCACTCCAAAGATAGTCTTCGAAATGCCTTTCGTCTGTACTGTACGTGTGCCCTGCAGAGACTGCCACACACACAGAAGGCCATTCCAGAGAAATTCTGTGTCGTCATTTCAATTACCGCAGCAAGACAATGCTCCCAGACAAGGCCACTCCAAAGATAGTCTTCGAAATGCCTTTCGTCTGTACTGTACGTGTGCCCTGCAGAGACTGCCACACACACAGAAGGCCATTCCAGAGAAATTCTGTGTCGTCATTTCAATTATCACAGCAAGACAATGCCTTCAGATAAGGCCACTCCAAAGATAGTCTTCGAAATGCCTTTCGTCTGCATCGCATGGCCAAACGGTCGGCGTAACACATCCAAGAGGCTATTTCAGCGCGAATATCGCGGACTGCATCCAATCTTTCTGAGGCCATTCCGAACAGGAATAACGCGTCGTCGATCCAACAGGAATCCATTTTCTCCGACAATTTGCATAATAGGCGTCGCAATGCAGTGCTATCGAGAAATAAAAAAAGCAATTTTTGCAGGGCTTAAGGTCAGCTCCCGCAGAATAAAACACGGTATCAGCTCCGTGAGCATTCAACACCAGGGAACGTACGTACGAGTCCACAAATTGCTCGGCATGACATTTGCTTCTTGCATGATAAAAAAACACACATGTTTTATCAGCATCCATGGCTTGACTTCCAGTGCACCATTTGAAATTTACGATTTAATATCCAGTCAAACAAATCAAGAGATCATATTAATCACACCATTATTGGATGGATTTGATGGAAAGATCATTTCCTATTTGATCAAATTTGTAAATAACACCCAGCAAAACTACGACTTCAATATCGTGATCTCTTTCCGCAAAGGTGTAACAACAGGCGCTAAGAAATGTTATGTTCTGTGCAATTTTAAACTGCACATGCATTTTTTCTTTCTATTGTGCTCACCTCTGAGCACGTGTTGTTCCATTACTTGCCCCCAACAAAGCAGTTGGAATGCTCCCTTCGACTAAAGGCAGATGAAAAAGTTCTCACGGAGGCTGATGATCATATGCGAAAAACGCTTCTTATTCAAATGATATATTTATATATATATGCATAATATATATATTTATTACTATTTATTTATTTATTTATATTTATTATTAATTTATATATATATTATATTATATTCTGATTATTCTTGTCTTTGAATGTACATGATTATTATGTATAATTTTTTGTAATTCAGAATGCAGTTTGCAAGTTAGAAGTAAAGTAGATACTTACTTACTTGCAGACTGACACAGCATCACCATAAAAATTATAATTGTGCTATGTGCAGTTCTTTCAACCACGACAGGCCTCAGAGTTCAAAGGGAATTATGCCTCTGCTAAATATGAATACAGAAGTTTTATCATATTGTTTAATGCATCCACTTAGTACATAAAACAGACATAACAACCACTGTTGAAATCTGACTTGACTACAGCTATTAATGGCTCAACAGACAGCCACTCGTATATTTTCCTGTCCCATGCCATTTCTTAAAACCAGAGAATCAACAGAATCCGTGAACAGATAGACGATCAATCAAAAACCAAAGTGCAAATCCTCTCTAATTGATAACCTTCTCAAGCATGGGTGTCGTCCACTGCAGCCAAACTTAGATTTCAGTCTACTCATCCATCATTCTATCCATCCAACGAAGCTGAAAGCTCATGACCTGTTGTCCAGAAATGCCAAATAACGGAAGAACAGACCCCTCTGGGACTACATCCATCTCTCTACGCTTTCTGCTTTACAAAGCATTTCTCACTTGATCAGTGACCCATGCAGTACCTTTGCTGACATGGAAGCTAAACCCTGACAGCCAAAGAGCGACACTGCATGAATATGGATTCCTGTCATAGCACTGTATGATTTCTTGAAATAGATATAAATGTCTGGCTACGCTACATTTGATTCTTGGCAAATCAACAAATGAAGAAAAAAAGAAGAGTTTCATGTTTATTACACTTTTCTGCAGAACAGATCGAGGCAATTTCCAAATGGTTTGGCTTCCTAATTTCCTGTAAATTCTCAAACAGGTCTGGTGTTTTACTGACATTCAATATAATCTGTTATTACAAAATTAAAATTGCCACGCAGCATTCCAAAGATGGTTCTTTTGCAAGGGTTCTGACAAGAACAGCTACGGTACTTTAAGCAAGAACATTTTGCTGCACAGCAATACAGATTCCAGAATTTTGGTTAACAATCTCGTTAAAGGCCCTCTGGGTTATGTGCAACATAACCGTATAACAAGATAGCAGATTATGCAGAGTAGCCACTTGTTATTCCACATGTTCCCATATGGCATCACTCTTTTGTCCCATGAGGAATAAAGAAGCACTGACTTGCATGCCTGCTTTCTCAGCAGCTGTGCTTTCCAGTCCCCCTCCCATTCTTAATTCAGGCAAGTCCCCAATGTCTCTTCCTGGCAGATAAACAGCCATGCCCCTTCTCCTTAGCTTATTCAGCACAGACTGGCTACATGCTTCAGTAATGCGCAGCCCTTTTCATATTGGATTTAATGCAACTCTTCTGGGGCCCTATGCATATAACCAGGCATAGGCTAATCTAGGTGTAGAGCCTATGCCCGACATGGCTAATCCAGACATAGCCCTTGGAATATGGCCGTATGCGTGGACACAGAATAGCAAGAGACATCTATATATTTATACCGTAGTTAATCTGGACATTCCTTGCACCCGACGATGCATGACGCTTGCTCTTCCCCAATTTAATCGGTTATAGCTGAGTGTGCATGGGTAAAAGATATTCATATGTGGTCCTTGCCAGGGTGGTGAAAACAAGACGGGCCAGAGGATAAGTTAATAACGACGGGCCCCTATTGTTCACACTGTCCAGCTAAAGTCGGCCGTCCGTTCACGATGGGAATAACCCACTTGCTCCTACCTCAGAGTTGGAATAACGTTATACCTAGCATAACTCGCTAATCTCGACCCATGCATTCTGTGCAAGAAAGAGAACTAACAGGACAAAAGATCCTAAAGCACACAAAAATTGAGAAGTTCTCAAAAATTAATGCTACAGAAATTGCCAGACGCCCATTGTCGCCCAATAAAATTCAAGAGTTAATCAAAATAACCAAAATAGTACTCACTTTAAATAAAATTCAAGAGTTAATCAAAATAACCAAAATAGTACACTCACTTTGAATAAAATTCAAGAGTTAATCAAAATAACCAAAATAGTACTCACTTTGAATAAAATTCAAGAGTTAATCAAAATAACCAAAATAGTACACTCACTTTGAATAAAATTCAAGAGTTAATCAAAATAACCAAAATAGTACTCACTTTGAATAAAATTCAAGAGTTAATCAAAATAACCAAAATAGTACACTCACTTTGAATAAAATTCAAGAGTTAATCAAAATAACCGAAAGGGTACTCACTTTGAATAAAATTCAAGAGTTAATCAAAATAACCAAAGTAGTACTCACTTTGAATAAAATTCAAGAGTTAATCATAATAACCAAAATAGTACTCACTTTGAATAAAATTCAAGAGTTAATCAAAATAACCCAAGTAGTACTCACTTTGAAAAGTCTAAGAATGCTATGTGGCCATGATACAGTGCTGGTTTCTTTGCCGTCCACTCAGTTATGTTGTTCACAAAACGAACCTATAACACGCACAACCAAAATGGCTACAACTGGTATCATAAAATGCCTTTAGTTTATTCAACAGCGCTGGTATCCTTGGTTAATAGAGAGAAGAATACAGGTCAAATAAAGTCTTTCAAAAACATATAATTATTCTGCAACAACTGAATCAGTTTCCAAAAATCTGTCTTCATAAAATTGTAATGTGGAACCTGACAGCTTAAGAAAGCTTTCTCAAAAATATTATGCACAAACATCTTATTATTATTATCATTATCATCATTATTACTATTGAGTTTTTTTATAGTGTCCGTTCAAGTTAATCTACTCACAATATTTCGCTCACAGTCCAACCACGACTAAATACGACCCTGTTCCAATGGGTCAACATAAAAACCTTTCAAAAACAACATATAAAGTATATTGAATTTATGCATTCAGTCGATTCTGAAAGGTGCAGGAACTTCAGCCCACCTGGTCAGAAACTGACAGAACATGGTTGTTCTTGGAGACATTCAGATGAAGAACGTTGAAGTGGTTCTTGTCGCACAGGTCGTAAGCAATCCCTACAAATGACGTGCTTCCGGTCTTAGGCACACGGTTGTAGATCAGCACAGCATCATCCATCATCTCACTGAATTCCTGCAGACAGATGTCAGCACAACAATTGATTAGCAGACAAAGCAACCACAGATCCATTCATACACTGATTTATGATAGGCTAAGGATGCATATAAAGACAATAAAAATTCCAACAGTATTAGAATTGTATTAGGATGGAATCACAATAATCATCAGAAACATTCTATAACTGCACTAGACCACCTTTATCTCACCGACGGACAGCTACAGGAGATGAGGAGATTTTGTGTTATAAGAAAAACAGCGTGAGAGTGCATTACGAGACGGTTTCCATAGCAACGAATGGTTTACACAAATCACTGTCATTGATCACTGTTGGCATAATCACCATCCTTTAATACAAAGTCGGTTGTAAAGCAAAATCATCTGATACTAAACTCGCCAACCAAAGTCATCAAGTCATTACAGAGACGTTTATATGGACTCAGAGCTCAACGAAGACACTGCCATTTGGAAATGGATCATTACCAGAGAAATTGCGAAGTACAGCATTAAGAGAACAGCAGAAGAATGATAATGCTGATTGATATGCGCATAAGAATGTCATTTATTCAATCCACAGGGCGCTACCACATCCTATAATCCTCAACCTAATCCTCGTCTTTCTCCCTAACAAGTCGGGGAAAATAATTATACGCAAAGAAAGAAAAAGGTGAAAAGCAATTTGAAGAAAATTCGATATCCACATGTAAATCCTTCTTCAAATCCTTCCTGAATAAATTTAATGATGCCTTATGATCATCATAATTTTCATTGGCATAATGCATGATCACAGTACTTAACAGTTATCATCACTGTAATCATCATTGAAATCACCACTGTAATCCTCATCATTTTCATTGTCATCATCATCGTCATCATCCATAATCACAGTAACAGTTATCATCACTAATCATCATTAAATCACCATTGCAGTCCTCATCTTTATCATTATCCTAATCATCGTGTCGTCGAAAAAATTTCGCCCGAAAAAGTCGAATTTTTCCACAGCAGCGTGTAATCATCTAAAAAATTCAGAATACAGCCCTGCCCATGTGGGATCCACAACTCGACTAGTATCACACTACAGCAAGGGTAAGGTAATACTGAAATGGTAATTACCATCACCATGCTATAAGGAGAGTCTAGTGTATATGTCTTGCTGCTCTTGCAGTATTAGAATTGTAGACAAATAAACTGGTGAGTCTGACATTGATGTATGTGGAGTTGAGTTGCTCAATGAAGACCTTCCTATGGGAGTCCCAAGAAAGAAAAGGTGGTTGAACTTCCAACCAACCCTCTGGCAACTCTCACCCTAATGTCCTGTCTAGATTGTAAGTAGTTGAGTTCTTTGTGGTTCTAAAAATATCACACCAAGATCATACAATCCGTTGTTCTGTCATGCCATAGCATGAGACTGCACAATCCTTTGCTGTTTCAACACCATTAAATCAAAACATTAAACCATTTACAGTTTTCATGTTGTATGAAAGTATAATTTATTGTATATGCCTTCAAATTATATAATTATTTAACGACTTTCACATGAACAATGAACACAGGATGAAAGTAAGAAAAGAAGAGAGGGTCATTCAAGATAAAAAAATTTACCAGAATTTGTGACAGAAGTTACAAAAACAGATGCAGACTGCACAGAGCCAAAACAAAAACTCTTTGTTCAGGACTAGAAGACAGTGCGAAAGCAAGTCCGGCGGCTGTCTGTAATCTATGCAATAGTATCCATCCATCCATCCATCCATCCATCCATCCATCCATCCATCCATCCACCATCCATCCATCCATCAATCCATCCACCCACCCACCCACCCACCATCCATCCATCCATCCATCTATCCATCCATCCATCCACCCACCCACCATCCATCCATCCATCCATCCATCCATCAATCCATCCATCAATCATCCATCCATTCACCCATCCATCCAGCCATCCACCCACCCATCCATCCATCCATCCGTCCACCCATTCATCCATCAACCCACAACCCAAGCACCAACGTCTCAATCTCCCTATTCATCATCAGACCTACAGCATTTGTGTGCTCCTCTGCCGTGATTATCCATTAATTCCTACATCTATTTGTCCTCCTGTCCATCTATCAGTCACTCATCCATCATTCTTCCTACAGCCATCACCCATCAATCAATCATAATGCCTCAACAATCAACATATCAATCAATATCAGGATTAAGCAGAACATTTCAAAGAAGACCAAGTACTTCAAACAATCACATCTCTCCACATAAACCCAATCACCCATGCATTATATATATATGCCATAAATTATTAACAAAGTGCCATAGAGCAATAATTATAATGTAAATTACATCCCAAAACGCAGCTAGGGAAGAAATAATTCAATCATTTTCGCATTGCATATGAAAAATGGATAAATTTTCTAATGCGTGCTGCAGCTGTGTAATATAATATTGTAATTTAAATTCATACACCTTATACCAAAATTTAACTATGTTTTATGTTCCGGATAATCCAAAACAAAAAGGCCATATTGGCTACTATAGGTAGAAACACGTAAACTTACGCGCGCACGTTTGCGTGGGTTTGTGTGTGTATAATATACATAAAGAATACATGTATGTATAAATAAATGATGTATATACATATTTTATATACAGTTTACACACACATATATTGGCTCACCTTGGCCTATGTAATTAAATCAGCTTGTGTTGCTTTGTAAGGCACCCTTGTAACCTGTGTTACTGCGCCATATAAACTATTATTATTATTATTATTATTGTCCATTACATTCGAACCACCCTAATGTCTAGGTTATTATCGACATATTAATGTGCCACACAGTCTCATCTGCTGCAGGTCGCTTCCTTCTGTCGTTCCACAGCTCGTTTTGCCGGATTGTAAATCTCCTTCTCGTGTCGATCTGGGAGCGGTGGCAATGTTCCGGAGAGGCAGATAGCGTTCCTCCGTTGAAGAGCCACCGAAATCCGCTGAAATAAGTATGACGTTTCGATAGGGTCATGCGTAGCAGCAGCAATTCTCCTCCCCAGCTCAGAAATGAAATCCAGTCTTTCTTTGCACCAAGCGCCGCCGGTCTCCAAGTATTATTATAATATTATTATTATTATTATTATTATTATTATTATCATGATGGAATCGTTCTTTGTGACCATGTGTTTAATGCCTTCCCTTAGGTTACTTAAGCAGCTGTTTTAGCCATTTAACAGTTTTCATTGCTTATATAATGTATATGGCATGTTGGTTTTTCCTTCTTGTTAAGGACTTTAATGAACTTTAAGTAGTTGCTTATTTCTGTCTAACTTCCGTTCGGGTTATATATTATACAGTGACATTACTACCGCAATTGCTTCCGTGTGTTAATATACTGTATGTACTATTTTATGTAGCCATAATTGAGTGGCAATTTGATCTCTTCCGCGTGTTTTCTTTACATCCCACCCTCACTTACAGCAATAGTAAACGTCGTTATCATTCCTAACCTGAAATCAATGAAAGAGATGATGATGATGGTGATGATGATGATGATGATGATGATGATGATGATGATGATGATGATGATGATGATGATGATGATGATGATGATGATGATGATGATGATGTGACGGTGACGATGACGATTACAATGATGATGATGATGACGACGATGGCAACAACTATGATTATGAATGACAATGCTGATGAAGAAGAAAGTTTGACTTTGACAACGATGTTGATTTTGATGTATGAATGGATACATGAATATATTTAAAATTTCAAATTAATCTCAACCTAGCAGATGTGCCATCACAAAGACATGACAGTCAGACACTGACACTTACGGACAGTCACAGAAAGAAGGACCGTGTGCGTGTGTGTGTGCATGTGTGTGATAGTGTGTGTGTGTGTGTGTGCGCGCGTGCGTGTGTGTGTTGCTATGGGTTATGGAAAGAAAGAAAGACGGTCATTGTCTACTAAGGCCATTAATATTCTCAGCAGAAATTTATGGTCATTTGTCTGGACAGACATCGCAAGACTGCCTAGCGCCGCGGAGCTCGGCCTCTCAATTCTCCCCTTCCTTTGCTCCTCCTCCCCCTCCCCCTCCTACCCACCTTAGTCTCCCCGACCAAAGGGGTCATGAACATACACATATACAGACATTGCATATAGGCATGCATGCATGCATGAAGCTCATTGCATTAGAATGTATGCAAGAGACCATGTGGCAAATGACCATTAGAGCATGCATGCATTGCATACGTGATACATGCATACTAAATTTGATATGCTGGCTGTGAAGCAGGCAGCCAATGAAATACATCACAATGGTAGACATGGAAAAAAAATTAAATGCCATGAAGAGACCTTGCTGCTGCTGCTGCATGCAGCATACACTCCAGCAGTTGCGCGGGGCCAGTGTCACCCAAACGGAGGACCACAAAGATCGCTTTAGTTCGTAATGTGACATATATCGGTCATACATGACCTAAAGTCGAGCATAAAAATCAAGTGGTTATTTACTGAATGGCTTAATTATTAGGAGACAGTTTATCAATAAGTCACATTGTTTGCATGTAGCAGCTACAAGGTACAATTTCATGCCAAGTACAAGAAGCCTCATTGTGCTGTCTGTAGATATTCAGTGGACTGTATATATATATATATATATTTATATACATGTATATATTTATATATATATATATATATATATATATATATATATATATATATATATAGCATCTAGCCAAATCATGGGCTGCAGTTAGAAATCGACTTCTATGTGGGAAGGACTTCCTGACAAATAATGAGATACTCTTCCAATTAATCTACTGAGCGCATTATTTCTCTGGACATTTCTCACTGGCTCTTAAGCAATCAAAACATTTTATCCAGTAGTCAGACAACAAAGAAGGTCATCTTCTAAACGGTGTCATTAGACAGATGCAGATGTTCCAGATTTTACACCACTACGACCATTCTGCGCATACATTGCATGAATGCATCTGGGAACATTCCACTCAGAGTGTTCTTGTAGGAACACAATGAAACATATGGTAGAAGGAAAGACAGACACAGACTCAGACAGACTGAGGCAGACTGAATATTAAAATCTCCTGGAAACAGGTGTTCCCGGGACAGATCAGCGCAGCTTAAGCTAATTCAAAAATCAATATTCATTCCAAGCCATTGAAATGCCAACTGCCAACGTCGATCAATGGAATTTCACAGCAGAGCTACAGCACAAGACAGCAAAAGAAGGAGAAAGCAAGACAGACAGACATTCAGACAGACAGACGAGTAGTGAATAAAGACTCAACATATATAAGAAAGACTTGTTGGAGAGAATCCATAGATATGTTCTGTGGCGCTGTTGCTGCAAGTGACAGGCTATTTGCTATTTTCACACAAATTACACCAAACCAACTGGTCACTCAACCGACTCAATCATCCAAACACCTACCACCCATCTCAACCCGTGACAACCACCATTCATCGTCATAAACAAAGAAAGACCAAGGGACGTGAATGTAGACACAGACCAAAACACAGATCTATGAAAGCAAAGACAATGTTCAGTTATGTTAACAAAACATGTGGAGCGCAGTGGTGTAGTGGTGGCGTCGTTGCCTTCAAGCCGGATGGTTCGAAGTTCGAATCCACCTCAAGTCGCCGTGTAGAGACCTTGGGAAAGTCCTTTACTCGCAATTGCTCAGCAATTGCTCAGCGCTTCGGCGTGCAACTCCGATGCAGTGTCCGCTCTGTAGTCGGGAGCGCCTCTGAGTAGCGAGCTTGAAGGGGCGCTATAACAAGTGCACTTACAAAAACAAAAAACAAAAACAAAACAAGAAATCTCAGACAGCAAGGAACCATCCTTAAACTTACATATCTTTGGTCGTCACGGAGATTGCTCCTCTGCATCTGGAGCATGTACTTTTCTGCAACAAAACACAATACAATAATTATGGGCAGATAGAATATCTAAGACCAAAAAAATGTAAAAGAAGTCGAAAGCACGACAGATAGATGCATAGTGAATACACATACAGTTGCACATTTGAATCAAGCCAAAGATTCAAGTTTTACAGTTTTTACCAGTGTGAGAATTGCGGAAAAGTGACAGGGGGTTGGAATATTCATTCATTCATTCATTCATTCATTTCATTTTATTGAACCCAATAAACATTTTACAATTAAAGCAGTACATCAATAGATAATTGTAATAACGGAACAAATAACACAGCAAATTTATAAGAAAGCATAGGAAACAAAGGGCACACCTAAAGGGACGGGTCCCTCTGGTAGGGGCCCAATATGATCCACTTTGAGTTAGGGTGTAAAAACAGACTTTACTATGGAGCTCTAAGAAAGATGGAGGGGTTGAAACCCCAAACCCCCCGGCAACTCTCACCCTGGCTTTTACACCCAAGATCATCTTAGGCATAGTTGTAAAAAAACTTTTTCCGTTTTTTATTCTTCTCGAAAAAAATCCGGATTTTCTTGGTTTTTATTTATCTTCTCTTTTTTCCGTTTATTTTTCTGTGACTATATTTATTGATTTACTGTCTGCAATTACTTTTCTTAATGTTATTTTTATGTGAAAATCTCTTACACTGTCTCCGTATTTTTAAGGATTACGCAAATTCAGATCACTATTTGACCGTTTTACTTAGTGTAAGCTGTGTTATTTGCTTGTTGATTAAAATTAAATTGCATAAACGAGGTTTTCAATTTTAAACTGTAATAAAAGATGTAACAAAGTCCATTTATTTTTCACTTTCCATTTTTACCCGTTTTTTTAATTTCTCAAATAAAACGGTTTTTTCCGTTTTTTATTCCGTTACCACCGTTTTCTACATCTATGATCTTAGGCATGTTACAAACTGCAAGTCACCAATAAAATGATCAGAAGTCAATCAAACAGAATTTATGTAGCACTCCTCCATGATACCTATTCAGAGGTTCTCCCAACACAGACCAGCAAGAAATTCCAATTTTAAAAAAATCTTGAAACTTTCATGCAAAGAGACAGTTTACAACACAATATTGATCCATAAAAGCCATGAATAGATCCCCAGTCGCTGTTACTTCATCCAATGTAATGGCTTCCCTTGACTATGTGACACCTCCCAAGCTGTTCTCAATTTCACAAACTGTTGAAGACTTCTTTTCGCTTGATCTCGGCCGGGAGTGCCTCTGAGTAGGTACCTTGAAGGGGCGCTATATAAATTCTGATTGATTGATTGATTGATCATATTCTTGCCTGACACTTGGACGATGAAATCTCGGATGATTACGACACGATCAGATTCATAGCAACTTTAAAACACTCTCATAAATCTATGTTAATAACTGAAACTTAACTTAACGGTGGCAGTGCAATATACTCTGAACATATCCATGATTGCAATCTTGGTGCAAAATTGACAACTAATTGCAGTCCTATGTGACACTCAGGCAGGCATTAACTTATTTTGCACTTTTCTGTATATATCCTACATTTGTCTTGTTTGCAGTAGTTGGTGTTAAGGTTCAGCTAGCCATTGAATGAATATATCAGCAGTAGTCAGTACTCTGTAGTCACCCATCCGAATGCATCAGATTAATAAATACATATACAAGTAGAGTTTCTCCAGCAGTCATTCAGCCATCAGTTGAAGATGTCATACAATATATCTTCAACTTTCAGCTTTGTTTATCTATTCAGGTCAATGCATTTCTTCAAAAGTCACATTTGGTAAGACAAAAATTGGCATTGATCAGCTGTGGCTATTTGGGTGAATGCATTCATCCATTCACCCAAATAAATCCAACATATCCCCATTGTTCAGTTCAAACAATGCTCTCTTCACCCGGTGGGTGTTTGACTCCTCTTGGCTCCTCAGCAGTTTGAGGTCAATTTTGTACACTCCTTTGCCTGAATATGCTGATTCCCATTGGCTTTATGGTCAGCTTTGGTCAGTCTCTCAGCTAAATACGCCCTACATCCATTCCCCGGAGCTTAGCTGCCAGTAAGCTGTCAGCCATAAAGGAAAATCTTTTGTGCTGCACGGAGGACAATGGAGCAATTTACGGGTAATCGTAATCGTAATCTCGGGACTTCTACAGCGCCCACAAAAGCCAAGTCGCGGGAACCAGCTTATTCACAGGCGCTCAATCAAAACAAAATCGGTAGGCAGCGGGTCAAGTCCAGAGAGTCAGGCAGGCAGATAGATGGACAGCTAAGGTGGGTGATGTTTAGAGTTGAAGTGACGGGGGATGTGAGTAGAAGAGGAAGAATCAGGATAGGATTTTTGAAAGAGCAATGTTTTCAGTTTTGAGTGAAAGACCTGTGGGGAGATAGCGAGAGGTGGAGTTTTGGTGAGTTCGGGTACCGGATATGTACAAAGAACAATGTCTCCTGCATACTTATTCTGCTGCATCAGGACAACTTCATTATTCACAAAACAATGCCCCATCATTCCATCAAGGGCCATCATACACATTGTCAAGACAAAACTAATGAAGCACGAGTTACCTATACACTATACAGCATTTCAACTCCCAAGCACAAGCGATTTTTTGCAAACATAAATGCTATGTGATTTTTGTAAGATATCTCCACATACTTAGGACTACAGTATTACCTAGATGTATATTTATTAGGCCATTATACCACTTCTCCATCTGACAGGTACACACAAATAATTAATCTGCATCTCAAGTTATACCAGCCACATTGGTTTCGAGTAACATTTAGCACATGTATGCTAAAATAATATATAATTAAACTTATTAAACTTGTGCACATAAGTCAATTCACTTTTTGAGCCTCAATAAACAAAGGTTAATGAATGAATGCATTTAAATAAAAAGCATGTTTACAGCAACAGCAACATCATTATAATCTTATTATTTTTAATATAAAATTTTACCATTACTACCATAATTATTGTTATTAAACTGTCATCTATGATAACTAAGCAAAAATAATCTTCCATAAAAGAACGTATACCAGGAAAGTCTTCTCATAATAAATCTTGAACAAAAATTAATAAGCCTGTATACTTGTAATTGGCAACTTCTACACCTCCAGTTTCTAATGCCCAAAGCATCTATCAATGGCAAATAAAATCCAGCTGCAATCAAGCCAATACTTTGAAAGGCATCCACTGAAACATAGAGGCAGTAGTCCTCTAAAACATGGAGACAAAAAGTGCATAAAGCTTTTTATAATTGATTCCCTGGACTGGTCTCTGACCGGAATTTCAATAATTCTTGTAGTTGACATAGGTTACCAAGGTTATGCAACTAAAACTGCAAATTCTATATAGAATTTAAGTTCATCTTATCATTTTCAGCAAAGAAACTAGATTTCATTCTTCCAATAGGCTTACCAAGTTTGGTCCGCATATCGTCCAACTCCTGCAGCTGGTGCTGGATCAAAAGAAACAATAGAAAGACAAAGGCGACCACAATGGTGCAGAGACCAACAACGGACCTGTAAGTCCGATTACCCGTGCAGGGCAAAAGCAATGCGGTCACGCGAACCGGTAAAGCAATAAAGGACCTCATGTCGCAATGTGTCCACTCCACTGCAACCGCACAAATGGCGGACAGTTCGCAAACATGTTGTCGAGTTCTTTATTTACGCCATCAATTTCTCTGTTCGAAGCGCCATATACCGCCGTAAAAATGTGGCTGGTCCATTCCATACAATCGTCTTTAAAAGTTTTCCCGTTAAATAACTGCTTCGGGCAGAATAACAACCACCAACCGCTTGAAATCAATCGTTCGCTATTATCGTCCGCTATTATCGTTCGCTTTGTCGTCTACCGCGCTGGCGTCGTCCACGTGCGATTGTATCGCCCGCTCGTCAGTTAGCGTCTGCTATTTCGTCGGCCATATCATTGGCAGGATCGGTACGGTATCACATATACACGTACGTCATTTGTTTTTATGACTGCAATTTGTCATTAATGGTAGACTAGGACATCGTGCCCTCGTATATATATCTAGACTACTCCTGTAAAAATTCGTCATATAAATAGGTATGTTGGCCTGTATAAAAAAGGGCTACTGAACTGCCGCCACTGGTTGTTCTCTGCCATGCCAGTCCCAAGCCTGGATAAAGGAGGAGGGCGACACTAATCATCTTTTATATGGCAGTGTAGTTAAACATGTAACAAGCAAGCCGGTAGCCTGACCTATTGGAATAGCCTATGGTCCAACTTATTTATGGGCAAATCAAAGCGTCTACAAATATCGTCTGGGCCAGGTCTACGAGTAGTCCTCAAGGCCTACTTCTGGATTTTAAATGCCTATGTCTTCTGCAGAAACACCCGCAGTAAGTAGGCCTATGACTTCATTGTCATGCATCCTAAACTCCTAATAATAATGCGGGTCGTCTGCGCTATTATTTGGATCGTCTGCTGGCAATAATATAATCGTCTGCTCGCTCTTGATGTGTCTGTCATCTCAGCTTCCTATAATGAACCGTTCCCACGTTAACGTGCGCTGCTGTCAGAACTGTTGTCTGCCTTGCGATGCATTGTAGGCAGCCATTGACTGTGCTGGTGGCTCCTGCGCGTCAGATGGAGGCTCGATGACGTTGTCGCGTGATGACCGATGGATGCTCTTGCTCTGCTGCGGTCGTCTCTGTTGCAGCCGTTAGATGGCAGTCCCGTTTGACACGTGCGTTTGACTCCAGCAGCTGCAGTCAAACTCTGAGCAATTAATGGAGAGTGGCGATAGCGCAGTATTATTTATTTCAGTAGCGGCGCCAGGGGGCTTGGGGGCTAAGCCCCACCCCTAAAAAAGGCAATCCGTTTTTTACATGTGAAAATGAAATATTTCCATGATTAACCTCCCTTAAAACTGAAACATATGCATGGGATGATTTCGAGGTTTCGACCAAACGACTAAAAAAAGTCGTCATAAATTTCGGCAGATGAAAATAGATAATTTCCTCCGCGAGGATTCAGCCCCTCCCAAACTGCAATCCTGGCGCCTCCACTGCATGGTCGCAAGGTAGGCCTAGGCCTACGTCACGGAGTTACGGTGATCCAAAAGGCGAATGTGTTTCTGTTGACGGTCAAGGAACCCTGTGGCATAGCCGGGAATTTATTATAGGGGGAGGTTGGGGTCTTATGACCTGGCCGGATGCCCTTCCTGACACCAATCCAACAGTACAGTAAATAAAAAGGGAATAAAGTAACAACGGGAATAAAGTAAGAAAAACAATTGCTACTACAAACAATAATTGTTTTGTTTTTCCTTATTTAAGTGGATAAGTAACCTTTAAAAAACTTTTTCCCTAAGCCAATGGGGGGTTTTAACCCCCGAAACTCCTTGTCTACGCCAGGGCTGTTTTTAAGGAATTTTTAGAACTGCACAAATTTCTCTTTCCTCTCCCAAAAACTCCCATCATCCATGGTAAATTACTTCCAATCGGAGGACAATGACCTTTTTTGCTAGTTTTAACTGTACAGAAGTGCTTCTGCAACTGCACATTTTGTGTACAACCGCACGTTAGAAAAAGCAAAGAGCCCTGGTCTACGCCACTGAAGGAGCCCCAACAACTTATTAGTAGCCTAGTTAACTACGGAAGAAATATAAAAGGGCTAAAATCGCTCAACGACAGTAGGCCTACGTCTTCTGAATTGCGAGGAACGACCTAGATTGATCGTCGGTAATTGGTTTCCTGGCTTTAATTGAGTTCCATTCCCGGTTACCATGGATGGCGTAATGTATTAGGCTAATTAAATAATTTACACGATTGATATGCAATGCTATTATTATATTATAGGCCTATATGTTTCCTTAGGAAAAGTAGGCTAGGCCTAGGCCTATACATTCTTTGGAAAGGCCAGTTTTTCTTCTCATGTGTTGAAACGTTTACAACTCTAACCCTAACCCTGAGTTACTGCTGAGCAAGCCTATTAGTTTTAGTTTAACGACACTGTGTAATAGAAAAAAACATTTGCGTTCCTCCTCTTTTATACATGTTTGGACTGGCTCTACGGAAAGGACAGTGGCCTATAAATGTCAAATTCTGTTATAGGCAACGCCCGCGAAGCCATCGCCATCTAGCGAACTGTTTATTATGAACTAGGCCTAGTTAGAACAGTATAAAAAATAACGTGTCCTTGGTTTTCGCATAAGATGGGTTAGAATGAGATTCTTTTCTAGAAATTACTTCCATAAGTTTACGTCGGAGATGTCCAAAAAGGAGCAAAGAGTCAAAGGCTTTGAAAAATTATTCTGTTGAAGCATAGATGCTAAGTATTAGAAAAGATTGCATAATCGCAATAGGTAAGATAAGCCAACGTTCATAGTTTGGCCATAGATAATATTATAAACGGTTGCGTCACGTATACAATATAAGTCTATGCTTTAGATCTGTCAGACCTAGATGCTCGAATCTTACCTCTCTCAGTGTAATACAACTGCTCAGCACCAGCGGACGCCCGCCATTTGTACAATACTGGAACGTTAGATGCAAATTCCGCGATACAAAAGCATTTAATTTGCAGTGATTCTCAGGCCCAAAACAATGTCATTATTATGGCTTAAAGCGATTTTTGGCCCCACACTTTATCGGATTTATCAACGTGGTAGTGAACCAGTAAGTGTTTTTGTTCAATACTTTGACTTTGTTACGCGTGATACGAAAATTTAACCCAGTATTGCAAAGTGATACTAATGTTGATGTGTTACAGTGTGTGCATAAACAATTGTTACAATCTAGTTTCCCGTTATGTTTACGTGCACAATAGTATGATTGTATTCGGTATGGAAAGTCGAAGGTCAAATAATCTAAAAGTTTTAAGTTGTCTCCTTCAATTTATATAGTGCAAAACTCCAGTTACTCATTGAATTATTGTGAGTAGCCTCAAACCATCCCCAGCGAGGTTGTCAAATGAGACTCAAAAGACCCTTACATGGAGAAACCGTATTGTCACATTTCCTGGCTTTTTACATCTCTTTAATGGTCCAATTAAGGTTGCGCATTCTTTTACGAATTATCCACATCTATTTGCTAGAAAAATGCTCATGCATGCATAGATGAACTTGCTGTCCTTAATGAAGTGAAGCCTAGTGAGCCCAGCACCTTTGAGAGGTACCTGAAAAGTACTATGGAACCCCTTTTATGTATATTTGTGAGTGTGCTTGCATTCACTGTAAAAGGCATTCGGTTTTTTGACTTACGCTTCAGTAAGATGACCATTTAAACTTTAACACTTTGATTGTGGACTATTTATTTCCAGCACACGGCAGTCCTAGGGTTAAACATCTATAGGAAACGTGAAGAAATCTAATGCCGTGACCATTATCATTTATTATTGACAGCAACTGTGAAAATGCATAGAAAATGAATGAAAATCAAGGAACTGTTAATTACTCGGCTCTGCAGTAATGTGACCATTTGTGACACAGGGGCTCAAAACCCGTCACATGTCGGATTTTGACCTTTTGATTTAGTCATATGCTACAATGACCATGCTCTAAAATGCTTTTAACACAATGAAATTATCTTTTTTCTAACAAAAGTTGTGCTCGTTTGTTTCTTTCATTAGTTTATAGTGAAAAAATTAAATTAAAAGTTCCTGAATATTTGTGTTATCCAAGTCTACTGAATCCACTAAGTTATTATTCTGAAATTTTTCTGGGCATTAGCGGCATATATTCTGAATCAGATAACCCAAACAGCATCAAAATCGGTTCACTACTTCGCAAATTAATGCGAATTCACAGTCATATACTGAATTGAAGAATAAACTGCATTCTTTGCCTCTCTCGCCTATTTCGACGTCTAGCGCAATATCGAGGAAGCGACAAACGACGGGTTTCGAGCCCCTGCGTCACATTTTATCTACTAGAATGCTGACATCAAACAATGCACATTAAGCGATTCCCTGTCTAACGCATGCAGGGTTTGACCCAAATTGCAATGGCAGTATGCATTGCTATTTACCAGGTGGTCTGGTGGTCACACACATATTGTGAAGCAGCAGCACTGGACTGCCAGCACACTGACTATCGATGTAATCGCTATGTACTGATGTGTGCTGAGGTACAAATTATCTCGTATGTCACATCGAACCAAATGACATGAGTTAAATCGTACCTCCAATTCAATTTGTTAATCAAACATTGTAACGAATTTCTGTACTTAAATCATTATTTAAAAAATTTGCGTTATGCCCGGTGGAGCATTGGATAACAAACACACTGGCATGGAGATCAGCAGACTAGAGTTCAATTCCCGAAGCCCCTGTAGGATATAGACATGCTTTGCAGGCTGCTATTAGCGCCGCTGTATTGTAGGCCGCCTGTTCTGTTAAGATTTGTGTCTTGTGAATTGTTTCAACTGCATTTAACTTTAACCAGTTGCGGTCTATCAACCGGATTGTCCAATAAAGGAAATTATTATTATTATTTTTTCCGTTATATAAGAAGGAAGTGCTTTGACTGATCAGTTGAGCAATTGGTCTACTAGTGTTTGTTTTGCTTTTTTCCAAACAGGGCCATGCCTATGAAGCAAACACTGCTGAACGTTTTGCAGAGAACGTCATCAAGTGGGTAGGCGGTTTATGTTCAGCAAATTACAGACTTTTGACCAGATTTTGGTTTTGTTTTGGTTTTATGTTGAAGCAATGTGCATTGATAAATGAGTTTATTTGGGATCCCTGATATTGGATCAAAGCTATTTACTGAAAACCAGTTAGCACAGATTTGTCCATGGGCATTGTTGAAACAATCAGGAACAGAGAAGTTTGGGGAAATATCGTGAAGGCCTCATCGTCACACCAATGCCGGAAGAGAAGAAAGAAGATTGTTTAACAATAGACTCTGTAATATAGTGTTAGGCAACTTGAATCTGTTTAATAATAATAATTAATAATAATAATTACGACAATTTATATGACGCAGTGACACAGCCATGCTGTTTCAAGGAACCTTACAAAACAGCTAACATGTGGGGTAATCTCTTTTGCAAACAATTTTAGCACTTCAGGTCAGAATTAGTCTTGACATCATGGCATTAGAGTATGTTTTCACAGGTCATTAAGATGTATGAGTTTCTAGGACGTTATTGTGGAAAGGGTAGAACTTTTCAAGGGTTTTTGAGAACGATACACAGGGAGAATCAAAGTGAATAGCCAACAGCCAAAGTGAAAAGCCAATAGCCTCAGTGAATAGCCAATGGATTTCAATATACGGAAGCAGTACTATGAGATAAATACGTGGAATTTGATTGATGCCAGTAGCAATATTAATGACGGCCTGATGTTTATTTGTAGATAAAGATATGCTGGTCCGTATCATATTGGACATCACCCATTCTGTTAACCATTATGTACCGGAGAGGTGCATTCACTTCATCAGGACTGGTGACTCTAAGTACATATGCAGCTGGCGTTGGAATTCTGGTTGTTCTAGCTGTATTTGTGAGAGGTAAAGATTGAATATAAAGCAGCTTTTAAAGTTTAATTTCACGAGAAACCTAAATTGTGTACAAGTTTATTCTTCTGGTTACACTCTACAAATCTGCTTCACTTATAATAAGATACATTGTACTTTTGTGTCCTGTAGTATTTATTTATTTATAACATTTGTTATGTGTCTGAAATCCTTGTGACCCATCAATCCAGGTCTAATCTGGTTAATCTGAGAAAGTTCTGCTATATAGCAGATGAAACTATATATAGTTTCATCTCTCTCTCTCACATCAGTATGCCTCGGTCTCGTATTGATCTCTGGGCAAGATACCTTCCCAGCTCACACCTGGACCAGGACATAATTGATTCAGATCTCATTTCGGTCTTTCCTGTTATTTATGTAACATTTCCCCACCGCAGAAAAATTTGACAGTTCTTGTGCATGCATATAAAAAGGGTCATCAGAAATAAAAATAGGCGATACACTTCCCCACTGCAGAAAAATTTGACAGTTCTTGTGCATGCATATAAAAAGGGTCATCAGAAATAAAAATAGGCGATACACTTCCCCACTGCAGAAAAATTTGACAGTTCCTGTGCATGCATATAAAAAGGGTCATCAGAAATAAAAATAGGCGATACACTTACAACAATGGAAAATTGGTGTCGTAATAAAGAAAAGGATGACATACTAAAAAAGATCATCAAAAAAATCGACGATAAAAAGAAACATGACAGCAGTAACACAGTAAAAATACTAAACTGCTCAGCGAAAACCACCCACTGAACAGTCATTTGTTTGTCTCCCCCCCTTCAGAAACCCTGATTCCACCGCCCCAAAGCAGAACTAGATTAAACACTCTGGTTGACAGACCGCAACCAGTTACAGTGTACAATTATGCAGTTGAAACGGTTTACATGAACGCAGATCACAGAATACACAAATCTTAACTTAAACTGAACAGAGCCTGCAATAATCAGTGCTGATAGCAGCCTACAAGGCACGTTTGCCCTGTACGAGGCGCGAACTCGTTACCTCTTGCTCTCCGTGCCACCGTGTTATCCATTGAGCTACCGGGGCCCCCCATAGATGTGCTATATGCTTTGTAGTATACATGTACATTTGATGTACAGATGTCTATTGTTGCATTTTGTAGCATTTGGCCGTTTCCTCAATCCAGAGTACAGGACATTTCTTCACGTTCTTAGTGATGCACAATCAAACTTCACATCAGAGACAAAGGTTCAATTATTACTTTCGTATTCTCACCCACAGAATTGTGATTCTGAGACCTATGTGGCTGGTTGGTTGTTGGTTGGTCACCATATGAGGTGCAGACTTTGATGCTTGAGAGCCACTGAGAAACTGTGATTTTGTGTATAGCAGTGGAAAGAAGGCAGGAAATTGATTGGCTTAAGACAGTATTTCTTGTAGAGGCGAGTAAGTAAGTAAGTAAGTTTTTCTTTATTACTCCACTTTTATATACAATGGGGGGAATAAAATCATTGCAATGAATCAAAGTACTAATTGATAATAAAACGTACAAATTAAATCACAAATTTATTGAATAATACTACTAAAATATTAGCATCAAGTCATCTATACAGCATTCTGGTGATAAATCCTTTTCCAATCAACAAATCACAGCGTGGTATCTCTAGATTATGTGGCACTTTATTTTCTAATGGAATGCTTGTACATGGTAATAAGTGGAAGATCTGGAAGGTAGATGATGGTGGGTGAGTGGCGGTATTGTGGAAAACTGAGAATACAGTATAATATGGTATTATTTATTAGTGGTATTCAGCTCTCTGGAAGTTAGTTCCAAGGACAAGGGGCATATTACTGCATTTGCATGAATTTGTGTATTGGATTATGTCAGTTTGAAGTGTTTTGTTGTTAATTGTTATCCTACGTATTGCAATTATGCTATCTATTGTATTTTCCTGTTGTTGTTGGTTTCTGTTTAGGCTCAAATGGCACGATTTGACTTCGACTTCTCAGCTTGGCCAGTAGATTTTGATGCGAAAACGCTGTTGTCTGGGTGAGCCGATTAATTGTGCTAACTATTTAGTTATTGTTAAACAATAAGTTTAGCATTTTATTGTTTATGTCGTGGATTTGCATGTGTCCTAACCACGGCACAAATTTCGTTCAAGGTTTTTGCTCCACCTGCACTCTCTAGCCGACTCAGCTATGAGTGCACTGATCATATATAATACACTGTTGGTGGAAAGATGAGACGGTGAGGGAGAGGACTAACCAGCGACCATCCACCTTCAGTTGCTGTAGCTGAGAAAATGAAGTCACTGACTTTTCATACCGATGAATTCAGGCTAGCTTGAGGGACTACTACTCTGAGTGTTTGCCATTTGTCTTTGTCTAATTCAATTTGTAGGCAATACTTAAGGAACTACTTTTCCTTGATAAATGTTTGCCTTTTTATAGATGTCTATTCATCTGTTGTGAGTCGCTAGAGTTAGTGGTCGAAGGAAATTTGAGTTCAATGATGATTGATGATCTATGGCATTGATTTCTCTTAAGACTACACTGAACGTTGTGTATTAAAGTTATGATTGAGAAATCATGAAACTGTGACTTTAAATATGACAGTGCTGTGATATATTTACATTGCAGTCATGGTGGCAAGGGAGGTGATACATTCCAACAAAACAACGATGTCGCTCTGAGTGGACAGCTGTGGTCTCTGCCAATGGATATACTAAGGTCAGTGAGAGTCTTCATAATGTAAGGTGACTCTGAATCATTATTGTGTTGTCCTGCTAGCAATATAGATATTTTGGACCAAAGTCATCTCAGTATTTAAGATTTGAATCTCAGTATTTTATGTGACGTTTTAATTTCATTTTCGGGTCATTTATTCCACAAATATGAGGCGGTTGTTAGGATGGTGTTGTTGTACCTTTGGGCTATGTTTCAGCTTAAAAGATTACACCTAGAGATGCTGTCAGTTTTTTTTGCATGGCCCACTGTTAAGGGAATGACATAGATTACACTACCTTAACTGCCTGATTGAATTTTTATGTTTAGTTGAACTTTACTCATTTGTTTCTTATTCTTAAATATTTGATATAGCTGCGAAATTTCTCTATTTTTGATGCTTCAGAAGCTATGACGAGCCATTGTAATCTAATCTTTTGTTTTTGTCACTCTGTTTGACATCTTCACTGGAGTGTTCTGTTTTGCACAGGTTTAGTTTATGAATTGTAGTTATACCTGCGTTCACACATTTGGACGTAGAATGCTCTACCCTGGTGCCCTCCCCATTATCCAGTCTCTTATTTGTGAGTACTGTTTAAAATTCATTGTTTACTGTGCATACTTATGTATTGACTTAATTTTGTGTAGGCTTACCTTCATATTTCAGGCTGAAAATCTAGCATATAATCTATGTATTGCCATTTTTGCTATGCTACATCTAGATCGAGGTTATTCACAGGACTTCTCTGTAGCAGGATGTTTTGCCAAGTTGAATCAGATTGTTTGACATATAATTGTATCAATATTCGTATTGTGGCTATGCAATTACTTTTTTAGTGTTCATGGCTATCCGCTATCCACAATTGACACAGATTGTTTTCGTAAGGTTAATATGTTCCTTCAGCCTAACTGTTGCCATTTTTCTAGTGGTAGTCTGATTGACACCAACTTTTAACCATGAGAATTTTAATTAATGAAAAAATTTATGAGCTTCAATTGCTGAGTTATTTTTCCAAATTTGAACCTTCTCTGAAGATGCAAATTAGAATTTGGGCATCTTTATGGAAAATTTTATTTGATATAATATTATGCTAGAGAAATAAATCTGAAACTCGTTTTGCATAGATATTGAAAAAAGAATAAACATCCAGGATTTTTATAGTAAAACTTTAGGTAGCATTTTGCATTGCGGTAATGATGTGCTGGAAGTTCTACGGAGGACCATGGTAACACCATGTGGAATGCTTTGCATGATAAACAGACTGTAGTTTTACATCTATGTAGCACCGTTATAAGTCATACATGTAAGTTTTTAAGCTCGACAGTTTTTAAGCTTGCTCTTTAGAATGAATTTCTGAAGACATAAGTTAGTGACATTGTAGGCATTGTTAAAATTTTGTGCTGCCTTCTTGTAAGTTTTGTTAACAGTTGTTCAGCAAACATTTTGAGATCATGATGTGAATTTTCTTTAGTTGACCAATGCTGCTCCTTGTAAAATGGTTAACACACTTGTAGTGGCCTGCAGAGTTGAAGAAACTGCAGTAAATGGACGAATACTTTACGTTGCTTTATTCTTACGGCTATACATAATTATGATTTCATGAGAACCAGCTTTACTACAATGAATACGGTTTCATAATTCTCATCATGTAAATATTATGATTAAACTATAGTTGAAAAGCAATTAAATGAAGTTGTTGATATTTTTCTTGTTATAGCATCGGCTTTGATAGAAGGACGAGAGAAACTGGTCGAACAGGTAGTTATTGATTTTATAAAATGCAGTCTGGTTTCGTGTTCACAACTTCTGTTAATTTTTTTCTTTGAGTTATTATTTAATCTTTTTTCATTCTCTGCATTCAGTCAAGTTTGTGCATCCACTCATTTCTAGTTTGTGCCTCTCTCTCTTCAATTGTCCGTTCTTTGTTTTCATCCAGCCCAGTGGCAAAATCTTCTGTTTTGTTTCATCATTATTTAATACAGTTGAGGAAAGGGAGGTACTCTTGGAATTTTCTTATGTCGACTGTGCAGATTGTGATGTGATGTAACTAGTTAATCCACGGCTAATTCTTTTAATAGTATTGTTTCAATCATGTGCGGGTCAAGAAGCCTTCAGGTGTTTGGATCCTTTGTTTGGTGTGATCGAAGGTAGAACCATTATAGGACAAGGACACTCTGAGCCTTGATTTTCTTAGCCCCAAGCTCCCCCATCCCCCCCCACCCGACAACGATCTGGAAGAGACCTGTCTGAAGACCAAGGTACACCTGAACTCGGATGGTGGATGTGGATCTTCCCCTTTCCCTTGTCATTGAGGTTCAGCTGCAGTCTCTTGAACCCAATCTGAACCAATCTACTGACAATAAATTTCTGTCTGATCATGTTCCAGATCCATTCATTTCTGTCGAGCTTGATCAGCCAATTGGGATTGAATTTGATAAGCTCCATGTGCCGTAGACTTGAGATATTAATAAAAGATTTACTCTAGGTGTTGCAATTTTTTTTACAAACGACTACTTTGGTGTCGTATGATTTTAGTACCATGGTTCACGCGCCAAAGTGCATACTGCGGACGATAACGACATTGACACGATGTTTGTTGACCGGCGTAGATCGACAGATTCTGAAAACGGAAGATTCCTGGTGAGAAAACTTCTGTTGTGCGTGTTATTCGTACATGGTGTTTGTAGTTTTACATGGTGTTTGTTGTTGGTGTATGTCTTCAGTTTTGTTTAATTTGTGTTTGGAAAATTGAAGGTTGAGTATGATCTAATGTTCTGTAATACATTTTAATGCCATTTAATTAATGTAGAAATATGTTTAGTTGTAGCAGCACCAACCCTCAAAGATAACAAGATAACAAATAAAATCATTAGAGAGAAGATGAGACAAGAATATATGAAAAGCATGATTAGAAAGAGAATATTGAAGTGGATGGGGCATATTGTTCGTATGGATGAGGATCGAAGAGCCAAATGGGTGGTGTCCTGGAATGCTGGAAGAAGTAGGAAGTGTGGAAGACCATGAAAGAACTGGCAGGACACCATCAAAGATGACTTGCGATGTCTGGAGATGTCATGGGGGAGGCTGAACAACTGGCGGACAGGGAGGAGTGGCAGACCTGCATGGGAAGGACTAAATAAAACATTGGCATTGGAACTTATATGAGCGTGAAGAGTTTCAATGTCTTTTGCATCTCTTCTCCAGGTTGTCTGTTCCGAAGGCAATGCTGGGTTCTATGAAGTTGGGTCCATGGTCAGCCCTCTGGAGGCCGGATACTCCGTTCTTGGATGGAATCATCCTGGATTCTGGGGTAGCACTGTGAGTTTATTTCGTTTGTTTTGCTTAAGCTGTTGCAAAGGACCTGCTTATGTTTAAAACTTTAAATATTTTTTTGCACTTCAACTGAGGACTAGCAGTGAATTTTGCACTACTGTTAACTTTGCGTTGCAGTTTAAAGTGTTCACCAGCTATTATGTGTTATGACAACAAAGCTCCTTGTAGACTTCTTCTTTAAGCTATCTGCCCATCAGTAGGTTTCAACTTCCAATGACACCATTCTTCTCTTCGTTGTGCTTTTCTCTTTAGTTTGTTATATCTGTCAGTCATCATCCATCCCGGCATCAATGATCTGTCTCCTTGTTGACTAGATAACTTCAAAGTATCCATCAAGTACTGCCAGTAAGCTGCAAGTTAGATTACACTAGGTCATATCAGTCATCCTCAACCACATGCATGTTTTTAGGTCTTTCATTTAAATTTTCTTTATAGTACTGCAGATTGTATGCAAAGCTAGTTTAAAATTTATGACAAATTTCAAACATTGAGTCCTAGTTAATTAGGAAAGTAATGGGAACCATTATTTGGATAATTTAAGTGCTAAACATTGTGAAATCTTGTACACTGAGTTGTGTAACTTGACTGTGTTCAATAGAGAAATGGTGATGTTTTCTTTATGGCCTTTGAAACTCTTGCGTTGGTTCATTCAGCTTGAACTCGTGTATTTGCATGGATGTCGTCAGATTCATTCATTCATTCATTATTAGCATTTATATAGCGCCCCTTCAAGAAACTACTCAGAGGCGCTCCCAGCCCAGATTGAGTGTATACATAATGCCTTCTGAGAGGCTTCTCGTATATTGTGGCAAACTACTGGTAGCCTGCTTCAAAACAGGGAATACTGTTGAAAATTGTACTGTTTAAATTGTGTTCTGTACACAGAATGTGCCATTGTGTACCATGATGTCTTTGCATGTGTTTTAGGGTATTCCTCTTCCTAGTCAGGAGCAGAATGCGATAGATGCAGTGATGCAATACGCGATACATGGTCTTCGCTTTAAGCCAGAGAATGTCATTCTTTTCGCTTGGTCTATCGGAGGTTATGCTGCAACATGGGCCGCCATGAGATACCCCGATGTCCGACATGTGGTATGTTGCAAAACCTTGACTGTTGTTATGTAGTCATCTGTCTGTTAGTAACCCTCACAGACTGATGTTCAGTTCTCGGTGATGAATAACGAAAAGATTGTTGACTACTCTACCGCAAACATTGTTTATCTTGGGTTTTATAAATACTATTTATTGCTTGGTAGTTATTTTATTGGAGTATGCTCCTAGATTTTGATGTGTTGCGTAATTCTTGGTATGTATTTATGTGAGTATGTATGAGCACTTGTTATGCACTCGTTCAAGATTTCTACTCAGTGGTGCTCCCAACTACAGTACGGACACTGAATCGGTGTTTCATGCCGAAGTGCATGAGCAATTGCAAGTGAAGGACTTGCTCAGGGTCCCTACGTGGTGGCTTGAGGTGGATTCAAACTCACAGCTTTCGACTCAAAGTCACCGGACACAGACACATACCTCTACACTATCGCATGTGTCCTTTGTGCTGGTTTCTTTGTTTTGCTGTTGAATAGCATCTGATTGAATAGATCTGTTGTTTATTTGGAGGTGCTGGATGCCACATTCGATGACATTCAGCCGTTAGCTGTCTCCAAGATGCCTGCTAGCTGGAGTAAGTACTTGCACTTTGTGGATGAATTTAACTCAAGCTTTTCTTTGTGGCATTCCAACTGAATGAATTTTTGAAGACTTTTGCTGTACTATGATTACACGCAGTGGCAATTGTTGCAAGACATCTTGTATTAAATCATTGTTAGGATTTTGATATCTTTGGATTGGTTTAAGTTTGCTATCTATGCTTTTGCAAGTGTTAATTATTGTCAACAAGTTTGTTACCCATTGTGTTATGTGATCAGTGCAGCTTGGACCGCTGATGTAGTCCTTCTCGCAATTCCTTTCAGTCAGTGTTTCTAATTGAGAATGGTGTAGTGGAACAGGGCATTTGTATAACGGTAATAGTGTTAGAACCTCTTAGTTTGCTATCTAAGCACTTAACATGGCACCTTTTTGAATACCTCACAAAGCACGTACTAGTACACTAAATAATAAACTAGTTTATTTATAACTTAGTGGGTAATCTAGTGTGGCAGGAGAATTTATCAAATGCTTGTTAAATGGACTGTGAAAATTTTTCACAGATATTAGTTGAAGTTGGAGTATTGCAAGTGTTCTGATTTCAGTTTGTGCCAATTTTTTTAAAGATTTTAGTTTTCCAGTATGCTTTTATGTCTTAATTTTTAGAGGTTTTGATTTATTTGCTTGTAGAAGTGCTTGTTGAAAGAACAATTAGGAAGTACCTGAACCTAAACAATGCAGAGCAACTGCTTAGGCAAGTACCGCAATAAGTCTCTGTACTCACAGCAAAGGAGAATTTAATTCATTCATTCTATGGACTTGTATAGCGCCTCTTCAAGAAAACTACTCGGGAGTGCTCCTGACCCAGCCACAGCAATAAGGGAAATTTATTAAGCAAAGTTTGATTGGTCAGATGTAATGAACGCAGAGCTTGAACAACAGGGGGGGGTCATTCCATCTGAATGGCCCTACAACGATGTATGTCTCAGTCGAACACACAGTTCTTCGTGTATTCTTATGTAGTGCCTGTGTTCAATGTTCATGGTTGTTGGACAGAGCAAACAGGAAAGCTGGGACAGCTGATTGGATGAGTCCCTGGAATTATTCTTTCCGTCCTTTCCATTCCACTCCACCTCCTTCCAGCTTTCTATTCTATTCCTTCAACACCGTTCGTTCCATCTCTGCCATTTGTTTGCCACCTTTTCTTTATTTTCCTTCGCCTGCTGATGTTGTAAAACACGATTAACATCGAAAATGATTTGTTTTATGGATTTGGAGATGATTATGCATATTATAAATACCAGCATTTTTAACTGCAGGTACTCTGGTCCTGTTCTCCTGATCAGAAGAGCGAGAGATGAAATGATTACAACTGTGTGAGTAATTTATTCTGTAAAGCTCATTAGTGTTTACTCGTTCATGCAAGTATGCATCATGCACAATATATCTTACCTGATATACTTTTGTAAGACTGTTATTAGAATGTGCAAAACATCAGTCCATGATAAATTCAGAGCCACTTTCCAAATAACAGTTGTTTGAATGGAACCAGTTTTTATATCATGCATTTAAAAACATTGTGATATATGCGTGCGGTTGGCTGGTTGACTATTACTGGTTGGATTGAGAAGATTTATTTGGATTTATCAGCTTCTTGCTAACTTTTACTGATGGGTTTTGATTGAAGATAAACTGACCAACCAGTTAGCAGACCTGTTTGTTTGTCAATCGCTTTTATTGCTTAAAGTTAAGCGACTTTTCATTTTCTAAACAGCTGTTGTCTTCCTTGGATATTCCATCATCTGCCACTTAATGCTAAGTTATGTTTTGTTTTGTGGATTTCTGATTTATCTGATTTTGTTTTGTCTGTCTCCTTCTTTCCTCAGTGATCCAACAGTTATCTCATCGAACCGTGGAAATGATTTGCTGGTTAAACTGCTTCAAAATAGGTATGCTCCTTATAAATATGTCCATACCTACTTGTTTTCCATGGCCTATTGTAGTGTTTTCCATTGTAGCTTTTCTCAGCATTACTTGTATGTTTATTGATTTACCTGTGGTTCATCTCATATACGATCTTTACCTTGAGATAAAGCCTACATAACTGATTCTAATACATGCATAATATGCATATTGCATAGCTGTCATCAAGATGTCTGTATGTTATCACTATCCATACATCTGCTGATAAAGGCATGGCCATTAATACCATTTGTTTTCTACACTGTAACATGCACTTATTACATCATTCTATTAATGATAATGATGATGAGGATGAAATCCAAATGTGCTACATTGCCGAACGCAGCACTTACTATTTCAAGGGTGCCTTGACAAATAAGCATTCGTCAGCGATTCGCTTTCGAAAAGTTATTACTATTAATCAAAAAAATCTTACGTGCACACGGTCGCACCGAAATGTTAATCTGAGACGTGGATAGTCAGCCGCCAGAGGAAGATGGAGTTAGACACGTAAGTGCTTAAAAGCCAGGGAGAAATGATACATCTTGAGCGAGTTGTTTTTTAGGCAAGAAGTGAATCTGAGCCTAATACTATTTTGGCTGTGTCGGCTCTTCCGCATTCATTTAATTATCATTTCTTTTCTCGTTTTCCAGGTATCCATGCATTGTCGATGAATCAACTCTTCCAGTTCTAAATGAATGGCTTAGTGTGGATAAGCAGGGTCAAAGTAAGTTTGGCATAACTCTTAGTCTTGTTTTACTTGCCTTGTAAACAAAGCTCAAGAATGGTTTAGATTATCATCTAGTTTTGTTACCTAGGATCTTTGCTTCTCTCAGGGATGTTTTTAAGGAATTTTTAGAACTGCACAACTCTTTCTTTCCTTTCCCATCCTCCATGGTAAATTACTCCCAATTGGAGAAAAATGACCTTTTTCAACCAGTTTTAACTGCACAGAAGTGCTTCTACAGCTGCACATTTCCATTTAGAACTGCACATTTTGTGTAGAACTATACGTTAAAAAAGCCCTAGCTTCTCTTTACACTCATAGGTGCAATAACTTTCTGAGCTTGTTTCACAGAGTAGCTGAAGTTATATTTTACGCAGAGAAAATATGTGAGGTGATCTGGCAAAACCAGGCTTATGTCGCCAGATAGCATTTTGAGATAATGGTCGATTTGTGTGAACTGGGGGTCATAGGTCGATTTGTACTTTTTTGCATTTTCGCATATTACACTGTATTATCTAATTATTCGCCAAGTATCAAAGCTAAAATCCTTCTGGAAATATTTGAAATTAATTATATTTGTGAATATTGCATCTTTCCAAGGTGTCAAAATTGGACTTTGTAGTCCATATTCAAAACATTGCCGTCAGTCATAATAACCTTTCGTCACTATTTAACTTGGTATCCCCTGAAAGCTGAGACTGTGGGCTAACAAATGGTGACTGTATAAATCATGCTAATTATTTTCAGGCCATGAAATTAAGCAGAAGATAGATGCAGCCTTAGGCCAAAAAAAATAATGTTGTGTTTCCGGTAACCCGACCGACCCTCTTTTATTGCCGCGACTCAAATAATTTTGTAAAAAAATTTTATTTAACACGTTGGCCGCGGTTTACGTGTAAACACGTAATTGATTTTCTATTAGCAGGCGCGGTGAGCGTGTTAACACGTAATCTAGTTTAAGCATTATAAAGACATCTTCAGCGCCCTGTTAACAAATGTAGCCGCGTGTAGATTACTGCTAAGGTTTCTATAGCCATCTAGTGAATAATCATGCCTAAATTTTTATTACAGCTGCTGCTATACCTGGTGTTTAGAGCACGTGACACAGGCTTCTGCCTTCTTGTCTGCGTTAGCGAGAAAGTGTGATAATGGCGACTCGTAAGAGGTTTAGTACCGAAGAAATTTTGAGGATGATAGATATGTCAGAAGACGAGAATTTTGATGACAATGACAGTGATAGGGACAGTGACATTGTAGGCCTAGCTGATGTCGTAGATAGTGATGGAGATAGCGATGCTACAGAGGCATACGATCTCCCTACGGTTGACGAGGCAGGCATAGGCAGATCGGATGACCCAGATTCCGATGTCGAGTCCTTTGTTGCTGCTGCTTCTGCTACGGAACAAACTAATGCCTCGGCATCGACATCTGCATTTACACCTCGTGTTTGGCAAGTTGTTGATGGCAACTACACGCCAAATGTAGAGTTTCAATATCATCACACTGCGGGACTGAACAGTTCTATAAATCTCACTGCTGAGTCGAGTCCGATAGAATTTTTCAAGTTATTCTTGACGGACGATGTGTTGATGTTGATGGTGAATGAGTCCAACCGATTTGCGGACCAGTTTCTTCAAAAGACCGCCTTGAAACGAAAAGCAAGGGCCCATAACTGGGAACCCACAACAGCATCAGAAATGGGTCGGTTTTTGGGACTCATCTTTCTCATGGGGTATGTGCACAAGGCAAAGATTGAGGATTATTGGAGCACGGACCCGAATATTGCCACTCCTATATTCAATCAAACTATGCCTCGAGATAGATTCGAAATCTTACTGAAATTTTGGCATTATTCTAACAATGAAGAGTCGCCAGAGAACGATCGGCTCTTCAAGCTGCGCCATATTTGCGATCTCCTAGTTGCACGCTTCCAAGCTGTCTACACCATGGAACGTGACGTATCTATTGACGAGTCAATGGTACTGTGGCGTGGACGACTCACATTCAGACAGTTCATTCCCGGGAAGAGACACAAATATGGCGTGAAGCTATATTTGTTGTGTGAGCCGAGTGGCTACATATACAACATGCTTGTATACTGTGGCAAGATGGATGCGATATCAGGATTTGGCCATGCAGAGACTGTTGTTCTGAAGTTGATGGACGGTATACTGGACAGAGGACATGTCCTGTATACTGATAACTTCTACACGAGTGTTCCACTTGCGCAACAGCTTCTGGACAGGAAGACCTACCTCTGTGGAACGCTGCGTAAAAATCGGAAGCATTTGCCGGAAAAAGTGGTCTCAGCGAAGTTGAAAAAGAACGATGTCGTTGCTCTGAGAAGCCGAGAAATCATGGTTTCGAAGTGGAAGGATAAGAGAGACGTTATGATGTTGTCCACTATTCATGCAGGCAGAATTTTTGAGGGTGGCAAACGGAACAGACGTGGAGAACTTATCAAGAAACCGGACTGCGTGCTCGATTACAACGTTCGAATGTGCGGTGTAGATCGGCTGGACCAGCTGCTTTCCTACTACTCGCCACTGCGGAAGACCCTCAAGTGGTACAGGAAGGTTGTCCTACAGACGATCGACATGGCCATGAGCAATGCCTTCTTGATGTACAAGAGAAGTGGAGGGAATCGTCGGCAGATATGGTTTCGCTCTTCAGTCGTAAGCTCTCTAATGAATACGCAAGATCGACCGGCCGCGGCTTCCGTTGTGCTAAGAGGATTGCATCATAATAAGGCGTCGGACCTGTCACGGCTCTCAGGGCAGCACTATATGGACGTACTTCCTCCCACTGAACGCAAACAGGCACCATGTACCAGATGCGTCGTTTGCCATAAGCGTGGAATACGCAAAGAAACGCGGTACATTTGCAGCACATGCGTTTCTAAGCCTGCGCTTTGCGTTGTTCCCTGTTTCAAGGATTACCATTTCGATGCACAGTTTTAGGCCTACTGTAAAGTAAAGTATGACAGAGAAGTTCAGAAGTAACTGTTTATTTGCCTTGTTGTTATTTACATTTCATATTTACTAACATCAATAATAAATGCTATTTGTCTTTGTAATCCAGTCTTATCAGAATTTCCGATAATTGCGTTGCTGGTTGCCGTGCGCACAGGGCCGCCGCGCCCCGGGGAAAATAATTGCCGCGGTCAATGTGTTAAACAAATTTTATTAAAAAAAATTTAAATTTTTATTTTTTTTATTTTTTTATTAACTTAACACAGTGGCATTGCCTTCCATATGGAGTTGGATCTTAGCACAAGAAAATGTGTTTCCGGTAACCCGACCGTCTCACTTTTATTGCCACGACTCGGAAAATTTTGTGGATTTTTTAAATTTACAGTGGCATTGTCTTCCGTATATGAGATGTACATAGCATTCACTAAGCCAGGCGACGATCGTAAGCAGCCGTCTTTCAAGGTATATAATGGTCTGTTAATTAGAGCAATCAATAGTTTCCCACGTAGTTTGACAAGACAGGCGGTTGTGGGGTGGATGGTGGGGGATCTGAAAGGAAAGCTCTTGAGTGCTGTAATACGCCGAGCAAATTTCTGTCCAGGGTAACGGCCTCTGTTGTCATAGACCCTATTCAAATCGGATCCATCCATCTCACGGTAGCTCGTTGCAGGCATTGAGTACAGTGCCATCTAGCCTGTAGCACATGATGGCTATACACAGCCTGCTGCAACTTTATAATTTTAACTAGCTTTTTTCCGTCCATTTTTGCTCACTTTAACTTCCTAAGCTGACTTCTCTTGTGATCACTGTGCCCTCCTTTGCTCTCTGCCTCTTTCTCCTCTTTTGCTCAGTGTGCTCTTGTGTTTACTGTGCCTTTTTGTGCTCAGTGCTCTCTTCTGCTAACTCTGCTCTCTTCACTGAGCAGTTCTCTTTTATCTCAAGCACTCTTTGGTGAAGGATTTAACATTCATTCATTCAAGTAGTTATATAGCACCTCTTCAAGGAAACTACTCAGAGGGTTCCCGACTCCAGCATGGCCAAAAAGAACAGTTTTCAAGTGAATAGAATGTCTCATTTTATTTTATTGATCTCTCAATTTCTATAGCACCTGTTCAAGCTAACTACTCAGAAGCGTTCCCAACTACAGTGTTGGCACTGCATTAGAGTTTTACGCCTGCTTAACTACTTCCTGGCTGCCAGTCTTGAGAAACCTCTAGCCTTATCATTCTCACTTGAGCCACCTCTAACGGTGACTAGGGAAAATAAATCTAGTGACCTCTAGGTGTAACTAGTAACTGGCTCGGCCAGTATGGAACGACCCCTAGCAGTGATGTTCTGTTCGCACTCATCTTCCCCTTCCCTTCCCACTTTATCTTACCAGAAAAGATGCTAGCAAAATGAAATTAATAGAACTGTTTTCTAGAGCAGTTTTAGGTGCAGACAGTCGAGGAAATAGGCAATTTATACTTGCTTAAAACACGTACTTTGCTGCAGCGTGTACCTTTTACGCAAAAAAGAGTAGTGGAGTATAATTTTCGGATAATCACTGTATAAAAATATTTTACAAAATAAAAATATTTTTCGACCTACCTACCCAATTTTTTTTAGCTCTGTTACCGGAAACACAGCATATTTTTTTTTGGCCTTAGTAAACAAAGGAAATTATGGTGATCACCTTTACCTGGCAATTCCCGAAAACTGCAATATCCCAGTTGTAGACACTAAAATAGTCATAACTCGGTCAAATATCAAGATATTTGATCAGAATAGGGCTTGTTTTATAGGGAAACTTCTACTGTTTAACATGGTATAAAAATGTCATTTTCGATTTTAATGACATAAGCCTAGTATTGCCAGATCGCCTCACATATAATTATATGAGGACTTAGAACGGGCTTTTCTTGACTATGCAACATCTCACAAACTGTTCTCAGCTTTACTAACTGTTGAAGGCTGCTTTTTTTCACTTGGCCTGGCTGGGAGCGCTTCTGAGTAGGGGGGCCTGGGCTGGGAGCGCTTCTGAGTAGAGATCTTGAAAGAGTACTATATAAATTTTGATCGGTTGATTGATTGATTGTTTGATTGATTTGTGACAACTGTGCTCCTCAATGATTGGATTTTAATTATGACCTTTCTTACCTTGTCTGAACCCGCTCAGATCACCATGTTACCTGCAGAAATGAATATTGATATGATTCAGGCGTTTCATCTGTTAAGTTAGCTGGAATTTATGCATTGGGTAGTAGGTTAGAAATAAAAGTTAGTTTCAGAGCGTGTTTTTGTGTGTCCTTCAACAGCTGTTGTTTGGGCAAAGTATGGCGTAAGAGACGACTGGTGCTTAACTATCATCACGTCCTATCATGACTCTTCAGATTCTGTCGGCTACCCGTCACGAATGGGTAATTCTTTCTTTTGAACAGTGTTCTAATTCTCGTAACTCCAGACCTGGTTTTTAACCCTTTACTGACCAAAGTGTAGTATACTAAGGCCTATCTTTTTTTTAAATAATCATATATGACTGTCATTGACTTTTTGCTGTTGTGTGGCACCATTTCCTTCAACCTCGGCTGTACTATGACTCTGTTTAATCTTGTTATTATTATTAAGCTATAATTATGTGTGTGATCTTGAAGATGGTTGTTGCGACATTGGTGCAAGCAAGACAATAGCAGTTCAACTGACATGTAGCACATTATGTAGCGCATTGGAAGATGTTACTTCTGAATAAAGTGCTTATCCTAATTCTGTGAAAATACTGATGCTGGAACAGTCTTCCATCTGACATCAGATTGGCCGCCTCATTGAACTCTTTCAAATCAAAGCTTAAATCTTATTGGCCGCCTCATTGAACTCTTTCAAATCAAAGCTTAAATCTTATTTGTTTGCTAATGCTTTTTCTACAGTTATATGTTTGTGAGGCGCCTTTGTAGCGGTATGGCCACATCACTAGGCCATATAAATTGTCTTTTTTATTGTCACTGTTGTTATTATTAAGCCGCTGTTGTTATGTTGTTCATAGGTGAAGGACTTCATGTGGTTGGAAAGATCCACTTGACATTGTTCTTGGTAGGTGCACAGTTGACTGGTTTTGTGTTGTGATGAAACTGGTTTTTGTGGGCTGCCACCAAGATGTTTTAAAGGTCAAAATTGTGTCAATGCAACACATTTCTTAAATATTGGGTAATTTGAGAGCCCTCCAGATAATCTAGGAAATTTTCTAAAATTATACCTTTAGATTAATGAAACAAGAGGAAACATTTTTAATTTTGAGTTTATATTTTCTGAAAAATTGGGTACCTCAAGAACGTTAGTATGTATGCATTAGTATGTTGCTGAAATTTGTCAGGCATATTTTGTTTATATCTCAACAAATATACTGCACGATAAGTACTGTAAAAGTGAGAAGTTTATTTATTGTTTACTGGTGTGTATGTAATCTATCTAAGACATTAATTCATCTGAAGTAATTTACTTACTAAATTTACTTCAATAGCACAAGTTATTTTATATTATCTACTCTTTCATACTGTGTTGGTGGTTGTCCACAGAATGCAAGTGTTTAGAATATTCACTTTGGACTGATACAGACAAGTATCTTGGAAACAATCCTAGTGTGATGTAGAGTTTACAAGTGTTTTGTATATCTTCTCAAAACAGTGATAACAAAGGAACCGTGAATATTTTGTTGTGCCTTTCTCAAGGTTCTAAGGAGTTATAGTTAGTCTTGGACAGTAATTAGACAGTTCAAGATTCTTCAGTGTAGACAACACTTTCTGTTAGCATTGTCCTGTCACCACAATGTTCATCACCTCATAATAACAAAGGATTTAAGTTTCCTTATTTCATGTTTTTTTTAAAATTTGCTAAGAACATTTTTTTATGAAGTGCTATTCTCTTTTTTCCAGGCAAGCAAGTACATGGAGGAGTTTGACTCGACACATTGCACGCCACTTCCAATTCATTTCCTGCACGAACCCTGGAAAGAAATCAATTGAACAAAAGAGCTGTGATCATCAAGACGTTAACGTAGGCCGTTCTGCTAACTACCGAAGTACATTTCTGCTCCAGGTTTCCAACTCTGACACCGAACGAACTCTTTCCAAATGGCGGATTGAATACTGACAACTGTTTCCACTTTCTGTTCTGTATCGAATACGGACGAGATGTACTTCTTGAAACGAGGAAATTGACTTTCGGATTGCAGTTGTTTTTTTGGCTATTAAATGATAATTGGTTTGTTGATTTCATCATTCTTAGAGAACTTAAAGCGTTCTACTGGTAGTTAATACAGAAAGATGGTTTTAATACTCGGTCTACCCTTTGTGTAAGTCCTCGATTTTCATAATACCGGCGTAAATAGCATTTTCATGTAACATGATGTAGTTTCGGACACTAGTTTTTTGTACCTAGCGCTAAAGTTGGCAAAAATATCTTTTATGAAATCTGTTTATCGTTTTATTTTTGCAATGTAGTTAGGCTGTTGGGCATGTTAAGTTATGCTACGATTGAGAAATTACCGCTGTAATTATTGTCTTGGTGTAATGCACGTCATTACGGTGCACTACAGTTAAATTGTTGATCAGTCATGTTTCTTGTGATACAATATTCTTTAAAAGATAAATGTTGTGAAACTGACGAAGTGAAATTGATTTTGCTGTTTTATTCCTGAAACTGTCATACCACAGATGCTGAAAAAATCTTTATACACTGTAGATGACCTAATTGGTGCAGTATGTTGACAATGAAGGCTTTCTTGTGTGAAGATTTCTGTGGTGAGCAAGTGATGTACCGGACTAGGTCATCTCCATATGAAACTTCGCTACACTTGAGCACCAAACCTGATGTCGCTAAAACTCTGCAGTCCGCAGTGCTATGTTTAGTTAGTTAGTCTCGGACAGTAATTTTGTGAACTAATCCTAGGCATTTGCATGCTTTAGCTCCTTATCTTGCAGCTGGTCAAATTACAGACTAAACTTCGTCATATTCACTCGAAAATGAGAAACTGTTCTTTGACAAATCCTACTCTCCTGATCTCCCGTCCTTTTACCTCTAACTGTTTCAATTATAAACAACATTCACTGTCTGCCGGATTCATGACCAATTTTGATGTTGCATGTCTGTTGATTTTGTTTTGAATAAGCGCCTGTGCATAATTGAGCTGGTTCCAGATACATTGCTTGTGGGTGATGTTGCACTCGAGACTAGGTTGAGACTGTCTAGACTCTATAGAGAGTCCTTGACAATGCAGATAATAGGAACAGGTTGCTCACTAAGAAAACCTGAAACACTGCTGTTCCACTAATCCTATATCTTAGCATTCCCATCTGGAGCCTATTACAGGAGCAACATTTCTATTTAGGACGCATGCAGGTCCCTAATGTTCGTGAGTATGCTGGTAGAGCTAATTTTAGCACCACCTACCAGCGTCTGTCTACCTGCTTAAAACCGATTTTCACCGTACCTGCCTATCGATTTGGTTTCGAGAACGTCCCTTTGACCAAGCCTTTTCACGCAACTTCGGTGTAGGCGCTGTAGAAATCTTCAGATTTCGAGTTTCGGAAGCAGATTATAAAGCTGGTCCTCTGCAGCAAATTATGCGATGCATGCGATAACTCGATGCTAACGAGGTAAGTATCTATGGAAGCAATGGCGATGTAAAGCGGGTAAATACGCACACTAGATACCCGTACTCCAAACAATATGGCTGCCAACGAATGCAATATAATTAGAGCGCAGCGACTATTTATCGCGTGAGGGTCGGTTAGGGCTCAGGTTAGGCGGCGTGAGGGTCGGTTAGGGTTAGTTTTAGGGTTAGTGCAGTCATTCTGCTGAGCGCTTTGCATGTTGCGATGCCGTCGATAGGATAGGTCGCTGCGCTCTAATTATATTGCATTCGTTGGCAGCCATATTGTTTGGAGTACGGGTATCCAGTGTGCGTGTTTACCGGCAAGTTAGTTGGCATTTGGACGAATGGACGTCGCAGATAGGCCTGGGACTATGCTACTGAAGGGGATAACCTATTAAGTCGATGACAATTAGGTCATTGACATCGATCATCTGTGGCTGCATCTGGGACTATTAAATGTAAGCGTTATACGGATGACGACTAAAAAAACGTCGCGACCTGTTCTATTATTATTATGCTAAGAACCCGGATAGAATTAGATGTTACATACATTGTCTGGGCATATAATCTGGAATGCTACATCAGTATTCGGTCAGATCTAACTGGACTGTATCTTTTATATGATGAAAATGTTTTCGAATAAGTGATTTACTGCTTTAGGAAATGCCGAACAAGCTGGCCAGCCAGGATGCTATTACAGAGGACTGCATGCAGTGGATGTGGACCTACCTTCCAGACAATCTGTTGCTGTTCATCTTTCAGTATCTATCACCAAGAAAAGTCTTAGATGTGTCACAGGTGACTACATTCAGTCATGAATTCATTCAGGAATTTATATATAGTGATGTCTCTTCAACTGGACTAAGAAGTGCTGCTGATTGCAGCATGGGGAAAGCAGTTTTCTTTTTAATAAAAAAGCTTCAGAACTTTTTTCAAATTATGGGCCGCAGTGGACAAACCACAAGGTTGCCAAAAGCTCACTCAGAATTTTGGGGAAGGTATTGAGGGCGGCGGGTTAATTTAACTTTACCTACGGGCTATGTTAATACTATCATCTGTCTGTAGAACTGAATGTAGAATTGTAGATCATTAATAATGCTGCAGAGTGAAGCTTTAGGATGAAGTTAGATTGATTACATATTTTTATTAGTATGATCAGATTAATTGAATGATCATGTCTAAATAACATGTTCTTTGTTGTTACAGATTGAATTAAAGCAGATTAATTCACTTTAGATTAGATTGATTTGGTTGTTTATGTAGATTTTACACATTTGTAAAAAGTTGAGTTTCTTGTAAGTTAGTTTTTTTCTTTAATTAAATTGCAGTGGATAATTAAATTTTTTACATATTCCATTAATAAGGCCAAAAAATTTATATGTTTCCGGTAACCCTAACGACCCACTTTTATTGCCACGACTCGGATAATTTCGCGACAAGTTTTTATTTGCATTGACATAATACAGTGACAAAGATGGAGAAAATTAGTTGGACAAAGCACGTTACAAATGAAGAAGTACTAACGATGGTAGAAGAGAAAAGATCCTTTCTTTGTTTGGAGACATAATCATTGTTAATGCCCCATTGTCTGTTAGGTTTGCTGTCAATGGCACCGTGTGGCGCTGGACGAGTTCCTATGGCGCGATTTGTTCTACCGATATTTCAAGATTGATCGTCGCCTCCCAATGGCGCCTGGAATGTCGTCATGGCGATCGGAGTTCAAGCGTCTGGTTTACCACACTCCGGCCATTGAAAGCGAGGTCCTGCATGATCATAAGGACCAGGTTCTTCACGTCAGCTTTGCTCATAATGGCCAGCTGTTTGCCACGACTTCCAAAGACGGGTTTATTAAGGTCAGTTTAAGTGCTTCTTCTGAATCGTTGCTATGATTTACTCGATTGCTAACGAACACAAGGCACTCAAAACTTCACATATTATTATTATTATTATTATTGAGCACATATTTTGCTGGCTCAACATTAACTGTTCTGTGTGTAGACATTTCATTTACAGTGGATTGTAGGACATACTTGTATTGTATTGAATTGTATGAATAAATTTATAAAGCACCGCTTACAGTGTGCATCAATCATAGGCGCTCCTAGTGCGAAAGACTGATAGAAAAGAAAGTAGTTTTGAGGCAGCGGAAGATGATCTTCAGGTACCAGTTAATAATAGAAAATGTGTCAGTGGAGAGAGCCGAATCCCAAGTGCAGGACCAATGAAGACAAATGGTCGTCTTTTGTTCAGAGCAGTCCTTGCTCGTGGGACAAGGGGATCATGTCAGTCACATGAGTGCAGAGGATGGATAGAGGATTCTGAAGGAGTCAGCAGGCGGATGAGATCATGAAGATACTTGGATGCTAGTTGTAGTTGTAGTTGTAGCTGTAGTGCATGGGCGGAGACCTAGGGGAGGACAGGGGGGGACGGTCCCCCCCAATAAAAGTGTTGGGGGGGACGGCCCATGCATTTGTCCCCCCCAATGTTTGAGCGTCAAGACTTTTTTGGCGGCGAAAATAGAAATATTTCGTCGAGATTTGGCCCGGATGACTAAAAAAAAAAAAGGTCATCAACTTTTTTGGCGGCGAAAATAGAAATATTTCGTCGAGATTTGACCCGGATGACTAAAAAAAAAAAAAAAAAAAAAAAAGTCATCAACTTTTTTTGGCGGCGAAAATAGAATTTTTTTTCGAGATTTCGCCGGTCGTCAGAAATTTTTCGGAAAATCTCGCGTCTTTCCGTCCCCCCCAATTCTCGGCCCAGGTCTCCGCCTATGCTGTAGTGGCTGTAGTTATAGCTGTAGTTGTTGCTGTAGTTGTAGCTGTAGTTGTAGCTATAGTTGTAGCTGCAGTTATGGCTGTAGTTGTAGCTGTAGTTGGATCATTGCGAGATTTATAACTCACATTGACAATGTGATGTTCTTATGTTCAGCTGAAGGTTTTAAAATATATATATATATATATATATGTGAAAAATGCACCTTTTTGTGCATCGAATCTATCACTTATTTGCGTTATTTGATTAATTACATAATTTAGGTTTGGAGTACTGCCTATCCGTGCACCTTAAAGTACTATGCGGACATGAAGGACTATACTTGGAAGTATACGCAGTTCTCGCAGTTCAACTCCAGTGACACGCTGCTTCTCGTTTCTGGCGTTCATTTCGGATCTCACAGTACATCTGGTGAAATTGCTGTCTTTAGCATCGACTGTAAGTTCCAAATGAATTTCATCCATGGAACTTCAATGATTATTAAGTGGGAAGAGGGGTCAGGATGATATAAGCTACTAGTTAGCTTTTGCTGGCTCCTAATTGCATTGTACTGTGCTTAGTCATTCATGTTTGGGTAACCAGAGTTGAACGTGCAATAAAGTAAAGTATGTATATATAACTTTTTGAGTTTTGTAGCATTTCGTGCATGCTTGGTCCATTATAGGATTTTTCTGCAGAACCTACACTGAATTAAAAGCGGACACATATTAAATGCATGTTATGCCTTAGGTGTGCTCAGTGTTGTAGTGGTTAGCGAGTTGGATTGTCAATTGAAATATCGAGGGTTTGAATAATGCTGATAAATAAAGCATGTTCAAGATTTCTGCTGCATTATGTTAAATCATGCGAAATCTCATTACAGTTCACCTCTGCACAATGCACTTTCATTTGCTGTCTTGCAGCAAACTTTGAACTGCAGTGCCGTGTATTGAACAAACCATATGACATCTTCGGTGCGTGGTATAACAACAGCTACTTACTGTCGGGAAATCTCTACTGGAGGGGAAACTTTTCGTCATCATCTGTTTTGAAACTGAACAAGGTCTTTGAGCCTCATACTCCTCACTTTTTAATTGTATTTAATAATTTATAAGCTTCTAGTAGAGTGAACCATTCAGTGATGCTCTCAGTGCGCAGCGCCCCACCAGAAGAAGCAGGTTTTGGGAATCTTGAGAGAAGGAATAAGAGAGACTTATCAGGCAGAGGTGTAGAGCGAACTCAAAGGGAATTCCATTTCAAAGAGGGACCAATTGAGGCAAATGATCGGAACTAAGCCATAGCAGTACTAGAGTCTGCTGGATGAACGGTGGAAGGAAGCTGAGTGAGGATCAGAGTAATGTAGTGGCAAAATTATAACAGATACTGGCCTATGTGAAGGAAATGTACATCTCCTCACGTCACCTTGATACCAAGGAGCTGGTGATGTTGACGAACGTTCTTGCTGTGTCGACCTGGTCTAAGTACTAGCTTGCGTTGCCATAGTGAGTGTTATGGTCTTTCTGATGCGTTGAAATTTAGGTGCAACTTAATACAGGATTTGTCACGTTGTAATGGTTAAATGATTTAGGCTCTGTGTGTTGAGTCTTTGCGCTGCATTGAGCTTTAGATTTAAATTGCAACCTCTGACTATTTCTGGTTATGCGTCTACAGTTGAAATTTTGCCTTAATCTTTTACCCGTTTGCCCTGAGAATATCCGCTGAAAACGGGCTTAAAATTTAAAAATGAACTGGTAAAGGGTTAATTTTGTTTGTCACTCTGTGCCTTTAGTCTGGTCTTCTTCTTGTTTTTGTTCTGTTTTGTCAGGCATCACAGGCCATTGAATCTGAGCACGAGTCAGTAGTGACTTGCCTTTACAACTTCCTCAACCAGAACGCCAGTTCCATTCGAACAATCCTCGTCGCCAGGTGTCCGGAAGAACGACAAAAACGCGACTCATCAATCGACCACGACAAAGAAAAAATATACAATCGAACGACAACAATGGGGGTGGCGGCGTCAAGTGATGACGAGAGTGACGTGTCATCAGGTGTTGAGAGTCTTGAAGAATGCGACGTGTTGTTCGGGGAGACAGTGCGGTGGCCTTCGAAGACTGGTGACATCGAAGCGGACTGTTCATTCGCGTTCGGTGTTAGAATGGATGAGAATGCGTCATCCTCCTGCAGTGGATCTCACCCAAGACATCAGCGGGTTGCTTCCGCTAGAACCAGTCGCCCGATGACAGACTCTGCTGCTGATCGTAGCGCCAGACGTGATGACATTGTGCTATCACTCGGCTCTGATCTTAAACAGCCCGGAAGACTAAAGCCCAGTGGTTCGCTCGTATCGCGGGGCGAATCATCATATCAATCGCAGGGGAGTGTTGATGACGATTTCTGTGACAAGTATCTCATTTTCACGATGGGGGAGAAGACGTACACCCCGCACCAGATCGGGATCAAGCGAATCATGGCTGCGAAGGTGAAGGAGATTACCGAACGATTGAAACAACGAGATGTCAGGCAACAACCGTTGGCAAACGAGTTGGAGGATCCGCTGCAACACGCGGAGAATGATCGATTCGATTCGGTGGATCACATGATCGAACTGCATGGACATATTATCGGAATGTGCCTCTCGCCAGATCACCGGTAGATTCGCCGTTTGACTGTTTCTTGTAATGTTACAGATGGAAGTTATGTGGCGCCCACATTTTTGCTGCCTTCCAACGTCTTGATGCATGTAGTATAAGAAATGCAACTACGGTTTATTTGAAGGTGTTTGCTAGTTGAGGAAACCATTGCATTTGCAGAATAGTCGAATTATAAAACTGTGTAGTGTGCTGTAGATCAGTGGTTCCCAATCCGTGGGCCGTGGGCCAAAAGTGGCCCAGCCAGGCCTAAAATAATGGCCATCATCTTTCAAAGAATTAACAAAATTTTTATATAAAATCGATAATTTGGACAGGACAGAACACACAATTATTTTCTACTACGAAGTATTTTATTTTGACTTCTATAAATAACATCAAACACTCTATTTTGATTATTTTATTACAATTTTATATGCTTTTGGTCAATTAAATGTTAGCCTTGTGGCCCCCTAATGTCCTTCAACTAAGAAAAAGTGGCCCTCGTGTCCTCCAACTTAGAAAAAGTGGCCCTACGGTCAAAAAAGGCTGGGAGCCACTGCTGTAGATAAATATTTAGGTGTGGTGAGTCCTGATGGAAAAGTCGTGTCTGAGTTGGATCCATCCACCACGTCAAGATGAACTGATTTGGTGCACACACTCTGTGGTAAAACTCAATTCAGAGTCCCAACCGGATGAGACAATGACAGTTTCGGTTGTCGTTCATTGTTGGCAAAGATTAACTCACATTTATGATGTGCTAAGTTAAAAGCGGCTATTAAATTAATTAAATTGAGCGATTAATTCAGTGACCATGTTTCTGGTCAAGTTGAATTATTTATACAATTCACGAAACACCTATCTACCCAGAGTGGCATCTTCTTAGCTACTCTAATCAGATTTGATGTTTAAATAGAGATATAAACCAAAGTATTTGTGTAAATTCAAAATAATTGTGGAGGTGTTTTTCAATCAATCGGTCAGGCAGTTCTTTTATTTGAATTGTATATTAAAGTTGACACAGACACATTATCTTAAACAGACGATATTGTTCAGCAGGGCTTTTTAAAGGAATTTTTTTAACTGCACAACCAGAAATATTTAATCTAGGGAATTAAAATTTCTGACAACCTTTTTTCTCTGAACTTACCCAAAACTTGTAGCCTTTTGCCATCTTTTTACTGCACAACCCGTTCTATTTCGGTCCTCACATTTGGTAAATTGCCCCAATTGTCCGATTACAGCGACCTTTTTTTAACTGTTTTCCACTGCACAATATTGCTTTTACAACTGCACATTTTGTATTCAACTGCATGTTAAAAAGCCCTGTTGTTCAGGATAATTACGAGCATGGCTGTACGGGTAAATTTTGATGTGAGTACATGCTGACCAGGAGAAAAATCGACTTTTTTGGGCCAGAAATTTCTGATGACCTTTTTTTAGTCATCCGGCCAAAATCTCCGGAAAATGTCTTCAATTTTCCGTCCAAAGAACCTGATGACCTTTTTTTTAGTCAAGCACCCTCATTTAATAGCGTGTACCCTGCATTTTACCCGCCTATACCCTGGTTTTCGGCAGGTGAGTATACGATGCCGTTTTTCGCCGGAGTACACGCTGTATACCCGCGTATACCCTCGTGTACAGCCCTGATTACGAGGACAGTCAGAGTGCAAGGATAAAAGATTATTTTAGTAGATTGGCTTAAACAGAGTATAAATATTCGATAGTTTTTTTGTTTTCCTCGTAGGTTTCTCTACGTGAACAGTCGCACATGGCCGAAAGGATACGAGATCAGCGATCCTCTGTCTCCACCGCCGATCGCAGAAGAGATCGATATCCACGTCATCGATCTTCAAACGCTGACGGAGGTTGGAGCGAGTCTGCTTCGATCTCACAAAGCGTACACACCAAACGACGAATGTTTCTTCATCTTTTTGGATGTCAGCTCGCAGTACATCGCTAGGTTTGTTTACCGTTCATTCCGTCACCATTTATTTAATTTATTTCTTATATTTGTGCCCCTTTAAGCTTGCTACTCAAAGGCGCTCCCAACTACAGTGCAGACACTGCGTCGGAGTTTCGCGCCGAAGCGCACGAGAAATTGCGAATGAAGGACTTGCTCAAGGTCCCTACGCGACGGATTGAGGAGGATTTGAACATGGAACCTTCCACCTCCAAGGCACCGAATCAACCACTACACCACCGCACTTCTATAGCGCCGCTTTGAGAAACGTATTCACTATTCAGTAGTGCTCCCAGGTTAGCCACGGCTTAAAGAAAAAAGACTTGGGTGATGTAAGAAACAAAGTTTGATTGGAAAGAGTTATTATGTGCAGCTCGAAAGAGAGGTAGATATATAGATGTTTAACTTTACTCGGCAGTTAAATATTGTTAAATTGGGTGAGTAAAGATATAGTTATCAGTAGTCATACATTTATATCACAATAATTTTTGTCTCCAATTTAGTTTTGTTCTGTTTCATTTCAGCGGTGCAGAAGATAAACACGGCTACATGTGGGACAGACATTACGGAATTCATCTGCGAAAGTTCCAACACAGCGATGTCGTCAACAGTGTGGCGTTTAATTCGCAGGATTCCGAGGTTCTTGTCACCGTCAGCGACGACTATTCAATCAAAATCTGGAGATCAGCGAATCGAGAAAAAGAGGTCAGAGAAAAATATGTCGGACAAAAAGATGTCGGACAAAAAGAGGTGCGAGAAAAAGAAGTCGATGGTGTTCTTAGACCACGAGATCTGGAAGCAGATAGCTGTGACTCTTGAACTGTGGCACGTTTTAAGTCCGAATCTTTTTCTGCATTTTTTCTGTTGTGCATTAATGTTAACGACACTATTAATACTACAATTTTTATGGGTGAACTCATCAATAGTGTAGTGGTTAACATGCTGGACTGCTACTAGAGATGTTAGGGTTCAAATCCCTGCCCAGAGCCGGAATTTGATGGAAAGCTGGCTACTTAAATGTTACTTAGTAAGATGGATAGCAGCATCTCTATAGTCTCGTGCTTTAAAGGTGTTTCATTTTCCCTGGGGTTTCGTGCTGAGAGTGCCTCTGAATAGATCTATCTCTACGATAGGAAATAGTGATTGTGCATTGTTGAATATTTATCTCAAATTGAATTGACGTGCTAGTATTTCTAGTGACAAGTTTTAAACGTCTTTCTAATGTCGATGTGTAAATATCATAAATGTGCTTGGTGTGGAATAAAACAACATGCATAATCTGCATGAAAAATGTGACATTAAGGTCTTTAGAATTTGTCATGAAAACTTCTTGGACAGGCTTCCAGTTTCCTACATGGAACACATCAAATCAGAAGAAAACAAATTAAACAATAGGCTCTCACAATTTATTCTCTTTGATTATCAAAGTGTAATCACTTGCGATGAACTCTATAGGTAAAAAGAAATTGTGCAAGAGAGAAAATAACACTGACAAATAATTTGGTCGCAGTTGTTAGCAAAACTATTCTGTGCAATTAGTTATTCATCTGAAAGACTTGTTGACAAAGTTCACAGCAGCAGCGTCTCAAACACAAACCAAAAATTAATAGTATGGCAGAAGGAAGCAACCCAGTGAAATTAGCCAGCAGCAAAAATCACAATATTTTTAATGGCTACCGTAATACAGTCAGGAATTAAGTAAAATTACGTATACACCGCCTTTGAAGAAGTGCATTACCTTAAGTTACCCAAAGAGGTTGTCATGCATAAAATGGTATGAGATAACTAATTAAAAATTTATATATTATCACTATAAGAGTAATTTATCTCAGGCACCACTCAGAGAACTTAAATTTGTTTGTTTGTATGTGCACTTGCTATAGCGCCCCCTTCAAGCTGTCTACACAGAGGCACTCCAGACTGCAGTGTGGACACTGCATCGGAGTTTCATGCCGAGGTGCCAAGCAATTGTGAGTGAAGGACTTGCCCAAGGTCCCTACGCGGCGACTTGAGGTGCATTCGAACCTGCAACCTTCCAGCTGCAAGGCAACGGACATGCCCACTACACCACCGCGCCCCACAAAAAGAAGAGATAGTGGTGTCCTTTCTTAGTGTCAACAAGCAAGGGCTGTGGCCAGTTCTCTCTGTGGTTGCTTTATCTTCTCACAAACAGCAAATGATCACTGATCAGAACACTCGGTTTTTAGCTGAAGGTGCTATGTGGCATGTTTAAGGTCTCCAAAACCAACTATGTCTATTGTGTATGTTGATGGTTGGTTACAATAAATGAATTGAATTGAATTGAACTAATTAAAAAATATATTTAGATACCTCTACACTGAAGAAATGTCTCCAAAACCAACTAAATATTTAGATACCTCTTACAATGTGGAAGGCGGCCTCCAAAGCCTAGTCATCTGTACCTCACAAAGTTATTTAACCACTCGTAAAACGTACATGCCATACAAGTCGTTATTAGTTTCGTGTTTTTGGGGGGAAAGGGTTACATAGCAAGTGAAAAATTCAGAAAATAAGAATCCTGACCACTAGCTTGCATTTACAATTTCTTTTACGCTGCGCTGAGCAACTATTTCAAGGCAGATCATACTTGCTAATCCAGTGCTCAAAATATTTTATGCAGAATAGTATAGAAATCTGTTTATGTATGAGTCAGAAAAATGGTCATTAAGTAAATTTATACACACTAAAGGCTGAATAGGAGTATCACTATCAATATAATGTACAATAATATATATATATATATGTTTTCTCAAGCACAACATATACAATGTATATATATATAATATATATATACAGGGCTTAAAGTGTGCCTCGACGGTCATGGACGGCGTCCATGCACTTATTTTAAAATCGGAGTGCCGTCCTGCTACTTGTTGGCCAGCACTGACTGGAAAGGTAAGAGGCGTCCATGCACTTCTTTTGGAAAGGTAAGGGGCGTCCAGGCACTTATTTTTCCACACTTTAAGCACTATATATAGTTATACACTGTATATACAATATCCTGAACACTGAATATAAATTCGTTACCTAAACCCGTCCATATGCCGGGTGTGCATACTTCATAGTATCTACACAACAGAATTATATCTTGTACTTTATAACAAACAGACCATAAAATAGAGCATAATATAATGTACTTTTGTACCACATGGTACAACATTTTGACTGCAAAACAGGCTACACTGGTCAAACAATAAAATACTGTTGAATTATGTCTTAATATCAACCTCTCCCTTAAACCATTTATTATTCAAATTAAAACAATGCAAAATTCACATTTAATCCACTAAAAAATTCTGTACTATTACAAAATACCTTTCGTGTAGATAAAAATTTGTAATTGCTCACGTGCAATGCTTAAACACCTTTACAGATTACAAGACAGTGTACAATACACGTGTATGCTAAATCCTCATTCTGATAAAACATCATAATAATTGTAGTGTGCCACACAAGTAACAGATCTCAGGTAAAACACGTAACTTGCAATAAATGTCACAGAAGACACATGTATACCAAGCACGGTTTAATTTCTACCCAAAGTCTTTAAAAACACATGTTGTAACTATACATATTATGCAGCGATAATAACTACATGTAAACGAGCTGAGATACTGCAGCACTGCCTGATTGCAGATCTGCACAGGAAGGACCAAATACTAAGCAAGATAAACATATATACAAACACTGGCCAACGTTCATATGTATGCAAATATGTATATATATATATAATCATATATATAATATATATATATTACACAATAAATAACATTGTTTTGATATCTTCGGAGATTCTTACACGTATACAATTAACCCAGGAAAGTTTAAATATGATTTTGCGATATACAGATTTCAGATACACAACAATGACATTTGTATCAAGGTGTCTGTTTCATCAGCATTGTGTCGCATTGTTCACTTGACTATCAATCAAATGTCTCATTTGATATTGTTATTATTTCGCACCACTCACCTAAATTAAAAACAGGCAATTTAACATGGACCCATAAAATATAGAAATGCCTCACTGCATCAAGACTCTGTAGCGGCGATCATTTACCGAAGTTGCTACAGCAGCAAAATAGAAGTTCTTACATTACCATTACATTGCCTATCAAGTCCATTAATAGTATATTATATGCTACCAATTAAATGAGTAATGGTGCACTTTCAACCATTTATCTGATTCCTTTAGACAGCATAACCCATACATATAAATTTATCACATTAATTACTTGTTTAAAATCAACTGCAAGAATTTTTATCATCACACGTATTTTCATCAGATTCCAGTAAAAACCTTCTATGATTTTTATACAGTTTTGTAATGCATGTAATAAGACATTGACATGTAGCACCTTTGCTGGAACATCTCACAATGGAATTTATAAGCGTGTGATGAACTACGAACAAGTCATTTCTAACATCCACAGACTTTTTCCTCGTATTTTAAACTTCTTCTACTGGTTTACCACTGGTATCGGCCTTAGTAATCCGTTTCTTGACCTCACCGAGATATATCATGGCAACACAATGGCCAAGAATAACGAGGCCCATAATGAAAATGTCACGAAACTCTAAGATGACGTTTACAATTTACCAATAAATGGAATAATATTCATTTCTGGTTTGTGTGCTCGAATAACTAACTGCCTGCAGCAGAAAACAATTCACTTCGTTTTATTGCACAAATTCAAGTGGGTCATTTGAAGATATTGATACAAAGAAACACAGGTTTAATTTCCACGAGATTCGGTTACATGAAAACAAAATTACAATACGTTGTCAAAAAAATGAAATCAGAAAAATGACTAACCCAGTATTTACATTATTTGGCAAAAATTAATTCATAGAAAACGCAGCGAGTAACTTGCAAAACAGTAGGTTAAACTAAATACGTTAAGAACATATATATGATACTTTAAAACCAAATCGGTACTCCTCAACCAGCTCTCAAAAGCACGCCAATTAAAACAATTGGCAACAGTTGCAAAAATATCAATAAAACACATAGAATGAGATACATATATATAGCACTCTAACTGCCAACCTTTTGTCCGAAAAAAGGGATAGGCAAAAATGAACCCATCGTATTTACAATAATTATGCAAATGGAATTAAGAGTACATATTTGCATCCACAGTTTATGTTCAAAATTTCCTGTTACCTCAGACATTCACATATAGACAACTACTAATTATAATATCAATGGTACTGATGTCATTTAATCTTTTAAGAAATTTTCAAAAAAATAATAATGCATCTTAACACATTGGCCGCCTACTACGAGTTAACTCGTAGTACAGCCAGTCATTTAACATGGCGTGTAGGCGGTGAATGTGTTAAAGGACTTTTTTGTGAGTCTGTCAAAATAAATAAATAATATGGAAATAATACAAAGAAAATACTTTAAATTTAATAATCAATTTTGCTCGTCGTCTGAATCTACCCAAACCTATTTTCATGAATTCATCCTACCGAATGTTAACCTAATCCTAACGTCACAGACTGCTTATGTAATATCCTGTTACGGAAAATTCCATCTCACATGTCTACACGCATAAACTGTATTTGCACATAGATAAAATGCCACTCAACTACTCAAGACAGATGCTAAAATTATCGTAACTCTATCAATGAAGCTTAAACCACATAAGCAGATATCGGGTTCAAGACTTTGAGATCCAAAGGAATTGATTATCTTCCTGTTCTACAAACTCAATTTTATAAATCCTCTGTATTGTTATAAAATAGCAAGATTTGTTCATCTAAACTCAGAATGCACAGAAACGCTGATTATATTACCACTAAAAACTCCATCAAATGACAGCTTCATTGTTAATTCAACATGGAGTCAAAATGAATCTCGGAAGGCAGACAGGTAGTTTACTCAAGCAAATAAAACTGAACAAAACGATAAAAAGTTACATGGAAGAGACTGTAGTCACCATTCGTATTCTGCAATTGCACCAGCGGACATCAAAAGCACCAAAACTTTTCGTAAACAATTACCAACATTAACAGATTCAGCAATAAATCAAGAGCGTGCACGTACAATAAAGCAACTGCTACGCTTCTTTGTAAACACTCGTTTCTGCATTTGCATAGCGCAAATATCTAAGAAAGAAAAAACATCAATCGAGTGTGCACGAAATGCGTGAGACTGAAGCAAACAACTTCCGACGAATGGCTCAAATGGTTTCAGCTGCATCGTTGAATATTTTTAAATGATGCATGGATCAGCGTCGAGTGTATTTGTAAAACCAAAAAACAAAAGTCCAATGGAGGATGTGTGTGTGTGTGTGTGCAACTGAGATCTGTTCTGAAATTCGTCGTGAGGACATTATCACATTGCAGTTGCATAATACAGTCGAATTACCAGTAGTAACCCCACCAAAAAAACCAACTGAGTCTTGATTTCTGATGACTCGAGGAAGGGTAGAAACTTTGGGCGCACGTGAAACAATGTTCCAACTTCACTGGTTCTCAAGCAAGGGATCAAACTGAGGTCGGTTTCTGACTGCAACTATATTCTTATCAAGACAACTCAAGAGTTCATTACTGGTGACAATCAATCAATCAACCACTCAATCAACCAATCATAGCATCAACTCAACAATCACATGTACGACAAACTGCTAACTGATTACACACCTTTATCGACCATACACTGCCTTACAGTCATCATAGACGTGATCCTGCTGAAGCAGCAGTGTTTGTATCGGCCAAAGCACCAAAAAACTGTAAAACAATGACTGGACAACTTCCCTCATCAACTGCACTGTTCGTTAATGAACAGCAAATACTTCAAGACAAACAGTGACCTCAACACACTTGAAACAGCTGCAGTATTAAAATCATCAGTGTTAAGTCATCAGTCTCACTAAAGCCAACAATAACAAATAATAAGGCCAAAAAAAAATAATGCTGTGTTTCCGGTAACAGAGCTAAAAAAAATTGGGTAGGTAGGTCGAAAAATATTTTTATTTTGGTAAAATATTTTTATACAGTGACTATACGAAAAATTATACCAAAATACTCTTTTTTTGCATATAGGTACATGCTGCAACAAAGTACGTGTTCTAAGCAAGTATAAACTGCCTATTTCCCTGTACCTAAAATTGCTCTAGAAAACAATTCTATCAATTTCATTTTGTTGACATCCTTTCTGGTAAAATAAAGTGGGAAGGGAATGGGAAGATGAGCGCGAACAAAACATCACTGCTAGGGGTCGTTCCAGACTGATAGAGCCAGTGACTAGTTACACCTAGAGGTTGCTAGATTTATTTTCCCTAGTCACCGTTAGAGGTGACTCAAGTGAGAATGATAAGGCTAGAGGTTTCTCAAGACTGGCAACCAGGAAGTAGTTAGGCAGGCGTGAAACTCTAAGGCAATGTCAATGCAAATAAAACATTTTACGCAAAATTTTCCGAGTCGCTGCAATAAAAGTAAGTCGGTTGGGTTACCGGGAACACAACATTTTTTGCCTAAGATCCAACTCTATACGGAAGGCATTGTCACCGTATTATGTCAAAACAAATTTTGGAGGAAAAAAATTTTTTTTATAAAAAATTTTTTTTCCATAAATTTTTTTTTTAAATAAATTTTTTTTACAAAATTATTCGGGTCGCGGCAACACAACATTATTTTTTTTTGGCCTAAGCATTACAGAAGTCGACAAACCAGCAATGGAATGTTACGAAAGCAAAGATCAAAATCTAAACGAAGAAATTGTTAATTTCGACACTGATATGATAAAGCAGGAAAATTAGCATCAATCTCTGTGTTTCGACAACTCTTGCGGAACATCACATAAATGGATTCAACGCGTTCGGATTGTTTGTAGAAGCGTTCTGTAAACAAAAAAACAAATGATCTGATTTTTTTTCAAGACAATGCATCAATATTTGCCATTTTTATTCACGTAATTTTTACGTAGTATAATTCTTTATTGACTACAATTTATACATGTTCATTAATAAGTCATCAGGATTTCCAGCTTCTATAGTATGGTGAGCACCATGCACAAACCATCAATTGAAGTTGCCTTCGTGAACGCACAAACCATCAATTGAAAGTACCCCTCTGACGGCACAAGCCATCAAACAATGGTACTACTCTCCAAGCATTCATAGGCCATCAATGGAAAGGTGACCTCCAGTCAAACCGTCGTCAAAATCAGAAATTCTTGAAGAACCCTCATCAAAAACCTGTGATATAACAGTGCAATTTGTTGTTCAGTGACCATCTACAAAACCTTCCAACCAGCACAAACCCAATTTAACACAAGTTTTAACGCATTTAAACCGTATCGACAGTCATTAAAAAAACCATCGACTATCTTAAACCTCTCTGAGTAAATTCAAATCGTTTTCAAAATCAGTTGGAGAAAATTATATCTTTACCAAAGACTGTTCTTCAGAATCAAGGTACAGAAACCTAACAACCAGTTGACTCACCAGAAAAGGATTGACTCCCGCAGATGGTTGGCCCCAGCCACTTAGCCCTGACTGAGCCAGACCACCAACAGGCATAGAGACCTTTCCAGCCCACGTGTTGCCACCCATCAACTCAACTCCATTTGGAAAGCCGTACTGGACTCTGGCTGCCACCGGCATACCATTGAATTGTCCATAACCTACTGGTTGCTGTGGTAGGCCATATTGGTTGAATCCAGCTGGAACCGGTTGGCTGTATCCTGGACTCATGATGACATTTCCTCCAAAAGGATTGTATAACGGTGATGAAACTGCCATTCCAAATGGATTCGAGCCTACGAATACAAGCAACACACAGGTCAATATTCGTGGGGCACGGTGGTGCAGTGGTGGCGTCGTTGCCTTGAAACCGGAAGGTTCGAGGTTCGAATCCACCTCAAGTCGCCGCGTAGGGACCTTGAGCAAGTCCTTCACTCGCAATTGCTCAGTGCTTTGGCGTGAAACTCCGATGCAGTGTCTGCTCTACAGTCGGGAGCGCCTCTGAGTAGAGTGCCTGAAGGGGCACTATAACAAGTGCGCATACAAACAAACATTCAGCCTTACAGACTGTGAACGCAAGTCATGCGTGGTTGATTCAGTAAGTTACGGGCATCTTTCTAGGCAGGGTTTAAAGTGTGCCTGGACGGTCATGGACGGCGTCCATGCACTTGTTATAAAATCTGAACGCCATCCAGCCACTTATTGGCGAGCACAGACTGGAAAGGCAATGGGCGTCCAGGCACTTCTTTTGGAGAGGTAAGGGGCGTCCAGGCACTTATTTTTCCACACTTTAGGCACTGTTTCTAGGCATGAGCTGGCATTGTTATGATGTCACAATAATTAGTCATTGGTATAGGGTCGAGGAGTTCGCCCAGATTGTTTGGGAGAGATTGCCATAAATTGGATACTTCATTCTCTGTAATGACGAAACACAAAACTTATACATACCAGGCATACCTCCACCATAAGCCGCAAATGGAGAACCAGGTGGAAGACCGGCCAGTGGTGAAGAAACCACCCACGAGGTGCCACTTCTTAACGCAGTGGAGGTCGGTGAAGACAATTGCCAATTGTGATTCGTGGCAGACGACGTTGAACTGAAGACACCGTCGAGCTCAGCAAGCGCAGAATACTTGTCTGCGACAACGGGAGGAGGAGCACCCATCATAGCAACGTTGACCATCTGGTGCTGACTGGTAGCTTGTAAAGGAGCTACATAAGGAAAGAGAAAAAACATAAACAGGCGATCAGTAGTGTTCTCTGTATGGTGGTGGTATTTGCTGTTTAACGTTACTGTGTGGTAACAAAGACCATTAGCGACGCCCTCCTCCTTTATCCAGGCTTGGGACTGGCACTGGCAGAGTGCAACCAGTGGCGGAGTTCCCTATGTGTGGACTACAGAAACTACAAGAGGCTTGGGGAAGCTAAATATATAAAAAAATAGACGAAGAAGTCGATGAGCTACATAAAGATAGGACATATGAAAAAGTTCAACAAAAGATTCTGTTTGGATACATCCAGAGTAGCAACATACCATAAATAAGGAGAGTGTTAGAGAGGAGCCTAGCAATGAATCAATTCCCTGATATAAACCATCATGCAAAAACATACCCAAAAATCTACGCATCAGATAGCCTCATTATGCAAACAGGAAATACAACTAATTTTTGACCAGATGGGCGGAACATGTACTCTAATACAGCCTTGACCCTCAGTTCAAATACAGTCATGACCCTCAGTTTACGTTGCGACTCACACTGATCCCCGAATCATCTGGACGACACCTGTCCAAACCAGAGGTGTCAAACCTCTTTTTGAATGGTGGGCAAGGGGCAATATTTTCCAAGTAGAGGGTAATGGTGTTGAAGGTAACTGAGCAAAAATGGGCGAGGGGCTTGGAAAACCCACCCCTGAAAATTTCTGCAAACTATATCTTAAATGGTGCACTGTTTACATAAAATTAGGCCAACGTTAAAACCTCAATTTTGATCTTCCATATAGATCACAAACATTACAGTAGTTTGCACACCGGCGTTGACATCCCACCCTGTCCAAACATTCCAAATCCAGTCAAATCAGATCCTTTAATTTGAAATCGATTATTTCCAATGGAATCGGTTTGACTTATATTTCCGCTGTCATAGATACATACACCAACACAATCTATAACCAAGAATAAGTTGCTAGCCGTTAATGGCATTTGAGTAAGCTTCGTAGAAAAGACGATTCTAAGCCAATCATCTCTTTGACTACGGAGACCAACTGATCTAAAGAACTTTCTCAAATTTATACTGGAATACTTACATGAAGCAGTCATCGGCTGAGCAAAATTAAATGCAGTAAATGCTGGACAGTCCCCTAAAAATAAAATATTAGACATTGCTGTATTAATTAATAGAAGGACATAAGATTTTTTCAAGCTAGAAATAACTCTCAAGCTTCAGCTAATAGCATCAAATTGAATAACTAGTATTTGTGAAATTGAAATAAAAAAATAAATACTTAATTAACTCATACATAACTTGCACATATTAAACTATTTGCTTAAATTAAACCAATCGAATTGAAAACTAACTGCACAGAAAAACAATAACGCATGAAAAGCGACGTGGTATTACATAATTGTTCGAAATTATATTGCACTCAAACCAGCAAGAACACAAAGTCTTTAAAAGTTACCCGACTGCTGAGATGGTGACGGCGATGTGAAGAGATCCTCGCCTCCGAGATCAGACAGTAGGTCAAAAGACGCAGGCTTCGTAGACTGGTACGATGGGGATCTGGTGCTCGGTGAGTGAGGACTTGCTAATGAGCCGGTGAGTAGGGCACCAGTGGATAGATGACCGCGACCAACTCCAGTTGGACGCTGGATAGACGACGAGTGGTCAATGTGACCAGGTCTCGAAACCTAACAAGGAAAGAAATATTGATAATGATCTTTGTTTAATTTTGAACAGACCCGGTGCTGAATGTTTACAATTCTTAAGTTTGCTTGCACTTGTTAGAGCGCCCCTTCAAGTTCACTACTCAGAGGCGCTCCCGACTGCAGAACGGACACTGCATTGGAGTTTCACGCCGAAGCGCTGAGCAATTGCGAGTGAAAGACTTGCCCAAGGTTCCTATGCGGCGACTTGAGGTGGATTTGAACCTCGAACCTTCCGGCTTCAAGGCAATGACGCCACCACTACACCACCGTGCCCCAAATAAGTATGACGGACGATCACAAGTTACTGCAGGAGTCGAATTGAAATGTTGACAGCCAACAGGGCGCACTTCACATCCTACTACTTATTTTGTCCAACACCATCTGCTGACTGGAAAGTTAAGTGGACCTTTGAGAGGGTAGTGGGAAGCGATATCGCATCCGTGCGCTCTTCTTCATATGCCAGAGTATTAACGATTAGCCAAAATCGTCTCCACATGCAGATGCAGCGTAAACGTGTGCCAATTTGCCATGGTAAAGCTGGACATAGTAGATAACAAAGGCCATAACTGGGCGGGGGGGAGGCTGAACACCCCCGAAATGAAATAATGTAAAAATTTAATAATGCATTAACCAGCTGCACTAGCACATGATTGTGAGAACTATAGTGTGTAGCACATGATTGTGAGAACTACAGTGTAGCACATGATTGTGAGAACTACAATGTGTAATGTATTGGCCATTCAGAACCCGCTATGAGGGCTCACGACGCTTCTCCAAACCCATTAGTCAATTGATTCGGTTGCTTGTGGGCTTGCCCATGGTTGAGTACACCCCCCCTCCTCAAATAAAATCCTGGCAATGCCCTTGCAGATAACAAGCATGTATTATGTAAGTATGTAATATCTACATGCATTACATGCATGCATGTTTTGTACATAAGAAAACACTTAGTAAAGCACATTTCAACTTAGATGTTAGATGAATGACAGCTAATACGAACCGGATTAGTTGGAGCGGAAAGTATCGGAGGCGAGTTTCCTATCATTGAAGACAGAGTTCTTACAGACGTCTGCTTAATTTCCGATCCCATGTTCTGCTTCCTCGCCTCATCATACATGGCTTCTTGCGGAGGTATGTACCAGCGTTTCTTCTCGTATTTCTCCGTCATGGCATCTTGAATTCGATGTTCGTCCTTCGTGTCGATGTACTGGAGTGGCCGAGTGTTCTGAAGTCCCATCCAGACTTTTCTACAAAACTGGAAAAAGTAAGAGGCCAATTTAAATATGTTCACTCAAAATCTCCATTACCATAAATCTCGCTCAATATCTGGAGACCAAATTAGATATAATTTTCTCATAATCTGTATTTACTCAACAATAATAAAAATATGGTCAAAGGCAAATGCTTTTATAAATCCGTAAATGGAGTCAAAATTCTTAAACAGAATAGAATATGGATTCGCAGAATAAGTAAGAAGCGCGTCACATCAAGCATTTGTTTTTTGCGATTTGGTGTGCAGAGGATGAGAACGCGCTTCGGCGATCGTGTTTTCTCTGCCATTCGTCCTCGATGCTGGAACAGACTTCCTCTCGCTATTCGATCATCCGGCTTAGTGGTCTCATTTAAATCCCTGCTAAAAAAAATTTTGATAGTGCTTATCCCGCATGTCAGCTGATTTGTAAGGTGCCCCTGTAACGACATGGGTGTGCTATGGCATCATGTAAATTATTAATTGTTAATTGTAAATTGCTGTTATTTATTACTCGTGTCCTTGACTGAACTGAATGATAAGCCCATGGCCATCCCAGCATCTAGTTTAATAGAGTGGAAACTTCAGTCTGTTTTCCAACGTTACAAAAAATTACAATTTAACTAATAGAGAACTAACTTCATTTCCTCGAGATCGAATGAAATCCAATTCTTCGGCCGTGAAGCTAGCCATAGAGATCGACTTGACTCGGTGCGGAGGATTCAGGCCTCGTCTACACCAAAATAAAATTCATTTTTCAACTGGTGATAATTACAACGATAATCACCCGAAAAATCGCACTGTGAACCAAACATGCTCTGAATATGCATGACATCACCAAGCGTCTACAGAAGGAGGTGACAATCAATGGATGTAAACAGGAGATAATTATAGAACATAGATATATATCTTCATTTATTAAAACCTAGGTGACAAACTGCAATCAGTTTCAACAGAGATGAATAAGCACCCAAAAAATTGGAGTTGGAAAAGGTTATCGTTTGTGAAGTAACCTAAGTATAGAGTAAGTGTCAGCTTTATCGGGGTTTTTAAATAGTACGGCCTGGTGTGCAGGTCATAGGAATAAAGAACCATTGGAGGGAATAAACTTTGCAGGACATGTGAATCGTTGACTACGACTGCTTTTAGTTGAACCTTCACCCTCTCAGTCATTGTCTCAAGACGGTCCACCCTCTCAGTCATTATCTCAAAACCGCCCTCATTAGATGACAAGATATTCAACCATAGCATTTTAGCAAAGAAGCGCTCTAGTTTGCATCGATGGGGGGGGCCGGTAGAGTAGTGGATAACAGGCTGGCGTAGGGAGCAATAGGTAACGAGTTCGAGCTCCCGTTGGGCGGACATGCTTTGTAGGCTGCTATTAGCGCCGATTATTGCAGGCTGTCTGTTCTGTTTAAGTTAAGATCTGTGTATTCTGTGATCTTCGTTCTTGTGAATTGTTTCAACTGCATAATTGTACGCTGTAACCAGTTTCGTTCTGTCAACAAAACTCAACTTTTGCTTGTTTATCTTCTTGGTAAACTGCTTTTTGTACCTGATAGCGGTGTGTCTATCGGTTTTTGTTTAACCATTAAACGAATATAATAATAACCGGATTGTTCAATAAAAGAAAATTATTATTATCGGTCACTGGCAAATTGGAGGCCCACAAGGCAGCAACAGGAAGATATGAACCCACATAGGGTAACTAATAATCATAAGTTTTATTGCTTTAACTGAAAAGCCACATCCAGAATTACCTATGTTTTAATCAAAGCTTAAATTCACGACTTCTAATTAAGTCTGATACTCACAATAAGCCGCTACACGTCATGCACACAAATGAGCCAATTGTCATGTTAATGTAATTGGGTCCTCGTTGGTTGCAGTCGAAGCACTGTCGATTATGAGGTAAGGAAGCCAATTCACGGAGGGATTTGATATATTCATCGTCCAGATTCTTCTTGCTGGTGGCCATCTTTGATACCTATGAAGCACAGTCTTCTCCGCTCCGTAAACATGAGGTTGCGCAACTATTAAATATGGCGGCACGCACCGATCACATCTAAGGCCGCCACTGGAATATTGTTGCGCAAATTTTTCACAAGGACACTCTATTGCGCAAAAAGGCCTTTGGAAAACTGTTCAGATTTCACATAAAGAGATTTTGATGAGCGCTCCAACTACGAGCTCACTTTATGCCCGGATGTAGCCTATAGTGATCTAATACGAATAATTCTTGAGAAAATGAAGACTTTCAAGGTCGCGAGCGGTATAGCTATCGGCCTAGCCCATAAAAAACCTGTAGTTCTATAACTTTAGGGGAAATAAACGTAATATCGAGAAATAGGTCATCTTAGCAGAAATAGGTCATCTTGTAGAAACATAATATCGAGAAATAGGTCATCTACTCATCTTAGCAGCAGACTTGAGTCTATAAGCTGAATCGATATGTCGTGTGCGCATTCGCAGTGGATCGGGTCGAGGCTCCCCTAGATATTGAGATAGGCTATAGCCCAGTGGCGTAGCCAGGAATTTTTCATGGGGGGGGTTTTATGGCCGGAAACCCTGTTTTTTGCTATTTTTTCTTACTTAAATGGAAAAATAACCTTAAAAAAACCTTTTTCCCGGAGCCAATGGGGGGGGTTTTGACCCCCGAAACCCCCCCCTTGCCTACGCCACTGCTATAGCCTAATAATTACCGTACGTGTATGCTACCACCACAAAGAACAGCAGCCAGCATGAGAATTGTAGAAAAATAATTGGAGAGGTCAGACGTCGATTTACGTGGAGCTGTGGTGTGCAATAAACTGAAGACATTATTGCATGTGGGTTAGAGCGTGGGCGGAGACCTAGGGGGGGGCAGGGGGGACGGTCCCCCCAATAAAAGTGTTGGGAGGACGGCCCATGCATTTGTCCCCCCCCAATGTTTGAGCGTCAAGACTTTTTTGGCGGCGAAAATAGAAAAATTCGTCGAGATTTGGCCGGATGACTAAAAAAAAGGTCATCAACTTTTTTGGCGGCGAAAATAGGAAATTTCGTCGAGATTTGGCCGGATGACTAAAAAAAGTCATCAACTTTTTTGGCGGCGAAAATAGGAAATTTCGTCGAGATTTGGCCGGATGACTAAAAAAAAAAGGTCATCAACTTTTTTGGCGGCGAAAATAGGAAATTTCGTCGAGATTTGGCCGGATGACTAAAAAAAAGTCATCAACTTTTTTGGCGGCGAAAATAGGAAATTTCGTCGAGATTTGGCCGGATGACTAAAAAAAAAAGGTCATCAACTTTTTTGGCGGCGAAAATAGGAAATTTCGTCGAGATTTGGCCGGATGACTAAAAAAAAGTCATCAACTTTTTTGGCGGCGAAAATAGGAAATTTCGTCGAGATTTGGCCGGATGACTAAAAAAAAAAGTCATCAACTTTTTTGGCGGCGAAAATAGGAAATTTCGTCGAGATTTGGCCGGATGACTAAAAAAAAGTCATCAACTTTTTTGGCGGCGAAAATAGGAAATTTCGTCGAGATTTGGCCGGATGACTAAAAAAAAAAAAGTCATCAACTTTTTTGGCGGCGAAAATAGGAAATTTCGTCGAGATTTGGCCGGATGACTAAAAAAAAAAGGTCATCAACTTTTTTGGCGGCGAAAATAGGAAATTTCGTCGAGATTTGGCCGGATGACTAAAAAAAGTCATCAACTTTTTTGGCGGCGAAAATAGGAAATTTCGTCGAGATTTGGCCGGATGACTAAAAAAAAAAGGTCATCAACTTTTTTGGCAGCGAAAATAGGAAATTTCGTCGAGATTTGGCCGGATGACTAAAAAAAAAAGGTCATCAACTTTTTTGGCGGCGAAAATAGGAAATTTCGTCGAGATTTGGCCGGATGACTAAAAAAAAGTCATCAACTTTTTTGGCGGCGAAAATAGGAAATTTCGTCGAGATTTGGCCGGATGACTAAAAAAAAAAGGTCATCAACTTTTTTGGCGGCGAAAATAGGAAATTTCGTCGAGATTTGGCCGGATGACTAAAAAAAAGTCATCAACTTTTTTGGCGGCGAAAATAGGAAATTTCGTCGAGATTTGGCCGGATGACTAAAAAAAAAAGGTCATCAACTTTTTTGGCGGCGAAAATAGGAAATTTCGTCGAGATTTGGCCGGATGACTAAAAAAAAGTCATCAACTTTTTTGGCGGCGAAAATAGGAAATTTCGTCGAGATTTGGCCGGATGACTAAAAAAAAAAGGTCATCAACTTTTTTGGCGGCGAAAATAGGAAATTTCGTCGAGATTTGGCCGGATGACTAAAAAAAAGTCATCAACTTTTTTGGCGGCGAAAATAGGAAATTTCGTCGAGATTTGGCCGGATGACTAAAAAAAAAAGTCATCAACTTTTTTGGCGGCGAAAATAGGAAATTTCGTCGAGATTTGGCCGGATGACTAAAAAAAAGTCATCAACTTTTTTGGCGGCGAAAATAGGAAATTTCGTCGAGATTTGGCCGGATGACTAAAAAAAAGTCATCAACTTTTTTGGCGGCGAAAATAGGAAATTTCGTCGAGATTTGGCCGGATGACTAAAAAAAAAAGGTCATCAACTTTTTTGGCGGCGAAAATAGGAAATTTCGTCGAGATTTGGCCGGATGACTAAAAAAAAGTCATCAACTTTTTTTGCGGCGGAAATAAAAAAAAATTCCCGAGATTTCGCCGGTCGTTAGAAATTTTTCGGGAAATCTCGCGTCTTTCCGTCCCCCCCAATTTTCGGCCCAGGTCTCCGCCTATGGGTTAGAGTGAGATTCGAATTGCCGGGGTCTCAGGCTCTCAGCCCCCCATGCAGTCTCTCTTAGAGCCCATAATAATTAAAGTCTGTTTTTTACACCACAATTCCAAGTGCATTATGGTCCGACCCCCCAGTTATTTTTCCACAATTATCACACTGCCGTGGGTCCTAATTAAGGAAGACTATTAATGGGTAGAACATTCCCACTCGGCCCCGGGCCACTTCTTAATTGACAATTCTCATTCTGACCTATAGGCCGAACAATCGTTGGGCTCATAGCTCATGGGCTACTGGGCCTGTTTTGGCACGTATACGGAGAAGAAGGTGAGAGACAGGCGCAGGCCTATATACTTACCAAGGATTTTCGACTATATTTTAGGTGTAAGTAGGTCTATAGATATAGTTAAGTCAAAGTATGATTGCAATAGGCCTACTTATTCCTAAAATAAAGTAGGGTACATAGGCAAATAAGAAAGAACCATAATAGGCAAAATAATTATTATGATTTGTGCACGTCATGCTGACATGAACTCTGGGACAATTATCATATCATATATGTACCTAGGCCTAACTGCACAATGGATGTCACACAAGCTGCGCAGCTGGTGACGAGATGAATTAAGGTCAGGGCAACTATAGGGGGTTTGCGTAAGCACGCACAGGTAGCAGAAGGACGTATACATACTACAGTACAGGCCCTACTATGTTCACTTGGACACAGAAGTGCAGGGTTTCGAAGGTACAGCGAACGATCAGAATGCTGTATCATGGGCCAGAAACAAGGAAATACCTTCCATGGAGAGAATAAAGCAGATAGGAGCGGCGACGCTGGGATATAGGCTAGAGAAGAATATCGGGAGAGATCTAGATAGATAGACAAACAGACAAACAGACAGACAGACAGAGTCAGAGACAGAGACACACAGAGACATAGACACAGACACATGGAGACAATGACAGAGGCAGAAACAGATCTGATACATGAGACAAAGACAGAGACACAGAGACATTATGGGCTATAAATAAACGAATGATTTGAAAGGCAATATATTTACGACGAGTACAAAATTAGTAAAGAACGGACAAAATATAGGCCTAGGCTTATAGCAAAGCCTCAGTAGGCCTACGTAATAGTAACAGTCATATAGTATCATATATCCATTCATGATACAGTAGCCTATTACAAAGCCAATAAGTTAATATGGGCCCAGTGGTTTTGTCAATAGGCCTAGGGCCCTAGGCCTATAAGTTATAACACTATTCGCCATAGGCGCAACCACCCTATGGGACCCACGGGACGCGTCCCCCAACTTTTGAGTGGTCCCATTGACTTTATCATTATGGTCCCCCCCAACTTTTAGGACGTGATTCATTTGGTCCCCCAACTTTTAGGACGTGATTGCGCCTATGCTATTCGCCCTTATCTAATATAACGCAGGGTCTATATGCGGTGTGATAATTGTGGAAAAATAACTGGGGGGGGTTGGACTATGATCCACTTGGAATTGGGGTGTGAAAACAGACTTCCCTAGGGTTCTAAGAAAGACTGGAGGTTGAGACCCCCTATTCTCCCTCTGTGCTTAAGGCTTTCACAGCATCATCAATTATCCTTCACATTGTGAGATCTAGTTTAGGCCTACATGGGTCTAAACATGGTCTATATTAATCGTCGACCCAATAGTTATTGCAATTCACGAATTTAAACTTCATTACAATCATTGCATGAGCCCAAATTAGACCTATAGCTTACTGGATTTCCTTGTCACTGAACGTCATAAGTCTGACCCTGAACTTGGCGAATGCATGTCTCTATTCTTTACACCAAGCTTTACACCGAAAGGTCTAACTTGAATCATGGGCGGAGACTTGGGCGGAGACTTGCGGGGGGACGAAAACGAGTATCCCCCGTATTAATTGTATCCCCCAAATTACAAAAAGTCGAAAAAACCGCTTCCGCATGTATTTTTTGGGCAAATTAATTTTCATCTGCTTTAAGTTAAACAATGACACTAACAAGTATGTTTATTCTTACTATACAATTTCTTTTGCCCTGTTTTTAGAGCACTTAAAACTTTTAAAACACTTAAAAACACTCAGAGTCACTAAATAAATTCGAGTTGCCTTTATCTGAGCATTGCTTAGGTCACTTAAAACATTTAGAGTCACTTTAAATTTTGATTACAGCATAATTTTTTTTATTATGCTCATTTTTAAAAAAAGGGGATAGAATGGTTTATCCCCGGATAGTATAGACTGGTTAATTCCATCCGGGGGGATAGATTAATTCATCCCCCAGGATGGCTTTCAGGGGGGATACTCCGTTTCGTGTCACCGGCAAAAATTTCTGGCGACTTTTTTAGTCATCACCTTTTTCGAAACAAGCACCTTGTTCGAAACAAGATTGGGGAGTTGGAGGACAAAATGCATGGGCCGTCCTTCCACCACATCCATTAAGGGGGACCGTCGATCCCCCTGTGTCCCCCCTAAATCCCCGCCCATAACAAGGGATGTCGTAATAATTTTTTTACATAATTTTATTCTAGTCTGATTCTCAAATTTTTATCACGACTCGTTCAAGATTTCGAGGTTCTGATAAGGCATTCGCTAGATGGACCACCAGGTCGCGGTTTGTTGCTGGTAAATAATAATATTGTAAAACAGTAAAACACCACATTATGTGTCATATTAAAGATGATTAGTGTCGCCCTCCTCTTTTTATATACTTGGAACTGACACTGCCAAAGTGAGAGCAGCGACGGGGTTTGCAATACTTAGGCCTAAGCGAAATCCAGAGCTTTCAATAATTATATAATCACTAGCTGGGGTACCCGGCGTTTCCCGGGAAAATTAGGATTTGACTCGCTCTGGTCACAACCCCACCACACTTCGACCTCCACAGGTACGCCACGCGAGAAATTAAGGTTTTCGGGAAAATTTCCTCGTCCTAGCTCCCGCCACTTCCACCCCACCTCCATCCCAACCCTAGAGCCCACCCCGCCCCCACGCCCCCCATTCCACCGCCCACCCCACCCAGGATTCGACCCGCTTCGGTCACAACCCCACCACACTCCGAGAAATTTGGGTTTTCGGGAAAATTTCCTCGTCCCAGTCCCCCACTTCCATTTAGAAATCTCTTTACTTTTGATCAGCTATCTGGCTTGGAAAGTTGACGTGGCGCCCCCTTGAGTAGTTCCGTAGACCCTCCCCCCAACACGCCCCACGAGGTCCGTGCACGAAGTCCGTAGGCCTACAGGGGCTTGAAAACACTGTACGCCTTTAGAAAGGTCATCAACTATTTTTGGCGGATAAAACGGTATCTTTTTCTTTGGATTTCGACAAATGACTAAAAAAGGTCATCAAATTTTTCGGCGACCAAGACGAAAATTTTCCTCTGTCCCAACACAAAAGACCGAAATTTTTCTGTATCCACCCTTGTATAAGTGGCGAGGACTTGTCGACCAATGTTCCGATCGGAACAGGAGGAACTGTAACGTTCCCCCCTTTTTAATCGTGGGCCGCCTGGTCTGGCACCACCGGGAGGGATCCCCAAACGTCCGTCCTCCAACCCTCCCCAGTCTGCCATTCCATCGCCCGTCCTAAAAAGGGGTTGGCCCCTATTGAACGTTGTTGTCGTCCCCGAGAGGGCCAACTGGGGCGCTACCCCCAGTTGTTTGGGTACCCCCTCGGTTCTGACCATCGAGGCCCTCTCCTCACTCCTCTCCCTACTCCCTTCCCTTACGATAGCGGAGTAACCGGCCTGGGTGGGAAACCCCAGCCTATCCAGTTGTGCATAGTCGGGCCTAGTCTTATTCATCAGTCTGGCACTCCTCCGACTATCTGGCATAGCCTCTGTACTGGTTCCCTTCCCTTCTTCCTCTCGAGGTGTCGGCCGAGCCTTTGGCGCGGAATCGCATTGCTCTTCGATAGTTTTCTCTTCACTACCTGGGTTCGTCCTAATCTCCTCCTCTTCCTCCGTTCTCGCAATTCTCACTTCCTGGTCCCTTGTTTCCTCTTCCTGCCGGATTTCTCTCCTGTCCTCTTCTCCGTCCTGCCAACCCGTACGTCTATTGTCCCTCATTAATGTCCATGTCGCGCTCCTTCCTCTCTCTTCATCTGGGTCTGCAAATACTAGGTCTGTCTCGTAGGGCATCCTCGTGAATCGTTCTTCTAACAGTCTTTGTCGGTCGGACACGTCATGTAGTCCTTCATCCATTCTTCTAACCCGATCGTCAATCTGACGTTGACCTTCATCCATTCTTCTAACCCGATCGTCAATCTGACGTTGACCTTCATCCATTCTTCTAACCCGATCGTCAATCTGACGTTGACCTTCATCCATTCTTCTAACCCGATCGTCAATCTGTTGCTGTCTGTCGTGGACACTAGAAAGCGTTCGGTTTATATTGGATAACATGGCCATCAGTCCGGAATCTTGGCCTAAAGATCGTTGTCCGTCCCTTTCCTCTCGTCCAGTTTCACTCTCATTCTCATCCCCGTCATTACTTACAGAAAGCCGAGACATTTTAGTCCAATAGCCGTAGCTATGTCTTTATTACAGTCAATTAATACAATCAAGACACAAGATAGCGCAATATAATCAAAGAAACTAATTATAGCATTCACTCTTTCACTCTGCCTAGCCTAGCGCACAGCAACAATAATACGGGTTAATTTCAGACCTGGGTTTTTCCCACTATCAACAACAATAATAATGAGACCTGCCTGTCAGATCGCTCGTGTCAGTCCTTCCTTCATTCAATATGTTCTCACAGAATTCCGTCTTTAGCGTCTCCTCCTTCCTTCCATGAACTCGCAGAATCACCATCAGTAATAGTCTCCAATTTCTCGGCAACGTCCTTCGATTCCTGCCGTCTATTCCTAGTATAACGATCGCTTCACTTCTCGTCGTTCCCCGCTGTTCTCCTCGTAGTTGAATCCTATCGTGTCGCAGACTTATCTATTAACTCGTCACTTGTTATCGAATCTAGACAATCGTCCTTAGATACGGGCCTTTATCCTCTCTTCTCTGCATCGTCCTCGCACACAGCGAACTAGCACAGTAACTCTCAAACTCGCAACTCGCACGACAAACTGGCGACTGGAAGACAACAACTGGCCTCTGGAGGACGACGAACTGGCCTATAGCAACAAGCATCGCTCTCTTTTATGCACTTCCCCTCAGCTCTGTCTATTTCATGGTGTATCTCTCGTTGTCTGCCTGCGTCCTACTAATGTCCGTGCGCGTGTCTCTGTGCATATGCCACGCCATCGACGTGTAAAGACGCCGAGGCCTCAAATGCAGGTCCTAGTTCTCTGTTCGTCATCGGTCTATTAAATCAGGTCTGAGTCCTCCACTTGCAGCTGGGCCTACTTAAACAGGGCGCAGTTCTATCACATATTACTCACACTCATACATACATATACTCTCATAACCATACATATTCATTCATGGCAATACACGCAGTTAACTTATAATCGATGTCACATGGCGCTGTATAAATGGAGCCCTACTTCCTTACAATACCCCCGCCCATCTAATTCCGAAGCATGAGGAACGATTATATTGACTGCGTGTACACAATAGTTAGGCCTATTTTAACCATTCATCAACCAGTCATACCTTAAGCAGTAAAATGCAATCACCACAATATAAATCTAGCGCATAGCAATATAACATTTCAATGTCTTCTGCAAGTATGCAGTCACTAATCGCCTCATAATATGCTCAGTAGTTCCATAAGCCTTAATTATCCGATAATAATCATCAATAGCACTCTCATTACTAATTTAAAAACAAAATCTTTCCTCGATCATTATGCACGTCCACAGTTAAAGACAGTTCAATAGCATTACTCTACTAATAGTCTCTATGCATTCTAATTAAGCATCATCCTGTAATACATTTTTATATAGCGCAACATTAAGTCTACTGATAACGACTGGGTTTCTTTATAAAGCGTTTTGGTCGTGCTTCACGTCCGTTGACCTCCTCCTCGCTTGGCGTCTCCGTAGCTCGTTGCAGGCGGTTGTCCTGGCGTTTATCGTCACTTCCAAAGTACGGCTTGAGTTTGTCAACGTACTCAATCCGGGCTTTACTACGTGGCGTCTTTCGGATTAGGTACAGCACGGGTCCCAGCTGTTTCTCCACACGGTAAGGTCCATCATATAAAGACGTCCATTTCTTTTGCATCCCTTGGCGATATCTCGGATAGTAAAACCACACCAGCTGTCCTTCCTGGAACTTAGCGGGTCTCACACGTAGATCATACCGGTATCCGCGTATCTCTGCCTGTTTGTTCATGGTTTCACGCGCCAGAGCAAAGTTCGCTTGCATTCGTCGGCCTTGTTCATATACGAAACTATGGTAGTCAGGAACTTCTCCCCTCAGGTAGCAGTCGCCCATGGCCAAATCGATCGGTTGACACACCTCGCGTCCCAGGAATAGTCGATTCGGAGTGAACAGTGTACCGCTGTGTTCGCTCGCCCGATATGCAGCCATCAGGAATGGTAGCTGAATATGCCAATCTCGTTGATTCTGTTGTACGGCCTTCGCGAGCATAGAGTTCATTGTTTTGTGGAAGCGCTCAAGCATCCCGTTTGACGAAGGTTTATAGGCCGAAGTTCTGACTTTGTCTATTCCTAGCAGACGACATAGTTCTTGGAAGAGCGTTGATTCGAAGCAAGCGCCTTGATCGCTAATCACCTGCAAAGGACAACCATAGTGCGCAATCCATTGTTCCACCAGTACTTTGGCGACTGTAACCGCCTCTTGGTTACGGACAGGATACGCCTCCGCAAAACGACTGAAGTGGTCCATGATGGTCAGAATATAACGATGTCCTCCGGTTGAGATAGGGTGTGGTCCTGTCAGATCTAGTGCTACCACTTCTCCGATCGCGCCCACCACCATATTTTGCAGTTTCCCTTGGTGCGGCAATTTCCCTCGAAAGTAACGAGCGCACGGTTCACAGTGACGTAACTCCAATCGAACGTCCTCCCTCCATCCAGGCCAGTAAGCACGCTTCTGCACTTGCGCCAAGGTCCGACGCAAACCCAAGTGTCCTCCGTTCATTCCTCCGTGTGCTAATCTGATCATTGCACTCCGTCTCGTCCGTGGTAGAATAATCTGCTGCCATCTTGCGTGTTCGTCGTCCGTACTTAACCAACTGCGTGAGAGCAATCCATTGTTTACATTCAACTGCGTCCACTGCGCAGCTAGTATTTTCACATCTGAGCTCTTGTTTCTTAATTCCCCTGGGCTCGGCATCTCCGACGATTCCAGACGTTTCTCAATTATCCATTTCAAATCGTCCTCCTTTACCTGTTCGGCCGCTATCGTTGCGCTGCTCCAATCTTCCATCGTTCCAATTGACTCGCTGGTCGGCGCTGCTGTGTCATGAATGGCGTTCACCGTGCATGTTCTGCGGGATAAAGCGTCGGCGTTAGAATGCAGTCGCCCCGGTCTATGTTTTACATCGAAATCAAATTCTTCTATGACCGTTAGCCACCTGGCTTGTTGTCCAATTGGTGTAGGCGTTTTTCTTAACCATTGTAGTGCGGCATGGTCTGTTCGCAGAAGGAATTTACGCCCCAACAGATAAGGTCTGAATACCTTCAGAAAATGGATGATCGCCAACAATTCTCTTCGAGTCACATCGTAATTCTTCTCTGTGTCTGAACAAACACGACTTCCGTAGCATATCACTCTCTCTTCATTGTCCTGCAACTGAGATAACACCGATCCGATGCATTCTCCGGAAGCATCAGTATCAAGAATGTACATTCCCTCGTCCTTCGGTAGGGCGAGAATTGGCGCTGTTGTTAGTGCGGTCTTTAGTTCCTCGAATTTTTCCTGGCATTCCGGTGTCCAGACAAATCGCACTCCCTTCTTTGTTAGTTCGTGTAGTGGTTTAGCTTTCTGCGCGAATTCACTCACGAACCGTCGATAATAGGAGCAAAGGCCTACAAACGCGCGCACATCCTTCAACTTGGTCGGTACTGGCCAATTTTTCACCGCGTCAATTTTCGCGCCATCTGTCGCCACTCCTTCCCCACTCACTACATGTCCCAAGAACACTACGCTACGCTGTAATATATGGCACTTTGAAGGTTTCAATTTCAGGTTGGCCTTCTCCAGTCTCTCTAACACTTCCACCAATCGCTCCAGATGCGTGTCTAGATCTGATGCGAAGATGATGATGTCGTCCAGGTAGATTAAACAGATGGCGAAGTTTAATCCTGCCATTACTATGTTCATCATCCTACTAAAGGATGCTGGGGCGCCACATAAACCAAACGGTAGGACTCGGAACTGGAAACTCCCACGACGTGTCACGAATGTGGTCTTGTGGCGGTCCTCAGCGTGCATTTCCACTTGATGGTAGCCCGACGTCAGATCGAAAGTGCTAAACCATTTCGCGCCTCCCAGCGTGTCTAGGCATTCGCTGATGAGGGGGAGAGGAAAAGAATCCTTTTTTGATTTGTGGTTTACCCGGCGGTAGTCCACACAAAAACGCGCTTGTCCATTCTTCTTAGTCACCATGACAACATTCGATGCCCACTCTGAACATGACGGTTCAATCAATCCTTGTTCCAACATTCGATTCACTTGTTCATCAATTATCGGTAGCAGCGTCAATGGTTGTCTCCGCAGTGCCTCCCTCACGGGTGCTTCCGATCCAGTGTCTATCCGGTGCTGCAAAACTCTGGTAAACCCTAAGTCCCATTCACTCAATGAGAACACGTGCTTTCGTCCCATCAAAATCTCTTTCAGTTGACGCCGAACCACTTCCGGCACGTCTTCCGATACGTTCTCCCAGAGCGGTCGCAACACATCTTCCGCTTCTTGATCGCTGACTCTCGCATTGTACACAGCTGAACACTTGGATATGGTTTCTGCACGGTCTCCCTGTTCCTCTATTGTCACTTTTTCTGCTTCACACCGTATTCCCTTATTCATTTTAATCGCTTGGTTGGTCGGGTTTAACACGCGAATTGTCAGGTCCGTTGTTCGTTCTGGCAGCAAAGTTCCGGCTATTATGAGTCCTGACCCTAATACGGTCGGCTGAGTTGCCCACGGTCCCACTGCTTCATTCAAATTTGTCAGAATCGCGTACGCTTCCACATTCAACTCGCTGAGCGGCGGCACTATGACGTCATACGCGGCGGCCACTCTTCTGCATCTCGACTCCTCTGGCTGGACGTGGAGATTCACTTTACGTCCCCGTATTTCAATCCATTTTGCTTTCAGATTCCAGATGACATTCTCGTCTGTCATCCAGTCGTAACCCAACAAAATTTCATCCACCTGCGGAGTGACTAAGGCGTCCACGAAGAAAGTTTGTCCCTCCAGCCATAACTTCAACTTGGTTTTTCCCGTTACGATTATCTGTGAATTGTTTGCGGCCAAAAGCGTATGCTGAGACGGCCTAATGTCTGCTTGTCGCACTAATCGCGCTGGCGCTAAACAAACATTCGAGCCCGAATCCATAAGACACCTTATCCACTTGCCTCTCAATTTCATCTTCAGATATGGACTGACCGGACTGGGTAAATGTCTGACATTGTGCGTTTGCGGTTCTTGTTCTTCTCTCCGTTGGTCGTTAGTCCAGTTTCTCATTTCGTTTCTCTCATCCTGCATCCTAATTTGACAAAAACGGATCAAATGTCGCCCCCGACAGTAATAACAACGACGTGTATCAGGTCGACCCTCTTGCCTGTTATAATATCTCTGTTGTTGTGCTCTTCCTTGTTGATAATCGTTGTAGCGTGGCGTGGAGTATGTATTATTATTATTATACGGAGGTCGTATAGCTCTGACGTCACTCCGTCTCTGGTTCCCGTTTCCAAAATTCCCTCGCCGATTTCCATTCCAGTTGTTGTTATAGCGCCTCTCCGCTTCTCTATCATAATATTCCTCAGGTTCTGCGGTTGTTCGTACACGGTCGTTTCCTCTGTTCGTCCAATTCCCGTTTCTTTCTGCTTGTTTATAGCTATGCAGTCTTAAAGATACTTTCAACGCTTCTGTCAATGTCTGCGGCTCTTTTTCTTGCGTCTTCATACTAATTTCCCGGTCCTGTATGGCGTCTAAATAACTTTTTATAGCTATTGTCTCGCTATGAATTGATGCTCTTCCCGGATAAGCTAGCGTCATTAGTCGACTGATCTCTCCTGCTAGTTGACTCAAATCTTCGTTTGGCTTTTGTCTTTTCGTATTCAACTGGACTCTATACATCGCTTGCTGCTGTTCAGTGCCAAATCTCGCTTTCAATCTTTTCACTAGTTCTTCTGCCGACTCCAATTCTTCTATTTCCTCATCGGGGATTATATGGGCCGCTTCCTCCACCAGAGCGCACGTCAAATGATTTAGGCTATCCATTGCCGTCCATCTATTCTGTCGTCTACACACATTAAATTTCCGCAAAAACGTAGCCAAATCCGTTTTCCCGTTATAGCATCCTAACTTAATCTGACTATTCTTGCTTATTGCGCTGCTGTTCGAATCTTCTCCTCCCGATCTCGCAATAGTCGGTCGACTCATTTGGTCGTTGATCTCGTTTGCCATAGTCTGTGTTGCGATGGATGTTTTTGGCGTGGCAGCGTACGTTTGAGACACTGATTTGTATTGCTGTGCTGCCGTATGGTTCAGTCTCGGTTGTGCTGTAGTCGATTGTTCATAGCTCGTCGACCCCATTGTTATTGTTCTCCTTGGCAACCCTTCTACTGCTGTTTCATTAGTCATCATGTGCCCAGAGTACATATGCGTTTGCGGTGGCAACAGATTCTCGTATCGCCCTCTTGCGAGTATTTTTGAAGCACTCACGTATCCGCTTCTCGGATCCCCCAAAATAGATTCGTAATTTTGGTTTAGTTGCCTGTGGCTAGATTTCGGCCCAACGTCATCAAAAACAACACCATCTTCATACTCATCATGCACACGTTCATCAAATCTTAATTGTCGGTTGTCGTTTCCTCTGTTCGTCGCACTTTCTGTCCATCTCTTTTCATTACAGTCAAATATCCTCATTCGTTCTTCTTCTTCGTCATAGCCAGTTCTCTGTCTGTCTTTATTCCTAATTCCTTCTTCTCTTCTAACTAATATTCCACCTCTATTCTCTTCTTCATTTTGTCCTCCTATTCTATGTCCAAAATTTCTCATCTCATCCATATTTTCATTTCCAAATCTATCTACATCTTCGTCTCTCTGTCTTACATGAGTCCCACCAGCCTCTTCATCATTGTAACGCTCTGTTCTCACTCTCACATCACCACCCTCGTCGCCATTGTAACGTTCCCCCCTTTTTAATCGTGGGCCGCCTGGTCTGGCACCACCGGGAGGGATCCCCAAACGTCCGTCCTCCAACCCTCCCCAGTCTGCCATTCCATCGCCCGTCCTAAAAAGGGGTTGGCCCCTATTGAACGTTGTTGTCGTCCCCGAGAGGGCCAACTGGGGCGCTACCCCCAGTTGTTTGGGTACCCCCTCGGTTCTGACCATCGAGGCCCTCTCCTCACTCCTCTCCCTACTCCCTTCCCTTACGATAGCGGAGTAACCGGCCTGGGTGGGAAACCCCAGCCTATCCAGTTGTGCATAGTCGGGCCTAGTCTTATTCATCAGTCTGGCACTCCTCCGACTATCTGGCATAGCCTCTGTACTGGTTCCCTTCCCTTCTTCCTCTCGAGGTGTCGGCCGAGCCTTTGGCGCGGAATCGCATTGCTCTTCGATAGTTTTCTCTTCACTACCTGGGTTCGTCCTAATCTCCTCCTCTTCCTCCGTTCTCGCAATTCTCACTTCCTGGTCCCTTGTTTCCTCTTCCTGCCTGTCAGATCGCTCGTGTCAGTCCTTCCTTCATTCAATATGTTCTCACAGAATTCCGTCTTTAGCGTCTCCTCCTTCCTTCCATGAACTCGCAGAATCACCATCAGTAATAGTCTCCAATTTCTCGGCAACGTCCTTCGATTCCTGCCGTCTATTCCTAGTATAACGATCGCTTCACTTCTCGTCGTTCCCCGCTGTTCTCCTCGTAGTTGAATCCTATCGTGTCGCAGACTTATCTATTAACTCGTCACTTGTTATCGAATCTAGACAATCGTCCTTAGATACGGGCCTTTATCCTCTCTTCTCTGCATCGTCCTCGCACACAGCGAACTAGCACAGTAACTCTCAAACTCGCAACTCGCACGACAAACTGGCGACTGGAAGACAACAACTGGCCTCTGGAGGACGACGAACTGGCCTATAGCAACAAGCATCGCTCTCTTTTATGCACTTCCCCTCAGCTCTGTCTATTTCATGGTGTATCTCTCGTTGTCTGCCTGCGTCCTACTAATGTCCGTGCGCGTGTCTCTGTGCATATGCCACGCCATCGACGTGTAAAGACGCCGAGGCCTCAAATGCAGGTCCTAGTTCTCTGTTCGTCATCGGTCTATTAAATCAGGTCTGAGTCCTCCACTTGCAGCTGGGCCTACTTAAACACGGCGCAGTTCTATCACATATTACTCACACTCATACATACATATACTCTCATAACCATACATATTCATTCATGGCAATACACGCAGTTAACTTATAATCGATGTCACATGGCGCTGTATAAATGGAGCCCTACTTCCTTACAGAACTAAGTCTAAGTCACCCTTGTATTTGGGTCTTTATGTGCAGGCTAAATTCACGTAGGCCCACCAGGCTTTAACTTTGTAGAACACTTAATTGTTGCGGTTTAACGTCAATGCCATATCAAATATGATTAGAGTCGCCCTCCTCCTTCATCCAGGCATGGGACTGGCACTGGCAGAATACAACCAGTGACGAGGTTTGTGGAATTCACGTGATAACTAATATAGGCTTGGTAATGTGGACTAACATGGACAATAATAATAATAATAATAATTTATCCATCCTGCCATAAATTACCCCAGGAAATTCAAAATAGATTTTCACGATTCCTAATCTGCCCCTTCAATCAAATAATTCGTTTGAATGATAAAAAAAAACAATGTAAAAAAGCATCAGCTGTGCGACTTCGATTTCTGTTGAATTTACTGAAGCAAACATTGGGGAGGGTGGAGGCCCCAGGCCAAGATGTGCGTATGACTAGGCTCCCTATAGTGCACTGTAGGCCCATAGGTATACGATACCGGTAAATGCGCATCTTGGCTTAAGCCACCAGTAAATAATCGTCCATAGCCTATACATATTATTCCTCTATCAAAGTAGGCTTACCGGTATACAGAGGAACCAGGTTGTAATAGATCTTGGAATTCTAAAAAACTGTATCCTATAATAATATTACCAGGTAATAATCTTATATCATCATCATCATCATCATCATCATCATCATCATCATCATCATCATCATCATCATCATCATCATCATCATCATCATCATCATCATCATCATCATCATCATCATCATCATCATCATCATCATCATCATCATCATCATCATCATCATCATCATCATCATCATCATCATCATCATCATCATCATCATCACCACCACCACCACCACCACCACCACCACCACCACCACCACCACCACCACCACCACCACCACCACCACCACCACCACCACCACCACCACCACCACCACCACCACCACCACCACCACCACCACCACCACCACCACCACCACCACCACCACCACCACCACCATCATCATCATCATCATCATCATCATCATCATCATCATCATCATCATCATCATCATCATCATCATCATCATCATCATCATCATCATCATCATCATCATCATCATCATCATCATCATCATCATCATCATCATCATCATCATCATCATCATCAAAATCCATGGGCTAAATACCCGTAGGTGTCCGACGCCACTCTCTGTCTGAGTCTGTCTCACATCATGCTGCCCAGCTTCAACCGTCCGGTCAGCAGGTCTGCTCAATACCATTAAACAAGGTCGTAGCCAGGATTTGATTTCGGGGGGTGTTTCCCGCCCGAAAAACAAAATGATGACCTTTTTTAGTCATACGGCTGAAATCTTCAGAGAATGTCACAAATTTCCCAAATTGTCAGAAAATGTCACCAACTGATTCAATTTTTTTACATTTTTCATTGGGGGCCGTGTTTTCATGGTTTTATTTCATGGTTTTTACATCATGTGCTTGTAAAATAATGCATTCTATTATTTATTACATTTTCCATTTGGGGGGGGTTCAAACACCCAAAACACCCCCCTAGCTACGGCCTTGCCATTAACATCTTGGAGCAGTTAGACCACCTTGTCTGATTGAAGAGAATATTGGGAGAGAGGCATGAAGGACAACCTGGGTCAATGCCCGTATGTGTCCCATGCTCTCTCTCCCGACTCTCTCCACCGGTCTGTTCTGACCGGCCTGTGCATGTCAGCTCCACATCATGAACACCTTGAAGCATCTGGGTCGCTATGTCACTTGTGCCGTGGTTTTTACGGATTTCAATGGTCTTGGTCTTTTACTGCCAGTGTAGGCCTATCTCCACCCATCTGGCAAACCTTCCTCATTTTTTCCGGGCTTAGGACCGGCACAGGGAAGTTGTTGGTTCCCTGTGGCGGAGGATGGATGCAGTTTAACGTCGTGCCCAGGACGAATAATAATCTTATATAGGCATTAATAATAATAACATATGCACAGATAATTATTATAGACATATTGAACGTTAGACATGCGTTGGATTTACAAATTAGGCATACATGGCTGAGCTGTAAGCACAGAGGTTCAGAGCCTTCCCCTTCCGACGTGAGTTGTGACTTATATAAGTTATGACCCCTGTTTTCACTGTGGTCAACTCCGCCACTGGTTACAATCTGCCAGTGCCAGTCCCAAGCCTGGATAAAGGAGGAGGGTGACACTAATCATCTTTGATATGGCAGTGTCGTTAAACAGTAACAAGCCTTTTACTATGGTCAAGTTGCGCCCACCCTGTATTGGGATAGAAACCTCTGACTGCATGCATGAGTAGCCCACACATGGCAAAAACCAGAACCTTCTATTACTATTACAGTAATAGAAGGCTCTGGCAAAACCTATCCATCAGCAAATCAGCCTAATCAGGTCACGAATCACCACGTGATATGTGTTTAGATGGATCTCATTAAACGCACGAGCGCTCACCTGCCCTCCCCCCATCCCCCTCACCCGATCCGAGGCACGTACATGTAGGGTTGAATGCGTTCCGACTGTCACAGTATGTCAGTGATTTATAATGTTCGGATTTTGATGTAGGCCTGCATCCTGTGTAATGTATGGACGTACCAGTCGTGCATGAAATGCCTTCAATTGCGCAGCTAGTAGTGTGGTCTGAACTCTGAACTGTGGGTCAAAGTCCAAACATCTGTAAGGCATGAATCTGGACATTTTATAACGTGCACCCGACGCTCTGTATTCTTACACACAAAAGCAGAACGTAGGTTACCATATGTGTCTAGTTTTCTTTTATTTGATGTTAGTCAACTGGTAAATGCGACTAAAGCATTTCGTTGGCGCAATCGACAAGAGTATAGGCCTACGTATACGCTATCAATAAATCAATAAATTTGATTTGATTTGATTTATGCATGTTTGTTTGGGTAACTTTAGGCGTTGTTGACTTCTTAACGCCGCATTTCGACCCAATGCACAGCGTTTGGGCTAGAAATGCGTTTGTGCTAAATGCGTACGCGTCACGTGGGCAATTTGAAGCTGACGTTCATACACAAATAGGAGCAACTATTTACGGATGTGTGGCGTTTCACGGCTGTCACTTTCTTCACAGAGGCGACTGCAGAAAGTAGGAGGCCATAGAAACCTCCAACGAGTTTTAGGTATACGATACAGGCATACAGTAACACTGCGTCTATCTTAGATCAGCCGAGTCTATACAGTGGCTCTTGCCATTGTGACTGTTCATCTCGTGTCTGAGGGTCCTGTTGGCAGCGGACGATTCCGAATTAGTTCTGTAGACGGAGTGGTAGAACGAGTAAGACGTAAGTTATGATGCGATGTGTGCGTCACTATGTACGTCACTGCATCAGTTTGTAATCGTAATCTCAAAACTTCTAAAGCGACAATCGAAAGCCAAGCGCAGGGCACTATAACTTATTCACGAGCGCCGTGTCACTACAGTTAGATCCCCTAGCTATGACTTGACGGAGAGTTCGTCATGGCAACTCTTGGCAGCTGCTGCTGCGGCGGCAGTCGTGTCACATACTTCGCACTGTCTTACTTGCTAACATCACATCGTAATCACATCTCACTTTTTAGCTTTCTTTGTTTTTCCTTGTCTTTTATTGCATTGTTTTGCATTGGCTTGCCTTCCATTGTCTTGCTTTCCATTGTCTTGCCTTGCCTTGCTTTGCACTGCATGCAGTGCCTTGACTCGCTTCACAGCACACTGTGATGAACTGGGCCTCTTATTGATGTGCGGTGCGCTCTCAAGGCATCGGGAACACTTGGTTGTGTATATGTATTATGTAAGTATGTATAATGTATATAATGCATGTAGGTATATGATCATTTACATAGCGCCTTGAAAGAGCCTCACGAGGGGCAGCGTATGAATACATATTTAGAAGCTGTAACTGAATTTGGAGAGCCATTGGCCTATAGATGAGAACAGTTTACCAACACCAGACGCATCACTTGTGCAAAACGGTGACCCATTGAAATAGAACCCTTGGTCTGAAACGCGTAGAGTGAGATGGCGGGCTCGAACCTCCTCTTACAGAGTACTTGAACTTGGAGACTTTGAGCAAGTCCCTCACTTACGATAGTCATCGATATTCTGTCGCAAATGTCGGATATATTGGCCATATTTTTATCGGACGCGGTGGTGTAGTAGTACTGTAGAATAGTGGGTTCGGTGCCTTGGAGTCGGAGGATTCCAGATTCGAATCCACTTCAAGCCTGCGTGTATACAGGACCGTGAGCAAGTCCTTTTCTCGCAATTGCTCGTGCGCTTCAGCGTGAAACTCCGATGCAGTGTTCGCGCTGTGGTCGGGAGCGCCTCTGAGTAGCGAGCTTGAAGCGGCGCTTTAGCAAACGCGAGACATAAAGTTTCGCTAGATAAGCTTGTGCATGCTTAAGATTTGTTAAGATGAGGAAATCCGACAACTCTTATGAACAGTTTAACCACTTAGTATAAATAATCATCAGTCAGATAGGCTAACATTGCCCGGTAACTATCACATTTCAATTCTTTGTACAGAATTTAAAGCTGCGAATATCTCAGGATCATGCATGGCGATATATAAATATATCCGCATCCAACAAAGTTTAATTCATCATGTTTTTAAAGAATATATATAATATATGAAATTTAAAAATATATATACAGGGTGCGGCCGAAAAAATACCCCATTACGAAAATCGCGATTTCTCAAAAACCGCTGAATATTTTGTTATAAAACTTCGCCAGTCTATTTGACACATATCTATCTACAACTTGGCCAAATCTAATGAAATTCGATTCATGAACACCAAAATGGTGCAACCCTGAAGTGAAACAATGCTATTTTCGTTTCAACAGACATTTAGTGACAGCAATAACAGCAATAAGTAACACAGTAGCGACGCAAACAGAAATGTAACAAAGCGCAAGGTTAATTATTGTTGTTGACAAGATTAGGCCAAACTGTTAAGTTTTGTGCAATGAATGTTCGAAGTTACCACCGTTTGCTTTTACGCAAGCTTGCAGACGTTTTCGAAAGCCCAGAACAGACTTCTGAATGGTCTCAAGTGGCAAGTCATTCCAGATGATTTGCAGCGTATTTTTCATTCAGAAATGTTCTTTGGCTTTGTGGGAAGTTTGTTGTAAGTCTCAAGCATTGCACCCCAGACAGCATATAGTCGAGTGGGTTCATACCTGGGGAATTTGGCGGCCATGAATCCTTGTCGATGAAGTCCGGACAGTGACTTGTTAGCCAATCTAGGGCCAGCATGGCGCCGTGAGCGGGCGCTCCATCTTGCTTTGCTGAAAAGTGAACTGATTTCCCAAGACAGTGTGACAGTCATCGACAAGTTTAGGCAAAAGATTCTCCACATAGTACTTAGCATTGACTTTGGTCTTCTCCTCAATGAAATGCAAGCGTCCTTTGCCCTCATAGCTGGCACCTGCAGAAACCATGATGTTGGGAGAGAACTTGGCTCTCTCGACCAACAGGCGGCTTGGATGGATATCGGCTTTTTTTCAGACGCGGTTGTTTTGAGTATTAATGGGTGGATTGATGCAAAAGATTTTTTCATCGATGAAGAAAACCTTATTATGGCACACTGCAGGCTACTTTATGTAAAATTATGATTTCCAATTTTGTGAATGCCGTGTTAAAGTGAAAAAATGCATTTCTTTCTTCTGCCTGATATCATTATCACAAATATAAAGAAACTGACATAAAATTTTCAAATAATATGCAGAAATATGTTACGAATAAGAATGAAAATATTTGTAAGAAAATATTCAGCGGTTTTCGAGAAATCGCAATTTTCGTAATGGGCTATTTTTTTTGGCCGCACCCTGTATACATAAAATTACATATGTACACTTATTATACAGGGTGCAAAGTTTCATCTCGTGCTGAACAATTAACTGGCTTTCAGTATATAACTTATCCGCATCAATGCGTTCGTTTGCCTGCTGCGTTCACTGATGCGTGCCCTCTGTCGTCGGCTTTTCACTTCAGTTGACGTGAAATGATCGCTTTGCTTTCATCCCAATTGAACCGAAGCCAGCCACCGCAGCCACGCTCAGACTGAATGGCAGCGTTCACAGAAGAAACACGTCTAGACAAGGCGGCGATATATTAGGTCTATATGTTAACGGTGTTCCATACACCTGGCTGGCGCTGCATATTAATGAGCTCGTTTTAGAATCGCTTTCCATATTATGTCTATGCCGATGTATCTGTCCGCTCATCTTTGTTTTTCTTTCTTACGGCCTCTGATTATATGTTTGTGTAAATCTGAGAGAGTGCCTCTTTCTTACTGTCCCTCTGGTTCTTGCTGTTTGGTCATCTCTCTACAACGCTATTCTCTCTGTGTCTGTCTTTATGTCTGTCTGTGTGTCTCTGTCGCTCTTTCCCACATGATACATACATACATACATACATGCATACGTAATTCGATGCATGGTTCGAACATACATTCATACATACATGTACACAGAGCAAACACACATACATGCATGATA